>JAJEJO010003284.1:345669-381914 GCA_020662805.1 Glaucomys volans | reverse complement strand
GTTCCCATTCACAGAATAGCTACTGCTAAAGAGTTAGGACAGTCCTATGACCTGCAAAGGAAAGGATAAAAAATCCAGAACTAGATTTGGCTGAACTGGAAAACAGGGCTGAGGGCACTGAGCCAAGTCTCCCAGGCAGTGACCTTATAGACTGCTCTTCTGGGTGTCCAAGCTCTTTTGCTCTGAGGACAAAAAGGACACAAAGGCTCTCTTCTGTCTGGGATGTGACATCCAGGTGATGGGAAAGAAAGCCAGAGAGAGGCTGATGAAAGAGACAGGAATTGTTTTTTTATTGACGTGGAAGTGGGCTCTGCAGTGAAACCCCTTTGGGTTTAAGAGCATTTTTCTGTTTCCTTTCTTCTTCCTGCAAGTTCTGCTGTCTGAGTTGCCATGCCTGTATTCCAGCATCCATTTCCTGTGACAGCAGTACAACTCGTCTCTGAAACAGACAGGAAAACAGTGTGGATAACATCTGGGGCTTGGGCACTGCACCTTATATCCTTTTTCTCACAAAGTTAGAGGTTTTAGCTGGAAATTGACACTGCTGACTAGGGAATAAGTGGCACTAAATCCTGGGTTGGGGAGCGGAAGGAAGGTAGCAAAATGGGAGTTAGAATGCTTACTACTGGTTCCTGGCCTGGGAACTCAATTCCTCCCTTCTCACAGTGCTGTTAAAACATTTGGCTCAGCTGACCTGGTGGCGCACACCTGTAAACCTTAGCTACATGGGCAGCTGAGGCAGGAGGATCACAATTTTGAGGCCAGCCTCAGCAATTTAGTGAGGCCCTCAGCAACTAAGTAAAATCCTGTTTAAAAAAAAAAAAGGGCTGGGATGAGCTTAGTGGTAGATCAACCCTGGGTTTGATGCCCAGTACCTCCAAAATCAAAAAAACAAAAACAAAAAACAAAACTGTTAAAACCTTTGTATACACTGTACATGACAGCTTAGGTGCAAAACAACTCAAAACAATTACTAACAATGTAGCCCTACTTGAAGCTCTAGTTACTCACGGCAAACTTTTCCCTTTGGGTTTTTCTTCGAAGTTGGCCTTTCATTGGGGGAGCAGGGCGGCCATCTACAAATAGATGAGAGAAAAGGCAAGTGTTAGAGGTGGTCTATAGAATCTTAGCCAAAGACTGTGATACAGATAAGAAGAGCCAATCCCTACCTCTTTTCTTCTATTTTACATCCAACGTAGCTTAATTTTTCTAAAATAAGTCCCTCATCTTCAAGAGTGAGGAACCACAGACGTACCAAAAATAAGTTCCTATTCCTTTTTCACCTACCACTAATTATCCTGGAATTCAAGATAATTTGCAATGCTTCATCTACTGTTTTATCTTTAGAAACCTTTCAATCAATGTCGCTGCTAAATTCTGTCCCACTCTACAATGAAATACCCTTTTTCCCTTTCCTTCGAGCTAAGTCTTTATCCTTAGGCCCCCCTCAAGGCCTACCTCTCCCCACCCCAAACCCTCTCTAACCTCCATCAACTTCATCAGCTGTTTTGGTGTGATGCTAGGGATGGGACAGGGTCTCATGACCCTTCTTTCAGGGTCTCTTCTGAAAAAAATACATGTCATTTAACATTCTCTATTTGCCTTGGGACATTTACTATATTATTGCTTTTAGCATTACTTAGTCATTTCAGATTCTTTTGGAAAGGGACAGAATACTAAAATATTATTTAATTTTTGAAATGCCCATGCTTATTTTCCAAGCTAGACTTTAAGTTCCTTGAAATCAGGGACCATATCACTAGTTTTTGCAATTCATAGCATAGTATAGGCACATAAGCACTCATAAAGATTCCATAATATATTCAGTCTGACCTCAAATAGCTTATAATGGAGATGAGAAGAAAGGACATTTATTTTCTACAAAGAAAAAGTGAAAATTCTGCCCAAAAGTTTGAAGGTAAGCTAGATAAAGAGGTATTATTAAGAAAAGGACCAGCCTCAGCAACTTAGCGAGGCCCTAAGCAACTCAGTGAGACCCTGTCTCTAAATAAAATACAAAATAGGGCTGGGGATGTGGCTCAGTGGCCGAGTGTCCCTAAGTTCAATCCCTGGTTCCAAATAAATAAATAAATAAATAAACAAACAAACAAATAAAATAAAAGGAATGAGGGGCTGGGAATGTAACTCAGTGGTAGAGTGCTTGACTAGCACGTGTAAGACCCTGGGTTCAATCCCCAGTACCCCACCCCCTCCCATTAAAAGGAATGAATATTGTATATGTATGCCAAGTGCTTTACACTGGGTTTCATTTTTATCCTTACAAGAATCATGAATGGGGGCTGGGGATATAGCTCAGTTGGTAGAGTGCCTGCCTCGCAAGAACAAGGCCCTGGGTTCAATCCCCAGCACCACAACCCCCCCCCCCCAAAAAAAAACCATGAATGTGTGTGCCTGTGTATCTGTATATATATGAGTGTGTGTGTATGTATGTGTGTGTGTGTATATACACACACACACAGATTACAGGATGTGCACTGGGCCTGGCTAAGGTCCCTCTCTTTTATATACGCGCGCACACACACTTATTTATTTATTTATTTATTTATTTATTTATATTTAGCAAGCAGGGATTGAGAACCAATTATGGGTTTAGGGGTGTAGCACAGTGGCCAAATGTGTGCTTAACATGCCAAAGGCCCTGGGATCAATCCCCTGTGAGCTTGCACACATGCATACCATGTGTATATAATTCCAGTCTTTCTAATATTCCATTTTACAAAGAGCCTAAGCTTCCTACAGTAAATAACAAAAGGAAACAAATTTCATCCTCCTTCTCTAAGTATGTGAATAAGCAGGGTTATACTCCTAGAGAGACTAATAGAGAATCCAATGGGGGGCTGGAGATGTGGCTCAACCAGAGTGCTTGTCTTGCATGTATTAAACTCTGCATTCAATCCCGCACCACAAAAACAAACAAACAAACAAACAAAACAAAACTCCAGTAGGGAATTAATACTCAGGTCTTCAAGTTGGGAAGGAGGCCTGACATTGATACTACATAGGCATTTCATTTCTGTAGGCCTCAATTTTCCTACCTGTAAACTTAAATCTCATAAAGGGAGTAGGGAGTGGCTTCAACTTCTCTGAGGTCCTACTCTTTTCTTTTGGTACTGGTTAGTGAACCCAGGGGTGTTATACCACTGAGCTACATCCCTAGTCCGTTTTATTTTGAGACAGAATCTTGCTAAATTGCTGAGTCTGGCCTAGAATTTGCAATCCTTCTGCCTCAGCCTCCCAAGTCACTGGGATTACAGGTTGTGCACTGGGCCTGGCTAAGGTCCCTCTCTTTTAGAACTAATATCTTCTCTTGTTAAGTAACATGAAAAGATCTTTCTGACAGGAGCCTGCCATCCTCAATCATCACCCTTCCACCCCTCTGAGATACTCCTTTCTACAACCTTTCAAAAGTTCTTCCTGCATTTGGTACCAAATTCTCAATATGCACTCACCACACAGACGTGTGGTTCTTCCTAACTACTTAAAAATCACACTCCCTTTGAGAAAGGGGAAGAACTTATCACCCCCTTTAACCCCAGGGTGGCCCAAGTTAGAATTAACTTGGTTATCTTCACAACCCAAGATCCGGTCCAGCTTTACCTTCCGTAGTAGTTTAACAAAATAAACAAGAGAACTTTTTCACTCCAACTCCATTTTCCAAATTAAAAGTTCGATATGTTTTCCATTCAGTCACGCCCCCGCCTGGACATCACTCCCCCACCCCATCCAGGGGCGGTCCCTCTAAGTGAAGTAACCTGCTGGACTGACGCTCACCTGCGTAAGACCAGTCTGGAAGCTCCGTGAGGGGCCCATAGCCGGAAGGGTTGGCAGCCAGGCCCTGTCTGGGTAAAAAGAAAAGTGGCGTGACGTCTCGCACCTGCTTCTAGCCCCCCTCCCCCATCCCCCGACCACAGTACTCACTGGAGTCTCCACTGGCTACCAGCCCGAGCCGCCACGTTGCAGTGCAGCCGCCGTACACCTACTAGAAAAACAAGACTGTCAGGGAGGACGCTGAGCCAGTCCTAGGGGTCCAGCACACACCTGAACGGCTTCCGAGTCTACATAGCCTACGCCAACTCACCAGAGAGCAGACTCCCCAAAGCAGCCATGGCAGTGTTGGAGGAGCCGGAAGTGGGCGTGGCTTCTGAGGCTACGCGAGTTGCTGCGGGGGAAGCCGGAAGCCGCCATCTTGAATCTGGTTTTCAATCACGGGCTCCGCCATCTTGGGTCATCGTACGGAAGTGAAGAGCTACTAGGGCCCGGGCCTTTTGGGCGAAAAGGAGCTGTCTTCTTGAGCATGTATATTCAGTGGAAGTGGTGATATCCTCGACTGAACGGTTCTGAATTGTTCCCATGACCTTCCCCCAGCGGTCTCTAATTTTTTGAAATTTACAGTAACTTTTATCTGAGTAACATCCATGTTACCTCATTTTACGATCTCCCGCTTCACTGACGTTTTCCCCAGACTAAATGACTAAGTCTGGAGTGAATGAGAAAAATTTGGTTTCAGATCTCACGCATTTATCCAACAAAACAGGAAGTTCTATGTGACAAGCGCTGTAGTAGGTGCAGGGAATTCTATGGAGAGCAAAGGCAGATGTCATCACTATCCTGATAGAGCTTTTGGTCCAGAGAGGAGAGAAGACAATCATATACTTGGCTAATTTTACAGCTGAGTCCTGGGAAGGGAGGTATGTGTGTTTTTGCCAGCATATGTAATGGGAATATGATCTAGAGTGCACGGATAAAGACTCTTGAGGAAACTGTTGTAGTTAAGAGCTGATGTCATTTTTATAAGAGCATTCCAAATGTAACATTTGCAAGAACCTTAAGAGGTAAGTACAGGTTGAGCATGCCTAACTGAAAACCTTAAATCCAAAATCGGAAACTTTTTGAGCACTGACATAGTGCTGTAAGTGGACAATTCAATACCTGTACTCATGTGAGGAGCTGCACTCAAAATACAGGCCAAATAAAAATATTGTACAAAATTACCTTCTGGGAGGCTGGAGGTGTAGCTCAATAGTAGAGCAGATGCTTAGCATGCTCAGGTCCTACATTCATCCACAGCACCAGAAAAAAAAATTTTTTTTTCAGGCTGTGAGTTAAGGTGTATATGCAGCATAAAATATTTTCATGTTTAGATTGGGTTGCATTCCCAAGATATTATGTACGTGCAAGTGTTCCAGAATATGAAAAAATAAAAACTTTAGCTGGGCGTGGTGGTGCATGACTGTAATCACAGAGCTGGGGAGGCTGAGGCAGGAGGATCACAAATTTGATGCCAGTCCCAGCAGTTTAGCAAGGCTCTAAGCAATTTAGCATGAAAAAAAATAAAAAGCACTGGGGATGTGGCTCAGTGGAAAAGTGCTCCTAGGTTTAATCCCTGGTTTTATAATAATAATAATAATAATAATAATAATATAATAATTAAAAATTAAAAAAAATTTGAGACACTTCCGATATCACACATTTCCAATAAAGGAAAGTAAATATAGTATAGTAAAGCCAGATCTTTATTATTTGCTATTCAGAACTGCTGTGGAAAAAGTTATTTAACCTTAATTTTTTTTTTTTTAATTCTCCTCTTTTGCAGTATGAGGATTGAACTCGGGCACTTTGTCTCTTCCACTGAGCTACACTCTCAGCCCTTTTTAAAATTTTGAGACAGGGTCTCACAAAATTGCCAAAGCTTGGCCTCAAATGTAGGATCCTTTTACCTAAGCCTCCCCAGTAGCTGGGATTACAGTAATGCATCACGACACCCAACTATTCTTGTTTTCTGTTTTTGGAACTGGGGATTGAACTCAGGGGCACTTGGCCACTGAGCCACATCCCCAGCCCTATTTTGTATTTTATTTAGAGACAGGTCTCAATGAGTTGCTTAGTGCCTCATTGTTGCTGAGGCTGGCTTTGAACTCGCGATCCTCCTGACTCAGCCTCCCTAGTCACTGGGATTACAGGCATGCGCCACCGCACCTGGCTACCCAACTATTCTTAATTTTTCTTTTTTTATTTTTGGAACTGGGGATTGAACCCAAGAATGTTTAACAACTGAGCCACATCCCCAACCCTTTTTTGAGACAGAGTCTTGTCAAGTTGTTCTGAGTATTGCTAAATTGCTGAGGCTGGTCTTGAACTTTTTTTTTTGTGGTACCAGGGATTGAATTTAGAGGCACTTGACCACTGAGCCACAACCCTGGCTCTAATTTGTATTTTATTTAGAGACAGGGTCTCACTGAGTTGCTTAGCACCTTGCTTTTGCTGAGTCTGGCTGTGAACTCATAATCTTCTTGTACTCAGTCTCCAGAGCCGCTGGGATTACAGGCATGTGCCATACATCTGGCTATCCTTCATTTCTTAATTAATAACATATCACATTTGTGAAAACATTTTAAGGGTGATAACGTAAGTGAAAGTGCTTTATGGTGAAGCTCCTACAAAAGTGCCCATTAGTGTGTGCTGGGCTAGACACTTAAACATATGCTGACTAGAGGAACCTGAGGGAGTGGTGTAATGGCCTATCTGGAAGTTTATCATTTCCTTCTGCAAGACTGGGAAGTTTTTCCACAGGAGGTGGCGCTGAGTTGTGTTTTGAAAAAGGGGAAGGGTGGATCCTGGTTTAAGAAGTAAAAGCCAACTATTTTGATAACAATAAGAATGGTATAGACTAGAGCTGAACAAGAAGAGGGGATGGGAACAAAAGAAACTTGGCTAGAAGCCAACAGATGGATTCCTCCTCCCTCCTTCCCTGCCAAATAAGTAAGGAGAGTGCTCGCTTCGGCAGCACATATACTAAAATTGGAATACAGAGAAGATTAGCATGGCCCCTGCGCAAGGATGACACACAAATTCGTGAAGCGTTCCATATTTTTATTGGTATAGAGAGAGTGGATTCTAGAGCTTGGCACTTGTAAGTGGAAGACTGTTGCAGTCTTCAGCCTACTGTCTTACTGATTTACAGACTGCTCTCTCTCAGAAATGTATTAGAGGAAATCAGAACACTTTTTTTTTTTTTTTAAAGTAAATTGCTTAACTGTATTTTTATGGCAGGAAGGAGAAAAAGTGTTAAAACGGTTTCTAATGAAGTCATATTTAAATGATGATTGACTAATGTGTTTAGTAGAGATGAAAATACACCAATAAATGATCAAAAAAAATAAGTAAGGAGAAATAAACATAGAGTACCATAACCATCTTATATTCATATACTTCTTAGAAAATTTTTTTTTCTTTTGCAATTCCAGGAATTAAACCCAGGGCCTTGCACATGCTAGCTAATAGCTCCAGCACTGAGCTATGCTCTATATACTTCGGCCCCATATACTTCATTTTTACTTATCAAAACATTTCTATATAAATGATTTCATAATAAAACTGTGAAGCAGGAAGCAGTCATTGTACAGATTTTTTTTTTTTTATAGTTTTCAGGAATCAGTAAATTGAACCAAAATGTGACTTTTGGGCTGGGGATGTAGCTCAATGGTAGAATGAGAACCAGCCCTACCAAAAAAAAAAGGCTGTGGATTTATTGTTTTACAGTTAGTGACAGAATACAGACTGAGTGACACTGTTCCCATACTTGGCTCACTGAGCCTTTGGCTAGTCCTGAGATAGACAGCATTGGAATCCCACAGTTGGGGGATCAAGCAGAAGCCAAAGGCTTGAAGAATAACCTAAGAGCCAGTGTTTAGGATTGATAAGAACGATGATGGACTCATACTACCATCTGTACTATATAAAGGAATTGAACCAACAATATTATTTTCTAGTAATGCACAGATGAGGAGGACACCATTAATTTGCAATATCAGGGACTGGGGATATAGCTCAGTTGGTAGAGTGCTTGCCTCACAAGAACAAGGCCCTGGGTTCAATCCCCAGCACCACAAAAAAGAAAAAAAAAAAAAAAAAGAAAAGAAAAGAAAAAAAAATTTGCAATATCATTGGAAAGGGCACAAATGTTCAGGTGAACAATAATGTGGATGATATGAACATTACATGCAAAAGTGTACCTGTGCAGTCATTCAATAGCTGTGGAAGCCAAAAAGCAAGAGCTAGAGGTAGGAATGGGGGTATGAATGGGAAGTTTGATCAGAACTGGAAAATCTGGGAAGGAGGATATTTGGAAGGAAGACATGCTCAGCCTTTGACATGGTTAGTGTAATGTGGCAGGGGGACAATCCACTGGTTGTAAATGGCAGGAAATACGGGTTAGGATTTTGGGAGGGGGAGAGAGAACATGGAGTGCCCACAGCTAATATCATCAGCATTCTCAGGACCTCATGGAATGCTATTGAGGGAGGGGGTCTGGCACCTGGACAGCACTCCTCAATGACTTCATCAGCCTCATAAACCACAGGAAAGCAGCTTAGTCATCCCAAACTGGATATCCTTTAACCTCTGTACTTCATCTGGCAAAGACTGGAGTTAAGGGTGATGTGAAGCACCAGGAGTCTGAGCTTCATGCCTTTCCTCTCTTAAATTCCTTTGCTTTTCAAAGACATACTTGGCTTTAGTATTTTGTAATCAACTCATATTTTTGTCTAATGTTTATTCAAATATCCCTGTTCTGTAGAGTTGTATACAGTTACTTTTATGATTTTTTTTTCATCACTAGCCCTTTTTATTTTTTAAAATGGTTTCACTAGGTTGTTTAGGGCCTCACTAAGTTGCTGAGGCTGGCCTCAAACTTGCAATCCTGCTTCAGTTTCCCTAGTTGCTTGGATTACAACTGTGTGCCACTGTACCTGGCATATTAGGTGTTTTTTTGTTTTTGTTTTTGTTTTTTTGGAACCGGGGATTGAACTCAGGGGCACTGGGCCACTGAGCCACATCCCCAGCCCTATCTTGTATTTATTTAGAGACAGGGTCTCACTGAGTTGCTTAGGGCCTCACTAAGTTGCTGAGGCTGGCTTTGAACTCGTGATCCTCCTGCCTCAGCCTCTCCAAAGTGCTGGGATTACAGGCGTGCGCCACCGCGCCCGGGCTATTAGGTGCTTTTTGACAGTTGTGATGAGCAATGATGATAAGAAGGTACGTAAGTGAGGCTGACTTTGGTGACCAATTCCACCTTGTTGTGCAACTGCTTCCCCATTTTGCATGTGTATGACAAAATTCTAAGATTGAAGAAGTTGTGGAGAGAAGGGTAAAACTGGGAATTCTCTCAGTATCTTCCTTTTTAGGACAGTTCAAAGATCAAATCACTGTCATTTCGTGCAAAAAAAGTGGGAACTAAAGACTAAACAACTCACCCATACAATACACTGCTTTGCATAATATTTTCTTATTACTTACATGATTTTTTGTAACATATTTCTTTTCTTTTCTAGATCTGTCAAATCAGTACTGGCTAGCTAGGTGTGGTTGCACACGTCTATAATCCCAGCAGCTCGGGAGGCTGAGGCAGGAGGATTGTGAATTCAAAGACAGTCTCAGCAATTTAGTGAGGACCTAAGCAACTTAGGGCCTCTAAATTAATAAAAATAAATAAATAAATAAAAAAAGGGTGGGGGCTCGGGATGTGACTCAGTGATTAAGTACTCCTGGGTTCAATCCCCAACCAATAAATGAATAAACCAGTACTGGCTAAATGCTGTATTAATGCATGGGGTAGGCCCTGGGTTTTCAGTCCTTAGTACCATAAAAAAAAAATCTCTGTATTAAAAGACCCAACTTCAAGAGGGGTAATTTATGACCTTTAGCTACATTCTCCTCTTGCCTGAGGACTGGGAAGTTCCTTTTAAAAACGCCAAGGCTGGAGCAGGCCCCTGGTGCATGCCTGTAATCACAGCTATTCGGGAAGCTGAGGCAGGAGGATAGCAAATTCCAGGCAAGCCACAGCAACTTAGTGAGACCCTGTCTTAAAATAAAAACAAATAATTAAAAAGGGATAGGAATGCTGGACCTGGTGGTGCACATCTGTAGGTCCAAATTCCAGCAACTTGGGAGGCTGAGGCAGGACGATCCTGCAAATGCGAGATCAACTTCAGTAATTTACCAATGCCCTAAGGACTTAGAGAGTCCCTGTCTCAAAATAAAAATTAAAAAGGGCTGGGGATGATGGTTAAGTACCCCTGTGTTCAGTCCCCCAGTACTGCAAACAACAACAAAGAAGAAACAAAAAATGCCAAAGCTGGATTGTGTGAAAGTACTATTTTCAAATCACCTTTTAGCCTTAAACCGTGTGAAGCATTTCCAGAACCCGCCCCCCACCCCCCGACCGCCTATTTTTTTTTTTTAAGTACTGGGGATTGAACCCAAGGGCACTTAACTACTGAACCACATCCCCAGTCCTTCTTATTTTGAGACAGGGACTCGCTGAATTGCTAAGGTTGGCTTTGAACTTGTGATGCTCCCGACCCAGTCTCCGGAGCCGCTGGTATTACAGGAGTGAAGCCACCATGCCTGGCTTCCCGTTTCTTGAACTAGCCCAGCAACTCCCCCTTTTGTTAGGTCCACGCTGCAGCTAAGGTTCTTCACACGAAGGGTGCTCTGGGAACTCCAGCCTCCCGGGCACCCTGGCCCTGGGACATTTTTGGTTACCTGCTGCCTCCTGGCGGCAGCTCCACTGCCCCGCACCTTTCCGGCCCGATGGAGACCACTTTCTTCAATTCGGTATCTTCAAGCTGATGCAACAGCTTCCCCCGAAGGGGCGGGGAGTTGGGAACCTCAGGTGGAAGAGACCGCTTTCCGGAGACCCCTCCCCCGGTTCCAAGCAGGCGCCACCTCCTCTTCTCTACCCCCGCAATAGGGCTTTCCAGTCCAGGGCCCCTTCCGAGTAACATCCGAGTGTCTCCGGACTGGAGGCGGGGGTTGCCAGGGTTTGGTCCCCGTCGGGCCGCCGGCTCGAGCTGGATTGGGAGGGAGGGAAGAGGAAGCTGAGTGTGCCTGGGGCTGAGGACGCGTCTCTGAGGGTATCCGCGGTCATTTTCATTTCCCCTGGGCAGTGCAGCTCTGCCGGCGCGAGGAGAGGGCAGGGGAGCGGGTTGCGGGGCCTCTGGGTTCTCGGACCTTTGGTCCCTTCGCCTACATTCACCACAATCTCTTGCTTTAGCTCTTCCTAGAGCCGGAGGAAGGGCGGGGGTGCAGGGAACGGAAGGGACGCTTGATGGGGTCCTGGTTCCCCAAGAAATACCCTGGGCTGGCTCCCGCGGCCATACCCGTTTATTAGGGGCGACCCAGCTCCTCCGAGGGGATTTGAGGGCGGGTGATGGCTGGGTCTGGCTTTGAGAAAGAAAGCTAGGACCGCAGACAGGGAAGCAGGGGTCAAGAGAAGAGGGAGCTAACAGGAAACGGGGGCTGGGGCGCGGGAAAAACTACGGTAGAGAGGGAATGTTGGAAGAAAGGGGCAAAGGTGAGCGCGGTGAGCCGGCCGAGCGGAGGCGGAGACAGAGGAGAGCTGGGAAGGGGCGAGGGACAGGTCGGCGAGGGTTGAGGGGGGAGGGCAGAGCTGCTGGGGGTGCAGGGGTTGGAGAAGAGCTCACTCCTGGGATTAGCGGTTCCTCCCTTCTTGAACCCCTCGGATTTTGCGGGAACCCGAGTGCTGTCTTCCTTTATCTTCTCTGCCCTTTCACCCTGTTGTGGCACCTCGCTTTCGCCACCTCCTAGCTGCAGACATGTCACCTGAGCCTGGGTATGGAATAGAGGAACTAAGAACTTCCTGAATCCGGGAGAAAGAATGTTAGATGAGGGCCTTTATGTTTTGTTTTTTTTCCTATTAGAGAAACAAAAAGTCAATTTTAAACCGTTCTAGGCCTCCCAGTAAAACCGAAAACCACACTTCCTCCTTCTATCCATTTCTACCAAAAATAATAAGTACCTCTGAAGACTCCTTGCTCTGAGGAGCCAGAGGGGCAGCAACACAAGGGAGTCTGGAGGGCAGATTGAAGGGCCTGTCCAGGAGCCCAGCCAGATGCAAGATCAGAGGAACAAGAGTGTTCATTCATTTCTTCACTCAGCAAATGCACTCAGCCCTGCACTGGGGTGCAGTGGGTGTAGTGGTTGAACAAAGCTCTTGAGATGCTTACTTTCTAGTGGTGGAGGTGATGACAAACCACCAGGAATAGAAAATGTCACAGGGAAGAATGTTCCAGGCAGGGAGGATAGGCGGTTGAAAAGGCATTGCAAAACCTCCAAAGTGGCAGAGTGGCTGGAGTGCAATGAGGGAGAACACAGGGGCTGTGCCAACAGGGATGACTTTGTGTGTGTGTCTCTCTCTCTCTTCCTAGGACTTCCCTCATAGCTTGGACCTCACCCCAGGGTAAGATTAAGGGGCAAGCCATCTGGGAAGCAGCCCAGGTCTAAAAAGGCAGTAAATTATCCTTGGAATAATTCAGATATTTGGTGCCAGTGAACTCTGATTTCTATGTCTTTTCACGAAATGTAAGTTGGCTTCCATCCAGTGGCCCAGACAGAATCCTGGAGGATCCTTACCTAGACCACCTGTCTGTGGAGTAATTTTCTACAAGCAGGTGCAAGTCGCAGGGTGTAGCCTGGAGATCTGGGAGCTATGAGTCGCCTGAGGCAACAGTCACAACTGGAATTCTGAAAATGCTTATTGCACTGTGCAATGCCCCTCCCCAGGACAGGGATTAATGCTTTTATCTACCTTTAAAGTGGTTTAATATGCCTACCAAGAAGTGGTCTGCCTCAGAAAATTGCATGTGATGAATTCATGTAATAATCTCTAATTTTGAATGTAAAGAAAGATACTAACACAGTTTTTATTCTGAGTGGTGCTCTACCACTGAGTTACATACCCAGTCCTTTTTCTTTCTTTCTTTCTTTTTCTTTTTTTAAATTTTGAGACAGAGTCTTGCTAATTGCTGAGGGTCTAGCTAAGTTGCTGAAGCTGGCCTTGAACTTGTGATCCTCCTGTCTCAGTCTGGAATTACAGGTATAGGCCATCATGCCCAGCTTCCACGTATTTAAAAAACAGTAGTTTGCAGTAACTCAGGAATCTGCCCAGGGTGCCATAGCACCATTGGCTCTTACCTGGCAACCCAAACTGAAGCTTCACCCGAACCAATTGGGGAACTGAGCAGTGAGTGGGCTTGTTTGATGTCTTGGTGTCTTTTTGGCTGCATCCACAGGGGCCTTCCTTGGCTTGTGTCAGGTGCTGAAATGGCATGGAAGTTCTTGAAATGGGATGGCAGAGTCCCATTGCCCTAAACATAGGATCCTATGCCTCTGTAGGACTAAGCATAGTCTGTGAGTGAAAGAGGGAGTAAGAAAAGGAATGAGGGGGAGAGGGTAGTTGGGGAATTGTGAGGACCTGCCGGGAGGGCACTGTAAATTGCAAGGAAAACTAAAGTGCTTAGTAAATTTTAGACATCATGGAAGTTCAGGGGTTGGTGTGGAGAGGAGGAGGAGCTGAGACAGTGCAGAAGGTGCCTGGAGGCCAAGCGGGCAAGATCCTCTGGGTCTGTCCAGGCAGTCCCAGCTCCAGCCCGTCCCCTAGCCCCTCCCCGCTGCCGGCCAGAGTCGCACATGTGTTTTCCTGTTTTCCATTTCGGTCCCCGTCACCCTCTGCCTTTTCTGCTCCTCAGAGCCAACAGCTGCTGCAGCACGAGCCATACCCGTGGTACCCTTAACTAGCACCTTCCCTGGGCCCCCTTCCTGGGGCTTGTTGGTAGCCCCTCCTCCCTGCACTTTCCCAAAGGTCACAGGACAGGTAAGAGGTGGGAGAGGGACAATGGGCAAGAGGGAAAGAGAGGATGGAGTGTGTCCTAAAAATCAACCGAAGGGAGTCTCAAGAGTCTCTTAGTTCCTGGACCTAACCCTAGCCCTCACTAGGCAGAATCTCTGGCCCAGAGACTTCAGCCCTTGTTAATGGAAACTCTGGCCATAGGACTAAACACTTTCTTTCTTGTTTCACTCTTTTTTTCCCCCCCTAAAGGAACGATCTTAGCTACAGTGGAATATAGAAAAACAAATGGAGAACTGGAGGAGGGGCTGAGCATGTAGCTTGGAGTGATGGGGAATGCGGCCATACCAGCGTGTGTCTGTTTTGTTTCTGTTGTTAGGGGAGGCAGCACAGATTAGTCGGAGCCAGAAAGGCAGGCTGTGGGGTCTCTGGGGGAGAAAGTGTATTCTTACAGTAGCTCCCTGAACTTAGCCGAGGAGCCAAGCCCAGAACTGCGCTGGTTCCCGGAGAAGTGTGTTTTGGTGTTGGTTTTGGCGGGTGGGGTCAGGGCACAGGACTTCACTGGCTGCTCTGCCAGGCACTGCATGCTAGGGGCCCTGCTTCCTGTTTCCCTGAACCCCTGAGTCTGAAACTTCTTCCATAGCTGTAGCAGGAGTGTGTGATTCTGTAATCTTCACAGGGTCCTCTGAGATGAGGCACCTGAAATGGAGGAAAGTGATGACGGGTGCTGTTATAAGGCTTCTGCAAAGCCAGGGGTGGTGGAGCCTCTTCAGGAGAGCCTGGAGGTACTGCCTGGCCCAGGCTGCCTGAATGGTGGAATCATTACCCTGAGACTGAGAGCCTCAGGGAGGAGTGTGAGATGCCAGAGGTGGTGCATTCTTGCCTATGGATGGTGCTAGGCTGTAGAGGAGAAAAGAAGGGGAGATCTCTGTGAATGACAGCTTCCCCGACCAGTTGGTGAGGCTGATTCCACTCAGCACTTCCTGGTGAGACCACTAGGGCACGCTGTTTGCTAGAGTGTAGTTGGATTTGTCTCAAGTTCCTTGTGAGGACTTCACTTTTCTGATACCACAAGTCAGGAACTCAATCTTGTACACTTCTCTTCTCATGCTCCCTTACTGTTTTCCTTTCCTTTGTCTCTCCTTCATTTTTATTTTTGATATCACATTGAGACACATGCCACCCCTTGGTGCCAGTGAATGTGGTCTTAAGAGGGCAGGAGTGATTTATGTTTCTGTTTGCACTAGAAATGGGCACCCTAGTAATTTCAGTGTTGCCAATAGGACTTGTAATTATTTCTTATCCTCTCCCAGGATGAGTAGCAGCCAGGAAGGAGGTAGATAGGAGGCAAGAGGCTTTCTTTTTAATCTAATCATATCCTCCCCCAGGTAATTCATTAAGGAGCCACCTGAAGTGCTTTGCTGTCTGAAAGGAAGCCCTAGAGACTAGAGCAGGTCGGAGGGGTGGGAAGTTGTGGAGATAGCGTAGTTCTGTGATTAAAAGTGTGTGTGCTCTGGGTTAGCTGGCTGCCTCACTCTTTACTGGCACCCTGCTAGTGACAGCCCCTTATGGGGCTTAGGGATGGTTCAGTGAGATAATGCTCTGAAAGGCTTAGCAGTGTGTCTGGCTTGAGTAAATCTCAACAAGTTCTATAATTATTACAGAAGCATTTTGGGGGGTGCAAGTGTAAGGAACTAGAATGGGAACATGAAGAGCAGAGATAAGTCTCCCTATTAGATCCCTATTCTCTTGTTGTAGAGTAACAAAAAGGGGGTTAGAAAGAGTGTAAAGAGACAAACAGTTGGATTTCAGAAAGTATATTTCTGTTGACAAAAGCCCAGAGTGTCAGATTTAAAGTAGACTCTAGAGATAGAATAAACTATGTGATTTCCAAAAACTGGCCAACTTCTGCTTATTCTGGGCTTGTAAGGCCAGGATAGCTCACAGAAATCTTGTGTGTGTGTGTGTGTGTGTGTGTGTGCGCGCGCACATGTATGTATGCTAGGCAAGCACTCTACCACTGAATTACACCCCTAACTCTCTCTGTATTTTTAAGAAATTGGAGCCAAGTTGTATTTGGAGAAAGTATATGTAAAAATTTATGGATACTTTAGAGATCTTGTTTATTTTTCTAAGGTTCTGAAGGCTACATGGTGGGATGGACTTGTAGCCAGAGATTTGATTTCATTTCTTGACTTGTTTCCTTTGAAGTAGCTTGAGGTTTAGACTTTGGATAATGACCCAAGCAGCCACCCATCTCTGCATGGGGAAGTGTGCAGAGTCCTCCTCTTTAGGACACCCAATCATGGGGTGTTGGAATGGCTCTTACACTTCCTCTAATCTCAGCACATGAACAAGCCTTTGTGTCACATTCTGCAATCTTCCTGCCTTTCTTAATTGTTTGGGGGTGAGAGAGAAGTGAGGCTAGGGTGGGGCACAGAGGACACCGAGGGGTCTGTGCCACCGCCCTGTCTTCAGCTAACTTATTGGGGCACAACTTCCCCATTGATGCAGAAAAAGCACCCAGCTGACTCTCCTTTCTTCTGGGCCCCCAGTCCTGCAGCAGAGCTGACAAAGGAGATTCCTGAGAGAGCGCTTTCTTATCATGGAAAGTGCTGAGCCCAGAGCTCCTGGCTGCCCCTTTTGCAGATGCGAAGGGCCCATGAACCTTGGACCCAGACGATTGCTTAACTCTCCTCTCCCTTTCCCTCACCCCTTCCTTTGCCCACTCCCTTGCCCCACCCCCCTTCTTGACTTCATTTAAATCCATAGGCATTTGCCTGGCCTTCCTTTTTACTGCTGGTTGAGCGGAGGAACAGTTGGATCACCCTTCTGGGAGGGCGCCCCTCTCAGCGACTGCTGCTGGCTACTGCTGTGGGGACCTGTTTATACTTGGGGCCAGGGAGTGAGTGTGCGTCTCACCCTATCCCCTTGTCTCCACTCTCCTTGCTAACCCCTTTCTGCTGCTCTGGCTGCTCTGCAGATCTGATTCCTACCTTTTTCCAGTGCCTCTTTCCTTAGTATCTCTTCATTGCCCTGACTGGTCATTTCTAGTTTCTTCTCAGCCATCTCCTGCTCTTCATTTCCTGCATCTGTTTGCTGCCTGTTTTTAGCTGTTTCCTTGACTTGGTTTTGGGTGGTCTTTCTCTTTCCCCAACAACTCCAGGGGTGGTGGGGGGAGGGGGAGTTTCCTCCTGTCTAGGTTCTGTTGTACATTTGGGTCACTGTTCTCTAATTCATACATTTTTGGGCGATGCAACTATGCCAGTATAAGGGATTTGATGATGGGAGGCTTGGAATACTAGAGACTGGGAAAGGGGTCTAGGAAAGGAAAAGCAACAAAAAGAAGTCTGTCTTCTTTTAGGTTAGGTGGGGCTGCTTTGGGCTTGGGCATCAGTGAAGACACCAGTTGAGGGTTGTTAATGGGTGCTTCTTGAGAAGGGGATGGTTGTGAGTTTCTAGCAGGAAACTTCTGAAACCTTTAGATTTGCCAGAGCGAGAGTCCTTGGGGAAAATAATAGCATCATGAGGAGATCGCACAGAGTAGCTGCTTGTAGGGTTAGTTGCATCTCAGTACAGGTGACAGGTGAGACTGAAATTGGAGAGAAGATAGACTTTTTGGACAAGTCTGAAAACTCAGGCTCAATCCACTATGATTATAACTGGGAGCTGCCAAACTGCTTGCATATCAGTCTTGTTTTACCGCTGGCTCAGGCAGAACCAGGATTTAGTTTTCTTTCTGGAAAATGAGGTGGACTGCATCATCCTAATGGCAGATGCTTTCTCTCTTAAAAATTCAAGTTGGGGTCATTTTGATGAACCAGCCAGAAGAAGGGTTTTTTTTCTTAAGGTGGGAAGCAAGAGAGAGGTCTCTGAGTGGTGGGTAGGCCCCTGTGGTGGTCCCTGTGGTGTAAGGGGAGGGGGAACTACATATTTACCAACTACCCCATATGTCTCATCTTTCTTCCTTAGAGGGCAATGCCAGGAAGCTGGTGAAGGCTCACCTCTCCTCTGCCATGGTTGACAGCATCAAATATGAAGTGGCCTCCCAGCAGGAGGCTGATGCTTCCCCGTTGGGCCATGGGGCCAGCCCAGGAGTCCAGCAGGTAAAGCTGAAGAAGGAAATCTCACTGCTTAATGGAGTGTCCCTGATTGTGGGGAATATGATTGGCTCGGGAATCTTTGTCTCCCCCAAAGGTGTGCTCAAGTACAGTGCCTCCTTTGGCCTCTCCCTGGTCATCTGGGCTGTTGGGGGCCTCTTTTCCGTCTTTGGGGCCCTTTGTTATGCGGAACTGGGCACCACCATTAAGAAATCTGGGGCCAGCTACGCCTACATCCTGGAGGCCTTCGGGGGACTACTTGCCTTCATTCGCCTCTGGACCTCCCTGCTTATCATCGAGCCCACCAGCCAGGCTGTCATTGCGATCACCTTTGCCAACTACATGGTGCAACCCCTCTTCCCGAGCTGCAGCGCTCCTTATGCTGCTGGCCGCCTGCTGGCAGCTGCATGCATCTGTAAGTAGAGCTGGGGCTGGAGTGTGGTGTGGAGGACTAGGCTAAGGTGGGGGTGTGGATCCAGGCAGAGAGCAAGGAGTTGGAAAGGAATGGCTTTGATAACACCTATTTTGTTGTTCTTATTTATTTTTTATTTTTTTACACCTTTATTTATTTATTTTTGTGTGGTGCTGAGAACTGAACCCAGTGTCTCACACGGGCTAGGCAAGAGAACAACCACTGAGCGACAATGCCAGCCCCTATTTTGTTTTTTTTAAATTAATGTATGCTGTGAGCTGGGGTTGTAACTCAGAGATAGGGTGCTTGCTTAGCATGCTGGAGGCCCTAAGTTCATCCCCAGCAAGCCAAAAGAAAAAAAAAGTATGCTTTGTGTTTCAAACAGTACCACACTATAAAAGAAAGATAGCAACTCACCTTTCCCCATTTCCCATGCTAAGCATATTAGCATTTAGTGTGCTTTTCCTGACTTTTTTTTTCTTGCTCTTTCAAGAGAAGTAGTTCTGACTGGATGTGGAGATTGGAGCCTGTATCCCAGCTGCTAGAGAGGCTGAGGCAGGAGGATTGCAAATAGGAATTCAGCCTGGGCAGCTTAGCAATATTCTGTCTCAAAATAAAATAAGAAGGGCTGGATGGGCTTGGTGGCCTGTAATCCTGGCAACTCAGGAGGGCTTGGTGGCCTGTAATCCTGGCAACTCAGGAAGCTGAGGTAGGACTAGGATCATGAATTCAAGGCCAGCCTCATCAACTTAGTGTCCTTGAGCAACTGAGTGAGATCCTGTCTCAAAATAAAACATAAAAAGGGCTGGGGATGTGGCTCAGTTAAGTGCCCCTGGGTTCAATCCCCAGTAACCCCCCACGGGGGGGGGGGGGGGGGGGGGGGCGGGAAGAAAAAAGAAAAGAAGGGCTAGGATATAGCTTAGTGGTAGAGTTGGTAGAGTGAGTGTTTAATCCCTAGCACCACCCCACAAACATAAACAAAAATAGTTTTGTGGTGGTGGGGAGGCTGAGTAAGGAGGATCACAAGTTCAAATCAGCCTCAGCAACTTAACAAGACCCTGTCTTAAAATAAAAACCTGGGTATGTGGCTCAATGGTCAAGTGTTCCTGGGTTCAATCCCTGGTACAAAAAAAAAAAAAAAAAAAAGGTAGTTTTGTTATGTGTTTTACAAGAACAGTTTTTTGAGGGGACGGTATTGGACCTCTGTCAGGGTAGGTAAGTGCTCTACCACTGACTTATGCTCCCAGCCCTTTTTATTTTATTTTGAAATAGAGTCTCACTAACTTTCCCAGTCTGTTCTTGAACTTGCAGTTCTCCTGCCTCAGCCTTTTAAGTAACTTAGATCGTAGGTGTGTACCACCAGGTCCATATACTTCTGCAGTGTGTTGTCCCCCTGTTGATCCACTGATGGACACCTAGCCTGCTCTGTATTTCGGCTATTGTGAATAGTGCTGCCTAAAAAATGGGAGTGCAGGTAGATGTGTGTTCAACATACTGATTTCATTTTGCAGGGTATATACCCAGTTGTGGGATTGTTATATCACATGATAATTCTATTTCTAGTTTTTTGAGGAACCTGCATGCTGTTTTCTATAATGGCTGTACCAGTTATATTCCAACCAGGAGCATATGAGAATTTCCCTCCTTTCTCTGTATCCTCGTTAGCATTTTTTTTCCCCTTCTCAGTATGCACACACCTAAAACTGTTGTGATGTAACCTTTTTGTATTTTATCTTGAGGCAGGGTCTCTCTAAATTGCCAAGGCTGTCCTCAAACTAGCAGTCCTCCTGCTTCAGCCTCCTGAATAGCTGTGATTACATGTGTGCATTACCACATGGAACTTGTATTTCCTTTTTTTGGAGAAAGGTTTATTCACTCATTCACCCATTTAAAAAATTTTATTTTTCTTCAGTTTTGGGTATTGAACCCTGGGAGCTATTGAACTCAGGGTGCTCAATCACTGAGCTACATACCCTGTTCTTTTTAGTTTTATTTTGAGACAGGGTCTCTCTACATTTAAATTAAAGGCTGGCCTTGAGTTTGTGATCCTTTTGCCTCAGTGTCCCTGAGTAGCTGAGATTACAGGTGTTTGGGCCTCCATGCCTGGCTTCAACCATTTTAAAATCATATTATGGGGCTGGGGTTATAGCTCAGTTGGGTAGAGTGCTTGTTTCGTAAACCTAAGACCCTGGGTTCAATCCCCAGCACCACACACACACACACACACAAAATCATTATTATTTTTATTTACTGTTGTATTGTTTGAGTTCCTTATATTTTCTGGAAACACTCCCCTGGTCGATAAATAGTTTGCAAATATTTTTTTCCGTTGTGTAGGCTGTCTCTTAATGTTGTTGATTCTTTTGGTGTAAGAAGATTTTTAGTTTGATATAGCTCTATTTGTCAATTTTTGCTTTTGTTGCTTGTGCTTTTTTGGCAAAAAGTTTTGTTCAGTTCAATGTTCTGGAGTGTTTCCCCTATGCTTTCTTTCTAGTAGCTTGAATGAATCTTATATTTAAGGCTTTGGATTAATTTTTTTGGTTAATTTTTGTATGCAGTGAAAGAAAAGGGTAAAGTATTTTTTTGCTTTTTCCAATGTATATTCTTACTGCCTTTGTCAGAAATCGTTTGACTGTAAGTAGGTAGATTTATTTCTGGGTTCTTCATTCTGTTCCTTTGATCTGTGTCTGTTTTTAAGCTAGTACCAAGCTATTTTTGTTATTATAGCTTTGTAATATTTTTTGAAGTCAGGTATTGTAAAGACTTCAACTTTGTTCTTTTTTATCAGGATTGCTTTGGCTATTCAAGATTTTTCATGGTTCATATTTTATGATTTTTTTTCTAGTTCTGTGAAGGACATTTTTATTCTGATAGGCGTTGCATTGACTTTATAGATAGCTTTGGGTAGTAAGGACATTTTAACAATATTCTTCAATCCATGAATATGGGATATCTTTCCTTTTTTTAAAAAATATTTTTAGTTGTAGATGGACACAATATTTATTTTATTTTATTTTATTTATTTTCATGTGGTGTTGAGGATTGAACCCAGTGCCTCATGCATGTGAGGCAAAGCGCTCCACTGCTGAGCCCCAGCCCCAGTCCTCTTTCCATTTTTTGAGTCCTTCAATTTCTTTCATTATTGTTCTGTAATTTTCACTGTAGAAATCATTCACTTCTTTGTATAAATTTATTCTAGATGTTTTATTATTTTTTTGTAGTTATTGAAATGAGATTGTATTCTTGATTTATCTCAGCTATTTTGTTATTGGTGTATAAAAAATTTACTGATTTTTGCATATTGATTTTTATATCCTGCAACCTTACTGAATTGGTTTCAGTTCTAACAGTTTTTTGATAGAGTCTTGAGTTAATCTTCATATCCAGCTGGGTGTGGTGGCGCACGCCTGTAATCCAAGCGACTCAGGAGGCTGAGTCAGGAGGATCCAGAGTTCAAAGCCAGCCTCAGCAACTTAGCAAGGCCCTAAGCAACTCAGTGAGACCCTGTCTCTAAATAAAATACAAAATAGGGCTGGGGATGTGGCTCAGTGGCCGAGTGTCCCTGAGTTCAATCCCTGGTTCAAAAAAAAAACAAAAAAAAAACAATAAAAACACTTCATATCCTTCTCTATATATCCTTACATGTATTCTTGTATGTATCTTATATGAAAAATCATGTCATCAGCAAACAAGAATAATTTGACATCCTTTTTCCTTATTTTGGTGCCTTTTATTTCTTTCTCTTGCCTTACTGCAGTGCTAAAACTTCTAATTCTGTATTAGGAGTGGTGAAAGTGGACATCCTTGTCCTTTTCCTGATTTTAGAAGAAATGATTTTAGCTTTTCTTTATTTAACATGATATAGGCTGTGGATTGTCAACTTTGGTCCTTATTGTGTCGAGATGCATTCATTCTATACCTAATTTTTTGAGGATTTTTATCATGATGGAATATTGAATTTTATTGAATAATTTTTCTACATTGCTTGAGATGATTTTATGGGTTTTATCCTTTATTCTGTTGATGTGATATATCATGTGTACTAATGTGTCTATATTAAATCATCATTGCATCCCTGGGATAAATCTCACTTGATTGTGGTGCATAATCTTTTTTTATATGCTGTTGGATTTGATTTGTTAGAATTTTTTGAGAATTTTGCATATGTTAATTAGGGATATTGGTCTACCTCTAGTTTTCTTTTTTGTTGTGTTTTTGTCTGGTTTTGGTATCAGGGTAATGTTGACCTCATAGAATGAATTTGGAAGGGTTCCCTCTCTTTTAATACTTTGGAATAGTTTGAAAAGAACTGACATTAGTTCTTTAAAAGTTTGGCAAAGGAGCCGGGCGCAGTGGCGCACGCCTGTAATCCCAGCGACTCTGGAGGCTGAGGCAGGAGGATCGCGAGTTCAAAACCAGCCTTAGCGACTTAGCGAGGCGCTAAGCAACTCAGTGAGACCTGATCTCTAAATAAAATACAAAATAGGGCTGGGAATGTGGCTCAGTGGCGGAGTGTCCCTGAGTTCAATCCCCCTTTGGCAAAGGGTGGGGAAGTAGCTTAGTTGTGGGATGCCTGCCTGGCATGTGTGAGCCCTGAGTTTGATTCCTAGCACTGGAGAAAAGAGTTTTATAAAATACAGTAGCAATGCCATCTAGTCCTGAGCTTTTCTTTGGGCGACTTTTATTGTTGATTCAAATTTTTTCCCCAGCCCTATTTTGTATTTTATTTAGAGACAGGGTCTCACTGAGTTGCTTAGGGCCTCGTTAAGTTGCTGAGGCTGGCTTTGAACTCGCGATCCTACTGTCTCAGTCTCCCAAGTGCTGGGATTACAGGCTTGCGCCACCGCGCCCGGCTATGTTGATTCAGTCTTGTTTTTTTATTATTTTTGTTCAGGTTTTCTATGTTCTTATAGTTCAATTTTGGTAAGTTCTATTTGTCTGAAAGTTTATTTCTTCTAGGTTGGCGTATAGTTGTTCATAATAATCCATAATGATCCTCTGTATTTTTGTGGTATCAGTTGTAGTATCTCCTCTTTTTTTTAAGCAGGAATTGAACCCAGGGGCACTTAACCACTGAGCAACATCCCTAACCCTTTTTTATTTTGAGACAGGGTCTTGCTAAGTTCCTTAGGGCCTCACTAAATTCCTTAGGCTGGCTTTGAACTTGAGATCTTCCTGCCTCAGCCTTCTGAGTTGCTGGAATTACAGGTGTGCATCACGGTGCCTGGCTCCTTTTTTATCTCTGATTTTATGTATGTGGATCTTCCCTCAACCCCCACTCTTGTTGGATAGTCTAACTAAAGGTTTGCAAATTTTATCTTTTCAAAAAAATCAACTTTTATCTGGGGATGTAACTCAGTGGTAGAGCACTTGCATAGCATGTGCAGGGCCTTGGGTTCAATCTCATATGGCAAAAATAGAAAATGACACTCTTATTATTATCTCTTCTATTGTTTGTAAGTTTCTATTTATTTGTGTTCTGATCTTTGTTATTGTTTTCATTCTACAAGCTTTAGGTTTGGTTTGTCATTGTTCTTCTAGTTCCTTGAGTTGCATCATTAGGTTGTTTATTAGAAGTCATTCTGTATTTTTTTTTTTTTTTGGTTGTTTGTTGTTATTGGTAGTGGGGATTTAATCCAGGAGTGCTCTACCCCTGAGCTTCATCCCACCCCTTTTTATTTTATTTTGAGACAGTCTTGCTAAATTGCTGAGTCTGTCCTTGGCTTGGCAATCCTTCTTCCTCAGCCTCCTGAGTTATTGGAATTATACCATATGCCACCACACCCAGTTGAAATCATTTTGTTTTATGATGTAGGCACTCATAGCTGTGAACTTCCCTCTTAGTTCTTTTCCTGTATTCCTTAGGTTTTAGTATGTTGTTTTCATTTCATTTAGTTAATAAATAAAAAAAATTGTCCTTTTATTTCTTCATTGACCCATTGGTCATGCAGGATAATATTATAATTTTCCATGAATTTGTGTAATTCCTAAAGTTCTTATTTCTTTTTGATATTTTATAACAGCTTTATTGAGATCTAAATCACTGCCATAAAATTCACTCTTTTAAACTATATAGTTCATTGTTTTTGGTATATTCACAACATTTTGCACCATTAATTCCAGAATACTTTCATCCCCTCCCCCACTTCTTCCCACCCTCCAGCCTCCTATACCAATGTACTTTCTGTCTCTATGAGTTTGCCTAATAAGGACATTTCATATAAATGGGATCATGCAATATGTGGCATTTTTGAGTCTGGCTTCTTTTACTTAGCTTAATGACTTAGGGTTCATCCATGTTATAATATGTGTTCTATTTATTTTTATGGAAAATAGCACTTTATTCCTTTTCATGGTAAAAATATTTCATTGTGTGGATATGCAGCATTTTTATCCATTCATTAGTTGATGGACTTGTGGACTGTTTCTCCTTTGGGGCTCTGTGAATAAAGTGTTTCATGATTTTTCAAAATTGAGATGAAATTCATATAACACACAACTAATCATTTTTAGGTGTGCAATTAAGTGGCATTTAGTGTATTTACAATGTTGTTCAACCACTACCTCTCTACTTCCAAAAATTTTTAAACAAGCACTCTGGAATAATACCACATATCCATTAAATAATTGCTTGCCACTTTCCTTACCCTCTGATAACCATTAATCTGCTTTCTGTCTCTGGATTTGCCTGTTTGGGACATATAATATAAAAAGAATCATGCAAGATGTGATCTTTTGTGTCTGGCTTCTTTAATTTAGCTTAGTGTGTGTGTGTGTGTGTGTGTGTGTGTGTGTGTGTATTTTTTTCCCCAGAGTTCCTTTATTCTTCCCTACCAACCCTCCACTATGGATCAGCATCCCCTTATTGGAGAAAATATTTGGCATTTGTTTTTTTGGGATTGGCTTATTTCACTTAGCATGATATTATCCAGTTCCATCAATTTACCAGCAAATGCCATAATTTCATTCTTCTTTAAGTCTGAGTAATATTCCATTGTGTATATGTACCACATTTTCTTTATCCATTCATCACCTGTTGAAGGACATCTAAGTTGGTTCCATAATTTAGCTATTGTGAACTGAGCTGCTATAAACATTGATGTGGCTGCATCACTGTAGTATGCTGATTTTAAGTCCTTTGGGTGTAAACCAAAGAGTGGGAAGCTGGATCAAATGGTGGTTCCATTCCAGGTTTTCTTAGGAATCTCCATACTGCTTTCCAAAGTGGTTGTGCCAATCTGCAGGCCCACTGACAATGTATGAGTGTACCTTTTTCCCTACATCCTTGCCAACACTTATTGCTTGTATTCTTGATAACTGCCATTCTGACTGGAGCGAGATGAAATCTTAGAGTAGTTTTGATTTGCATTTCTCTAATTGCAAGAAATGATGAGCATTTTTTCATGTTTGTTGAGCGATTGTATTTCTTTTTCTGTGAAGTGTCTAAGTTTCTTGGCCCATTTATTGATTATTTGTTTTTTTTTAACTGGAGATTAGTGTTCTATTTGAGGTTGAGGTGTGCGTGATAAAGATTTTCTCCCACTCTGTAGATTCTCTCTTCACATTATTGATTGGTTTCTTTGCTGAGAAGATTTTTAGTTTGAATCCTTCCCATTTATTGAATCTTTTTTTTTTAAATAAAGTATGAACATTGACAGTTTATTTTTAACCATTACAATCTTTTTTCTCAGATGAAGGCTACAGTAAAATAATTTTTCCCTCTAGGGCATGACAGAAAGTTTAATGTGTCTACCATGGGGCTGGGGGTGTAGCTCAGTGGTAGAGCTTGCCTAGCTTGTGCAAGGGCCTGGGTTCCATTCTCCTCATTACCACCACCACCAAAAAAAGTCGGCCCTGCTATGGTCACTATGGAAAACTGTAGTGATTTCTCAAAATATTTAAAAATCATATGACCCATCAATTCCACTTCTGGATATATACCCAAAAGAATTGACAATGGGATCTTGAAGAGATATTTGTACACTTGTGTTCATAGCATCATTCACAGTAGCCAAAAGGTGGAAGTAACCCAAGTGTCTATTAATGGATGAATGGATAAAGAAAATGTGGTATATACATACAATGAATTTTTTCAGCTTTAAAAAGGAGAGAGATTCATGGGTTGGGGATAGAGCTCAGTTGGTAGAGTGCCTGCCTTGCAAGAACAAGGCCCTGGGTTCAATCCCCAGAACTGCAAAAAAAAAAAAAAAAGAAAAAGGAAAACGAAAAAAGGAGAGACATTCTGATACATGGCACAATGTTGTTGAGTCTTGAGGACATTATACTAACTGAAATAAGCCAGTCCCCAAGGACTGATTCAGGAGGATTGCGAGTTCAAAGCCAGCCTCAGCAACTTAGCGAGGCCCTTAGCAACTCAGTGAGACCCTGTCTCTAAATAAAATATAAAATAGGGCTGGGGATGTGACTCAGTGGCCGAGTGTCCCTGAGTTCAATCCCTGGTTCCAAAAAAAAAAAAAATAAATAAAGTTTCACTGCTGCAAGTTTTTAAGGAAACTTATGATTACAAGTTTCAGAACATCAGCGTGGGTGGAGCACTGTTCAGGATACAAAATCATAAAATTGCTGTTGCTTTGCTCTCAGTTTGTAGAGTGCTTGTCTTGCGTGCACAAGGCCCGTAAAGGTTAATATTGGGAAGATGAGATAATGCCTATCATTTTCAGAGGTATGCCAAGTGTTGAATCAAATAAGATATCTAATTTCTTCCTTAAGGCAATACTCTGAGGAAAAAAAACCTAAGATATTTAGGAGTCCTAGATTACACAGCCAGCTACATGCGTCCAAGTGTGAAATTTTGTTTCTAGAGTTTATGATTTGAATCCTCTCATAAATAAATCTCTAAAAGGGCAAGATGTAACAAGGAGGAATAAATTCAGAAAAAGGGGTGGACCATTTGTTGATTCGTAATTTTACTTCTTGCACTTCTGGAGTCTTGTTAAGGAAGTCAGGTCCTAAGCCAATGTGGTGAAGATTTGGGCCTACTTTTTCTTCTATTAGGCACAGAGTCTCTGTTCTAGTGCCTAAGCCTTTGATCCACTTTGAGTTGATTTTTGTGCAGAGTGAGAGATAGAGGTTTAATTTCATTTTGTAGCATATGGATTTCCAGTTTTCACAGCACCATTTGTTGTGTCTTCTATTTTGTACCATTGGTCTACTTGTCTGTTTTGGTGCCAATACCATGCCAGTTTTGTTACTATTGTTCTGTAGTAGTGTTTAAGTCTCTTAGTGTGATGTCTCCTGCTTCACTTTTCTTGTTAAGGATTGCTTTGGCTATTCTGGGTCTCATTTTTCCAAATGAATTTCATGATTGATTTTTCTATTTCTATGAAGAATGTTATTGAGATTTTAATGGGAATTGCATTGAATCTGTATAACACTTTTGGTAGTATGGTCATTTTGACAATATTAATTCTGACTATCCAAGAGCATGGGAGATCTTTTCATCTTCTCAAAGGTCTTCTTAAATATTTTTCTTTAGTGTTCTGGAGTTTTCATTGTAGAGGTCTTTCACCTCTTTCCTTCGATTGATTACCAACTATTTTATTTTTGTTGAGGCAATTGTGAATGGGGTAGTTTTCCTAATTTCTCTTGCAGTGGATTTGTTGCTTATGTACAAAAATGCATTTTATTTATAGGTATTGATTTTATATCCTGTTACTTTGCTGAATTCATTTATGAGTTCTAGAAGTTTTCTGGTGGAATTTTTTGGATCTTCTAAATATAGAATCTTCTAAAATTCTTATTGTTGATTTCTAGTTTTATTCTATTTGGTCAGAGAAGATACTTGCCATGTTAGATTAGTGTTACTGTAATAAAATACTTGAGATAATCAACTTAAAAGGAAAGTTTTATTTTAGTTTGCAGTTTTATAGGTTTTAGTCCATGATTAGTTGGTCCTATTGCTTCTGGGCCTGTGGTGAGGCAGTGCCTACTGTTGGGAGTACATGGTAGAGGAAGCCTGTTCACCTCACAGCCAGAATGAAAGGGAGGACAAGGAGGAGCCAGGCTCCCAATATCCCCTTCAAGGGAATGCCCCCATGTGACCAGAAGATTTCCTAAGACCATCTCTTAAATAGTGCCAGCCCTTTAACATGTGGACTTTGAGGGACTCTCATCCAAACCATAGCATCCCATTTCCAGTGTTTTAAACTTTGCTGAGGTTTGTTTTTTTGGCTCAATATATAGTATGTCTTGGAGCATGTTTTATGTGCTGATGAGAAAGAAGAATGTGTATTTTGCAGTTGTTGGATGAAATGTTCTGTAAATGTCTGTTAGGTCCATTTGGTCTATAGCATAGTTTAACTTTAATGTTTCTTTGTTGATATATATATATATATATATATATATATATATATATATATATTTTTTTTGTATGATCAATTCTTTGATGCAGGTGTTGAAGTTGAGGTGTCAAAGTCCACAACTATCATTAGAGTCTCCTTCTCCTTTTAGGTCTAATAATGCTTGCGTTATATAAATTGGTGCTTAATACTTACAGTAGTTATTTCCTCCTGTTGAATTGATTGTGTTAGTATTATATAGTGACCTTCCTTGTCTATTTATGATTTTTCTTTTTTTTGAGACAGGATCTTACTATGTTGCACAGACTGGCCTTCAAGTGATCCTTCTGCCTCAGCTTCTTGAATAGCTTAGGTTCTAGACACATGCCCCTATTCCAAACTTTTTTTTAATCATTTTTGAGTTAAAGTTTATCTGATATAAGTATAGCTACTTCTGCTGCTTTTGTTTTCCATTTGCAAGGTACATCTCTTTCCATCCTTCTATTTTCAGTCTTACTAATGAGGTGAGTTTCTTTTTTCTTTTTCTTTTTTGGTGGTGGTACTGGGCATTGAACTCAGGAGAGCTCTATCCCTGAACTATTTCTCTAGCCCTGTTTTATTTTTATAAAATATTTATTTTGACCAAGTTGCCAAGACTAGCCTTGAACTTGCAATTTTCCTGCCTCAGCCTCTGGAGTCAGTGAGATTATAGGCATGTGCCCCCTTGCCTGACTGAAGTGAGTTTCCTGTAGGCAGCTTTCTTTGGGCTAGAGTTTTAAAACTGTCATTTCAATCCGTCTCATATGTTAAATATTATTATTTTTGCAGTGCTTGCTAAAATATTATTTGAACATTCAGCAAAGCCATATTGGAAGTGTTGAGAGGGTGATCCTCTTATAGCCCCATCCCTCATGTGCCCCTGTTCTTGAAAAATGTACTTCCAGCCTGGGAGACCCTAGGACCTTGGAGATGCCTCTGATCTCCTATCTATGAAGATGCCCAAACATTCTGTCAGTTTAAGGTACAGTATCAGCAGAAGTGGGGTGTGCAAGAATTTAACAATGGATGCAGTTGCTAACTAGATCAACTCTTTCCTGTCAATCCTACATTCTCTTTTTCAATTTTTTCATTGCCCCATTTATTCAGTTTCCTCACCAGTCCCCCTATTTTTACTATTGTGCAGATAATTGTCTTTTTTCTGTGGATCTTCCTGTGTTTTCTGTGTCCTTGTGTATAGCTCAGACTCATTTCTGTGTACGGAGGTTTGTCATATGTGGCAACAGTTGGGGTGATGGTAGAAGGCACTGCTTTGTGTAGCAAGAGGGTTTTTCCCTGAGGTCTTAAATATGATCTGTAATTTCTCTCTGATCACTTGTGGATAATCTTGTTCACTGGTGAAACTAATTTCAGGCCCTGTTGGTTTAGGGGCCTCCTCAGTTATGTATCTTGTGTAGAGAAGGGTCATTCCATATAAGTCATATTTTTAAGATGGTTGCATTATCTTTAGCACCAGAATTCTATTTTAACTATTTTTGCTGACATCTTTAAAACCAATGACCTATTTTCTTATTTTCATACTTTGACATTTCTTTTGGTAAGTAAGGATCATTGTTGTACTTCTCAATTCTTGTAAGACTCTGAGGGCTTCCCAGGCCACTAGGGTAAGAAAGAATGTTTGCTTCCTCAGTGACCTCAGACTGAGGGCCTGATTTTACCTCTTTAGGCTTTATTCTTTTCTGGTTTCTATCCATGTCATCTCTGACATCTGTTGTTCCTTGGTTCTGGTATTGTTCCTGCCTTCACCAGCCATCCCTTTTAATTAACTTCTTCTAATTCAGGAAGAGATGTACTGAAACCTTTGATTCCCACATATACATACATACACATTGTACACCCTTGTAAGAACACATGCAAAGTAGCCACTGTCATGAGTCTGTAGAGCTCGCTAGTGAATAAAAGGCATGGGGTATTGTGGGTGGACTTGTGGTATATATTTAAGACAACTCTGGTACAGTGAAGAATGCACAAGACTTGTGTTTGAGCCTGAGCCCAACAGTTGTGTGATATTAGGTGCAAGGCACCTGTTCCAGATTGCTGTGAGAATGAAATAAAATTCAGTGAAGTTGGGCATGGTGACACATGCTTACAGTCCCTGCTACTGTGGAAACTGAGGCAGGATGATCTTTTGAGCCCACAAATTTGAGACCAGCCTGGGCAACATAGTGAGACCCTATCACCAAAAACAAACAAACAAATAAAAAAAGATTCAATGAAAACCATCTGTCAAGACTCAAGTGTAAAGTATTAATTATTACTATGTGTAAAGTATTAATTATTATTATGTTTAAAATTATTATCTTTCTTGGCTACTTGTAAGCATTTTCTTTTTCTTGCTGCTTGGCTTTCTCCTCAGTGATCATGGTTAGATAATGAGATATACTGCTATACTACATATCTGGACTTTGTTCTATCTTTAATAAGTTCAGGGAGACATGGAGATCTGGAAGAAGGTTCAGAAGGGCAACCAGGATTGTAAGAATTTAGTGACATGTATGATTCATGGGTTTATTCCTTCATCCACTCTTTTGTAAGTCCCTAGCACAGTCGGACACTGAGATTTAGCAAGAGAAGGGCTTTAGTATAAAACTTCCATTCATTGCCTCCCTCAGGAAGCTTATTCTTTAGGGCATACTCTGTAGTAGTTATTTTACTTTGTGCCAGGAAATAAAAAAGAATAATATATGACCCTTTCCATTCAAGATCTCATAGTCCAAGAGGGAGACAGATATGTTATCAAATAATTGTCATATAATATAATAAGTGCACCATCAGAGGCACCATTAACAGTCAACCGGACAACTTTATTTTTGTGGGGAGGAGAGTTTTGGAAGACTTCACAAAGAACATGATGTCTGAACTGAATTTTGTAAAGATACAAAGTTGTCTCCTAAAACATTTCTGAGGGAACTGCATGTGCAAAGATGTGGAGGTACAAAAAGGCACAGAATATTCAGAGAATTCTAGGTAGTTGGTATGGTTGGAATGCAGGGTGGGAGAGGATTGAGGAGGTGACCCAGGGTGAAGAGGGTTTTACATGGTTCCTGAACAGGTTGGGCTTGATCTTGAAGGCAGGAGAAGCTGTTAACTTTACACAGTGGTGTGGGGGCGGAGGGGGTTGGAAGTATTGAAATGATCAGAATGGGTTAGAAGGAAAACTCTGAAGGGTGGTGAAGACCTGCATTGCAGAGTGGCCTTAAGGAATAGAGATGAGCGGATGGATAAAAAATAGTTACAGGGTGGAATTTCTAAGACCTGTGTGTGTGTGTGTGTGTGTGTGTGTGCCGCGCGCTCCTCAGAGATGAAAAGAAGGGTTTGAACTTATATAGGTGGGTTGTAATGAGGCCATCATCTGAAATAGGGGAGATGGGTTGAGTGAGGAGGCATAGGGGGCATCTGGGACTTGTGCTGGCTGTCTATGTGAGCCTTCCATTAGCAATGCCTTCCTTTGGTCATCATGACATAGTCAGGTCATTTTGTCTGCAGCTTAGTCACACTTAACCTAAAAAAGAAGTTTGAATGCTAACACCAATTTATTTGTGCACAATGGTAAGCATATGTGTGTAATTTATAATGACCAGAAGGCATGTGTTCTCTGTCAAGGCATTGTCTTCCTGGAGCCATAGTTCCTGCGAAAGCAATCTAGTAATTGGGAGGTTGCTTGCAGGATGTGGAATTGGAACAACGGAAGAAAGATTTGAGTATTTGAGAAATATTTTACTGAATGTGGACTCTCTAAAACATAAAGCTGAAAGATCATTTGCAGTGTGGCAGAGGAGTCGGGCAAAGTGTTAAGCTCAGTACACAAGATGGGTGCCAGAGGGGTGGAGAGTAGCTTATTCTGGGTGTGCAATGTCTGCATCAACAGAAAAATGAAAGGAGTTGAGCTGGGGGAAAGGTCTCTCCCTTGGTTTAAGGCTTTGCTCTACCTGGCTTCTCCAGCTCATTTCAGACTTCTGTTGTCCTTGCTTTCTCTCTCCCATCTATACTGGCCATTTTGCTTTTCCTGAAATGTGCTTGGCATGTTATAGCCTCAGGGGTTTGATACTTGTTTCTTTTTCCAGGAAGACTGTCTCCAGATGCTCGCAGGGTTTATTTCCTCATTCTGTTCACCTCTTTACACAAATATTACCCCATCAGAGACCTATCTCAAGAGGTCACTCTCCTGGGGGTGGGGGTGTAGCTCCTTGGTAGAGTATATGCTTAGCTGCTCATCATGTGTAAGGCCTTAGGTTTGATCCCCAGCACCAAAAGAAAGAAAAAAAAGAAAAAGAAGAAAAGTCACTCTCAGTTTCTTATCTTGTTTTCTCTCTTCCCTCCCTCCCCCTCTCCCTTCCTTCCTTCCTTCTTTCCTTCTGCGGTGAGAATTGAACCAGGGGCCTTGCACACCCTAGGCAAATGCTCTACCACTGAGATTTATCCCCAGCTTCCTGTTTTGTTCTTCCATATAGCATCCTTACCACATTAACAATTAATTAGCATTAATTGTTTACTTGTTTACAGTATGTCTTTGTCTTTAGAATGTAAATGTCATGAGAGTAAGAACTTTGTTTTGGCCAGCCTGGTGATGCACAGCTGTAATGCCAGCAACTCAGGAGGCTCAGGCAGAAGGATTGTGAATTTGAAGCCAGTCTCAGCAACTTAGTGAGACCTTGTCTCAAAAAATAAAAACAGGGGCTGGGGGTATAGCTCAGTTGGTAGAGTGCTTACCTTGCAAGCACAAAACCCTGGGTTCAATCCCTAGCACTGCAAAAAAAAAAAGAAAAAGAAAAAAAAAGTAGAATTTTTTACAGTTGGGGATGTAGCTCAGTGGCTAAACACGTGGTTCAATCTCCAGTAAAACCCCCCACCCCCCAAAAAAGTACTTTTTTTCACTGCTGACTCATTGGCACCTGTATTAGTGCCCATCTTCTGCTAGGTATATAGTAAATAGCTGTTGAATGAAGAAAGATGGAGGACATTGTGGGCACAGGGAAAGGCAATGTATGGGTACAATGTGAGAAAAAGTATGGGGCATGGAATATTCATGGGGGATTATAGGATATGAGGGGACAAAGGGAGGCAAGGGGCTAGAGCATGAGTCATACCATCCTTGGAGGGTTTAGATTTATCTTAAAGCATATGAGGACTTTAAGCAGGAGAGCAAGATAGCTAGATTGGAATGGAGGGGCTGGATTCGAGGCAGACACGCCATTAGGGAGTTCCTTTAGCAATTCAGGCAGCAAATGATAAATGTCTAAACTAGGGCCATGTCAGTTGGGATAGACAGGGAAGGAGAGATCTGAGAGCAATTTATAATTTATAATTAGTACAATCAATGAGATATATTAGAATGTCAGGTATAAGGGAGAGGAAAACCTCCACCAGTATGTCTTTTTTTTGTTTTTTGGTGCTGAGGATTGAACCCAGGCCTCATGCATGCTAACCATGCACTCAACTGCTGAGCTACAACTGCAGTCCCATGGTCTCTAAGTTCTGAGCTGGTAAGAGCTGTACCTCTATTACGATCCACTGTATGCCCAGCAGAGAAGTTGAGAGGAGCTTGTTAAATATTTTTTGTGGGCTTTTTTGTTGTTGTTATTGTTGTTACTGGGGATTGAACCCCAAGGTGCTTTACCTTTGAGCTATGTCCCCGGACCATTTATTTTTTATTTTGAGATAGGGTCTCACTAAGTTGCTTAGGTTCTTACTAAATTGCTGAGGCAGGTCTTGAATTTGTGATCCTCCAGCCTCAGTCTCTGGAGTCACTGGGATTGTAGGCCTATGCTACCATGCCCAGGATAAATATTCTTTGAATAAACCTGTCATGGATATATGTACCTGTAGTCTCAAAGTCCTTGGAAGGTTGAGGTGAGAGGATCCCTTGAGTTCATGAGATTGAGACCAGCCTCAGCGATATGTTGAACCTTGTCGCAAAAAGAAGAAGGGAGAAAAAAAAAAGAAACGAAGCTTCTGGTTTGGGCAACTCGTAGTAGTGGTATAATTAATTTGAAATTTGTAGCCCATTTAAGCTTAGAAAATACATAGGACTGGAGATTAAGTGTTCAACAAATGTTCATGAAGAACTTGCCTTGTTCTGTGCACTGGTCATTGTCTTCCTGGAGACCTGTGTGAGTGTGTGTGTGTGTGTGTGTGTGTGTGTGTGAGAGAGAGAGAGAGAGAGAAAGAGAGAGAGAGAGAAAGGGGCAGCAAGTGGGAGATAGCATGCACACCAGGGGTTAGGATGGGTACCTCAGTACAAGATTACAGTGAGTTGTGGTGAGCATTGTGATTTGCAAGGCTCAGGGAGCTTCAGAAGAACTTTTCCTAGCCCAGGAGTTGAGAAACTTCCTTTAGAAGCTTAAACAGACACCGGAATGGGGAAGAATTGATCAGGCATAGACTGGGAGGAGAAGTGTTTCAGGTACCAAGCACAGAATATACAAATGCCTGAAGGCAAGAAAGAAGGGCATCTTTGAGACAATGAAGGGATTCAAGATGGGCTGTGGGATTAAGCTGGAAATGCTGAGTTGGCCTGCAGAGGTAAATGGGGGTTTGAGGGATAGGTTGCTCAGGACTTTGTAATCTGTTTATCAATGCCATGTAACAATTTGCCTAAAATTTAGTAGCTTAAAACAAGTCATTTTATTCTTTCATGATTTCTATGGCTCAGAAATTTGTGCAGGGTTTAGTGGGGCAGTTTTAGCTCAGGGTTTCTCATGTGATTGTAGTTAAATGGTGGCAGAAGCTAGAACAGGAGGGCACTGAGAAAGATGGAAACTACCTGGTCTTTTCTTTTTAAATTGCACCAGGGCCTTTCCATGTGGTCTCTACACCTGGACTTGTTTGACCTCCTCACAGCCTGGCAGCCTCAGAACAATCAGACTGCTTGCTTAGCAGCTGAAGTCTTCAAGAATGAGGGTGGTGGCGCATGCCTGTAATCTCAGTGACTCGGGAGGCTGAGGCAGGAGGATCGCGAGTTCAAAGCCAGCCTCAGCAACTTAGTGAGGCCCTAAGTAACTCAGTGAGACCCTGTCTCTAAATAAAATACAAAATAGGGCTGGGGATGTGGCTCAGTGGCCGAGTGCTCCTGAGTTCAATCCCTGGTTCAAAAAAAAAACGAGGATTCTGGGGATGGAGGTATAGCTCAGTGATGAAGTGCTTGCCAAGCATGTGCAAGGTCCTGAGTTCCATCCTCAGTATCACAAAAACAAACAAATAAATAAAATAAAAATAAAAAACTATTTCAGCAACAAAAGTGGAAAGTTGCATTGTCTTCTATAACTTAGCCTCTGAAGTCACATGCTGTCACTCCTGCCTTACTCTACATAGATAGAAACATTCACAGAAGATCACCCACTTTGTTTTTACATATTTGTACATGCACATCAGTCTTTTGGTGGTTCTGGGGATCAAACCCAGGGTTTCATGCATGTTAGTCAAGCACTCTACCACTGAACTACATCCCCAGCCCTCAGACCCTACATCTTAATAGATGGAGTGTTAAATTTACATTGAAAGAAAAGCATGTGGAATGGAAGACATTGTTGAAACATCTTTGGAAAATACACTTTATCATACAAACCATATTAAGGAATTTGGTGGAAAAAACATTAAGATTTTTCATTGTCTTAGGGGAGTGACATTTGTGCATTTGTGACTTAGATTTTAGAGTGATTTTTAGAATGATGATTTTCTTTTTAATTTTTTTTTTTTTTTTTTTTTTTTTTTTA
>JAJEJO010003284.1:304597-345569 GCA_020662805.1 Glaucomys volans | reverse complement strand
AGGGTCTCACTGAGTTGCTTAGGGCCTTGCTAAGTTGCTGAGGCTGGCTTTGAACTCTCGATCCTCCCGCCTCAGCCTCCCAAGTGCTGGGATTACAGGCGTGCGCCACTGCGCCCAGCTCAGAGTTATGAAGCTGATCTCAGTGAGAGATGATGGTGGCTTGAACTAGAGTCATGTTTTGGGGATAAAGGGACTGGTTAACATGACTATATTGATTAGATATTAGCAGATATTGTTGATGATGATAAGATGCTCAGATTTCTAGCTTGGGTAAATGGGTGGATCGTGATGTCAATTACTTATATGGGGAACACTGAAGAAGCAATAGGTTTGAGAGAAATTGATGGGATCAGTTTTGGATATGTTGAGTTTGATGTCTAATAGGTAGTTGTACATTTAGTCGGTGGTTGAATGTTCTGGAATCATTATAGTTGGCTGGTGATATATTTTGGGGAATCATTGTCACATATTAATTGAAAACATAGGAGCGGATGAGATGACATTGGGACAGGTTGTAGAAAGGGAGGACAAAGGGGCAGAGGATAACATTCTAAGGAATATCAACACTTGAAGGATAGGCATTCCCCTGAATGATGGAGAAAGAACATCTATAGAGAGGAAGACAACTGAGAGATAGTGGGTGGAAGAGAGTGATTTCAGAAGGAATGAATAAGCAACAGTGTTCAATCTGCTCAGAGGTAAAGCTAGAAAAGGATTGAGTATAGTTGATTGTATATACCAACAGGGAGGTCACTGGTGCCTTTTCATATGGGCTTTCCCCTAAGGCAATAAATTTCTAGATGTTAAGGGTGGAATCAGATTTCAGAAATACCATTTGTTCATCTAGCAAAATATATTCAGTGTCTACTGTGTGTTCAGTTCTGGGAGCACAAGAATGATGGTTACTCAGCTCTGCCCTTACAGAACTTATTGCAGATGGTACAGACAGACATATAAACCATTCTGAGGCAGCAGGATTAGTGTGTGGGGGAGGGAGCAGAGAGGAAGAGCAGCATGTCCAGGGGAGATGAGTTTACGCTCACAAGTAGCCTTTTTGGAAGACTGTTTAGTAAGATAAGGAATGGAATGCCATTTGGAATTAACAGATTCCAACAAGGAGAACAACAGAAACTTTGGTGGGGTGGAAGAAAAGGGGGAGAGGACATCAGACTGCATTGTAGAGATAAAGGAAGGGAAAGGAATGTAGATATGCTTTTTAGAAGATTGACTCTGGGAGACTGGCGGGTGTATCTCCGTGGTAGAGTGCTTGCTTAGCACGTGGGAGGCCCCTGACTCAATCTCAGCCTCCACAAACAAACTAACAAGGGGCTGGTTGCTGTTAAGTTGGAGGGACCAAGGTTGAGGGAGGATTTTATAGTGAAGACTTCAGCCTGTCTTAGGTTGGTTGGGGAGTATGTTTCTGGAAAAGCTGTCTGAAATAAGACCTTCTGCTTGGTTGGCATGATTGGGGGCCCTAAGTCAGCATTTCTTTTCCTTGAACAGTGTAGGGGATACCATCATCTCTTTGGGAGGGAGCAGTGCTTAGTGGTTGAGAGCATGGATTTAGGCAGGACTGGGTTTAATCCTAGATCAACTGTATTAGCTTCACTTTCCTTTTCTGTAGATTAGGGTCCCTGTCTCCTAGAGGTATCATCTATATTTCTCCCATATTTTCAGGTTTTTCTGTTCAAACAGTGACAATTTCAAGAGAGCAAACATAGTTTCTGCTCCTTACTACCCTTTGGCAGGTATAGTCTCCCTTTACAACTGTTGAACCACAGCCCTAGATAATCTGGTATTGCTTGCTAATAGACCTTGAAATCATTTACCGATTATTGCTTAGATAAGTTTTTTATACAAGTGGATGACTTCATTCATTGCTAATTGTGTTGTCAGGATAATCACATGCTGTCCTCTCTTCCAGGACTACTGTCTCCCCTTCCCTTCCCAGCACTCTAGCCTCTGTACACTCAATCCAGATAACAGTGGTCCATGTGCTCACCTCTGCCCTCTTCACTCCCCCTGACTGGGTGGGTTAGCTTTCGGTTACTTTCACAGTACCCAATTCTTGTAATAGTCCCTTCTCATTTTTTTCATGAAAGCTCCAGTCTGGATCTTGAACTTGGAGCTTGCACAGGGCTTGAATCACAGTTGGTACTCAGTATATATTTGTTGAATAAATGAAGGAATGAGTGAGTGAATTGTGTCCTGAAGGAACCTCGCTGTCCTGTCTAGTCTAGGGTATTAGGAATGGTTGCTTTTCCCAACAAGGGAGATATGCAGAGAGGCCCTCTTGAAACTGGTCATTTTGGCTACTCAGATTGCTGTGGATTACTCCAGTTGTTTGCAGGTAGAAGTGTCTCCATTACCATAATTGGAGATAATCCTGCTCCTAGTCCTATATCCTTGTCTATAATTAAGGAGGTATGTGGTGTGGCGAAATCAATATAGGCTTTGGAACTGGCCACTGGCTGAGTGACCTCAGTTTTTTCATTTTTAAGATGAAGATAATGAAACCTATTCTCTGTCAGAGTAAGTTAGAGAATGTATATAAATATGTAAGTGACCTATTGTCTGTCAAAAATGGTATCTGCCACTGCCAATTATATTCACATTCATATACACCTTATTAATTTCTAAAAACTTTACTTTCCACAGTCTGTCTTTGGGTGAATTAAAAAAAATAGTTTTAATTTTAAAAACCTCAGTGATCAGAAAAAAAAAGCCAAGACTTCCTTCTTGTTTTTCAGGAGAGGTGAAACTTCTTTTGGCAGAGTCAGGAATAGGTGTCTAGAATTCTCATCTCCATTTAAATATTCTTTCCTCAGAGCCAAGGTGTTCTGACTCACTGTTAACCTGGGTGGGCATTTCTATTCTCGCTTTGCCACTCTTGCCCATGTTGCAACCTACTTATTTTGGTCAAGTTGTTTTGTATTTTGTTAACAGGACATTTTATATCTGTGCATTCACTCTGCCTTTGCACCAGGTGGACAACAATAATTATTCAGGACTCCCTGAAAAGAGTACTGTTCCTTTCCTTTTCCTTTTCCTTTTCCTTTCTTTCCCAGGATTGAACCCAGGGGCGTTTAACCATTGAGCCACATCCCCAGCCCTTTAAATTTTTCATTTTAACACAGTGTCTTACTAAATTATTTAGAGCCTTGCTAAGTTGCTGAGGTTAGCCTTGAACTTGTGATCCTCCTGCCTTAGCCTCTTGAATTGCTGGGATTACAGGTGTGTGCTACCACTCCCATACAAAGTACTGTTTTTTTGGGAGCAGGCAAAGATTCTTTGTGTTCTTGCACTTGGTTCTAATGAATTGCATGTACTAGAAGATTCTTCAGTAAATGTTGGTCAGATGAATACACAGAGGATTTGATTCCAGATTCAATCTGGCTGAGAAGGGCACTTCATGCTTTTGGTTCTCATGGTGATGGTGGAGGGCTAAGGGTTGCTGTGGAAACTGGGCAGATGGGAGGGCAGATGCCTCATCCTCAGTCTGCTAGGGCTGCTTATATACTGTAAAGGACTTTGGATCCCCTTGCATGTGTGTCTGAGAGCTTTGACCACATATCCTTGTGCACTTTTCCTGACCAGAAAGACTGACCTCATGTACCTGTGGCTACTGAGCTGGAACAACCAAATGTGGGACCTCCAACTGATTTCTGTCCTTTGAACCTGCTACTTGGATGCTATTTACCTCTCTTAGAGGAGTCTTCCCAAGAGCAGTCTTAGGGTAGAGGCAAAGTCATGTCCCATGTTCACCTTAACACATAGGCTGCCACTAGAGCCTTGGTTGGGTCCTTTCTTGTGTGGGGTTAGTATGAACCTCGGAACAAGCTCTTCACAGCAGTGAAGGAAGTAGTACTGGTTTGGTCCTCAAGGTTCTTGGGGGCTCACCCTGAGTCTTGTCCTTCTCTTTTCTCTCTACTTCAGAAGAAACTGAGGGAATAGCCTAGAGGAGTTTGGGGAGGGAGCTAGGGACAGTGGGTCTCCCCCTGACTGTACATTGCATTTACCTATGGAGATTAAAAACAAACACAGCACTCATCACCCACTTCCTGACTAAGTGCATCTAAACCACTGGGAAAAGAATGGGAATTGGCTTGGAGAAAGAGAATCAAGGAAGAAGGAAAAATTAATGCTGAGGAGAATTGATGGGGGTTCTTGTGTCGCAGGAGGTGGGAAGAGCAGTATTTACTTGTCATTGTGCTTCAGAATCATCTGGGAGAGCTTTAACAACATGCTGATGCCTGAGCTCCACCCCAGAGTTTTTGACTTCATTGCTTGGGATGGCACCCCAGGTCTGGATCAGCTTGTCCAGGGATGCCAGTGTGCAGCCAGGATAGAGGATCTGAGTTAAGTGATTAGACTTCTTCTGATTACAGTTGCTGTGTATGTGATTATTTCGTTAGGTGGTCACTTAGGTAACCTACCCAAAGCAGGCAGATCATCAGACTCTGAAAACCCTGTCTCAGATCTCCTTAATCAGAACTTCTGGGGGAACCCTGACTCTGCAGGTTAACAAATTCCTCAGGTGATTCTCATACCCACTTAGGTTCAATTCAGTCCTCAGACCCGGAACCTATCTGAGCAAACAATATGGATCCAATTCACAGGGACTAGCTGACTTTGAGAAGGGCACAGAGGGGGTTGTTAATGTAAGAGCCGCTTTTAGTACATGACCTGCTGGCTCCTTCAGAGAGGTCGAACCACTGCAACTAAAGTACTAACTGATTTCCAGGAAGGACAGTGGGAGGCGTCTGATCTAGTGACCCATAGGGCTTGTACTTGGTGTTTCTTCTTGCCAGAGGCTCTCACCCATGGTGTCTGAGTAAGCAAAAAAGTTCTGTTACCTGAAAGGAAAAAGAGTTTGAGGGCCGTCTACTCTTGAGAGAAAGAACAGCACTGGGGGTTGGGGGTGGTGGTGGTGGGGTAGTGGTGTTATATCTTGGGTATAGAGAATGTTTCAAATCAGCATTAGGAAAAACCAATGGGGATATAGCAGAGAAAAGAAGGAAGAAGAAACCCAAAATCTCTGGGTTTGGGCAACAGATAAGAGGCTCTTCCAGAGAGCTTAAATCTGAACCTTCTGAGGAAACAGCAGTGGAAGAGTGGGAGGTCTCAAGGCATTCACAGCCTGAGCGTACCAGATAAGGGGCTTGGCTGTTCTCCCTGAGCAGTGAGCCTCTGACTATACATAGACCCAGCCAAGTATAAAGATGTGCTGTTTTTCTGAGCAACTGATTACTGTAGGATGAATGATGTCACTACCCAGAAGATGTCTGAGATATCTGTCACTGATGATGTTGAAGTTCAAGATAGTAAACTGAATTTCACGTGGAACATTCATCTCTGTCAGTTAAAAGCTATGAATATGAAAGAATAAAGAATGAAGACCAGAATATCTGATTGTAAATCCTAAGATAACAGAAAGGACTAGGGGCAGGTTTCATAGTGATTAGGAGGGATGTGTTTAATAAGGCTTAAAACTGAAATTTTAGAGGCAAGGAGAAAAATGCAAAGATAAAAGAAAAATCTGAGTATTTTGGAGGCTGTCAGGTATGACATAGCAAGAATAATAAAGGAGGAGGGGAGCTGGAGATATAGCTTAGTTGATAAAGTGCTTGCCTTGCAAGCACAAGGCCCTGGGCTCAATCCCCAGCACCACAAAAATAAATAAATAAATAAATAAATAAAGGTGGAGGAGTTAATCAGTAATGTGTTCAGAGAAAATAGGATAGAAGATCAGGAATGAAGAGTTTGGACTCATATCTACAACATTACAAATAAGGCTAATAAATATATTAGATTTTCAATGCATGGAGAAAACAATTTTATAGCTATTGGTGATGTTTGATTAGAATATGACAGTAAAAGAGAATATTTTGTTCGAAAGTGATAGATTTGCTAGAAGAACTGGAATGTAGTATATCAAAGAGAGATGGACTTGTATGAGAATCTGTTGTTGCTTCCCCCCTGCCAGGGTCACCCAGGTCCTTGCGCATGTTGGGTAACAGTTCTGCCATTGAGTGCTACATCCATAGCTCTTTCAAAAATTTTTTTTTATATATTTTGAGTTGGGTGCAGTGGTGCACGCCTGTAATCCTAGTGGCTTGGGAGGGTGAGGCAGGAGAATCTCAAGTTCAAACCCAGCATCAGCAACTTAGCAAGGCCTTAAGCAACTTAGACCCTCTCTCTAAATAAAATATAAAAAAGGGGCTGGGGATGTGGCTCAGTGGTTAAGTGCCCCTGGTTCAATGCCTGGTACAAAAAATAAAAATTTTTTTTGAGAGAAGATCTTGCTAAATTGCCCAGCCTAGCCTCAACTTTGTGATCTTCCTGCCTTGACTTCTCAAGTAGCTGGGATAACAGGCATGTGTCACCACACCTGACTCAATATCTTGGTGTACTGAAATTTCCCTCTCTCTGCAATCAAAAGAATCCAAATACTTTAGGTGTATGACTGTAATCCCAGTTACAGGAGAAACTGAGGCAGGAGGATCATAAGTTTGAAGTCAGCCTGGGCAACTCCGGGAGACCCCGTCTCAAAAAAAAAAAAAAAAAAATGCAGGGTTATAGTCCACTGGTATATAGCACTTGTTTAGTATGTATGAGGCCCTGGGTTTTATCCTCAGTACAAAACAAACAGACAAGCAAAAAACTAAAACCTTCTTTCTTTGTTTTCCAACATCCATAATGAATACTACCACCTAATACTGCTTTCAGGTTCCTGTCTACAGGGAGGGTTTCCTTTTACACCTGAACACCTGAAGTCTTTCCTCTGTCACTGAAGAGATGCAGCCCTTATCTTAGAAGGGGCACAAAGATGCTAGCCTCTGTTAATTCTGTGTGCTCACCATGGAGAGAATAATTATTAACATGGTGCTGTTGGAGGGCTCTTATGTTCCATTTAGGACATTTTCCTGAAGGTTTCTCATAGTAATAGTGCATGAAAAGAAATCCACATCCTGAGGGATGAAGCATGGTGAAGAGAACAGGATAAGATAAGAGCAGAAACCAGTAGAAGTGATATAATTGTGGGCATATGTTACACACTGTGGGGGTTTCTGCCACATCCAGATGAGACGTGGATGAGAAAAGGGTTAAATGCCGGAGGTCGATGCTGGCTATAAGTTACAAACTTATCTAATCAACAAACACACAAGAACCAATACTCTTTTTAAATTAGAGGGGGCATGATGGATCCAGCCACACCAGATCTGGCCTCTCACTTCATGGAGTAGCTCACCACTCCTTTATTTGTAGTCACACAGGTAAAGGGGCCCGGGCAGAGAGGGGTTTCTTCTGTGATGAACAGGATGGGGTGGGGTTTGGGGAGTCATTTTGCTTAGGGAAACCATCATATAACCAGATAGTGAACCGCTCCTACAAAGGGCCACATACCCCACCCCCAGCGATCTGGGACAGTCCTCAGTGGCTGCCAGTTCCTGGGAGTCAGGCCTCAGTGTCCCATGGCTCAACCAAATCTGATTCTGCTAGGTAAGGATGGCTCCCCGCAGCACACCATCAAATCAGAGATATAAATATTTTGCTTTCCTGATTATAAAATTTGTACAAAAAGGAAAGTAGTCATGATGCTCAGTCAACTCTGAGCATCTTTTGCTAGACTTGCTTTTATTCTGTTAGAAGTGGTACTTCTAGGTATTAAACAACAAAAAAAGGATTTATTATGAAAAACTAAAAACACATACAGCAGTAGAGTGAATCATAAGATAAACTTCTGGGGTTCAAACAGCAATATAAATAATTGTCATCATTGTTTTATATATGCTCTCATTCACGCCTTACTTACCCCATTGGATTATTTAAAACAAATCTAAGGTATTATTACCATTTGACCTTTAAAGACTTCAGTGTGAATTTTTTAAAAATATTTTTATTAGTCGTTGATGAAACTTTATTTACTTATTGTATGTGGTGCTGAGAATTGAACCCAGTGCCTCGCACATGCCAGGCAAGCACTCTACCACTGAGCCACAACCCCAGCCCTTCAGTGTGAATTTTTAAAGCATAAGACTTATTATTTGGTGCTGAGGATTGAACCTAGGGCTTCATGCATACGAACTTATTTTTTTTAACATAATCAGATAAAATGTGGAATCCTTCGGAGGAAGTGACTATGCTTGCTGAGTTTGTGTCTCCTAGAAAAAGAAATTCTGGGTTTCCTCAGAGATGCATTCTAAATTTTAGGCAAAGAGATTACAGAAAAGCTCAGGGAAAAGAACTATAATCTCATAGCTAAAGACATAAACAACAAAACAAAACAAAACAAGATTAAAAAAACTGAAATTCTGATAAAATAGTTGAAAATAATCTTATTTAAGGAGAAAAGGAGACATCCAAAGAAACCAGTGTGATTGAAGAAGGTGCTTTTTGATGAACTTAGATTCTTAGAAACAAGATACAGGAGAGATGATTAGAGATTTAACCAAGACTAAATGCAGGTGTGTCCCAGAACTGCCAGAAGAGTGCCTAGAGGTTGATGCCCAGTAGGGACTGAGTTCTAAAGAAGTAACTGAGGACAATAAAAGGCTCTGAGAGGCATGCTCAGATGAGAATGGTAAGTCAGGGTTGTACATTCTGGGACAGTTGATTCTAAGATAATAGATGAGAGGCAGAAAGGAGGAGGCCATAGGTCCTATTTTCCCTTTACACTTCTCTATCAAGCAGGAAGATTGCCAATCTAGAAAGGATTCAGTAAAGTGGTTAGGCCAATGAAAAGAGCAATACAAAGAGAATTGAGGACTAGTAATAAAGCATGTCATTGCCTTAATATTTTTAACTACCTAGTTGTAGACGAGTGGACAGAATTTATAGGTAGATAAGATCACAGAATCACTACTAGGTAGCTTCAGGATTCTGGAGAGCAGGAACGGTGTGTAAAGGAAGCGATTGAATGATTGAATGATGTATTAGTTTCCTCTTGCTATTGAAACAAGTTACTTTTTTTTCTTTTTTTTTTTTGAACTGGGGATTGATCTCAGGGGCAGTTAACCATTGAGCCACATCCCCAACCCTATTTTGTATTTTGTTTAGAGACAGGGTCTCACTGAGTTGCTTAGGGCCTTACTAAGTTGCTGAGGCTGGCTTTGAACTCGCGATCCTCCTAGCTCAGCCTCCTGAGTCGCTGGGATTACAGGCTTGTGTCACCATGCCTGGCAAAGTTATCCCTAATTTATTATTATTTTTCTTTTTTTATTTGTTCTTTTTAGAATGTATTTTGATATATCATACATACATGGAGTATAACTTCTCAGTTTTGTGGCTGTACATGATGTGGAGTTATGCTGGTCATGTCATGTATTCATATATGAACATGGGAAAGTTATATCCAATTCATTCTATTGTTACCGCCTATTTAATGGCTTAAAATAACACATATTTATTATTCTACAGTTATGGAGCTCAGAAGTCTGAAGTGGATCTTACTGGTTTAAAGACAAGGTGTCAGTAGTGCTGTATTCTATTCTGGAGGCTCTAGGGTAGAATCAGTTTTCTTGCTTTTTCCAGCTTTTAGAGGTTCATGGCCCTCTTTCATATTCAAAACCAGAAATAACTGGTAGTCTTTCTCATATTGCATCACTAAGTCTTTGACCCTTCTGCTTCTGTTTTCCATCTTTCCATTGGGCCTGCCCTATTTTAAGGTCATGTGACTAGCAAGCTTAATTCTGTTTGCAACTTTAATTCTCCCTTGCCATGTAATATAATATGGTTCACTGGTTCCAGGGTTTTGGATGTGGACCTCTTGATGTATGCATGTGTGGGGATTATTCTGGCTGCCACAGTGATAACCCAGCCTTGTAAAAGATCGTTTCTGAACACTTTGGACTGATAACTCAAGGTTGATTCTTGCCCAAATCCTAGGCTTGTTGGTTAAACACCATTAGTAAAGTGTGAGAAATGGAAAGGAAGACCATTAGTAACCTGTATGAATTCACTAAGAACAAACCATGCCAAGCTAACCTTTTTTGGGGGTTTAATTTTAATTTTTTTTCTGTGTAAAGTGTACTATACAGAAGGCCCAGTGTAGGGTGGTTCAGCTATGTCCAGTGTGGATGAAGGAAGGGATTTCTGTCGGAGGACGGTGCAGGGTATAAATTAATTACTGATAAACTAATCAGTAAACAAAAGAGCCAATAATATTTTCAAATGGAAGGGGGTATAATGGATCCGGCCAAACCAGATCTGGCCTCCAACAAGATGGAGGAGCCCACCTTCACCTTTATTTATAGTCACATAGGTAAAGGGGCCAGACTAGGAGGGGCTTCTTCTGTGAGGAACAGGATGGGGTGGAGTTAGGGAAGTCATTTGCTGAGAGAATTAGCATTTCCTCAGGGGTGAGCCTCCTCTGTACATGGCCACCTCCTCCTCAGCTGTTTGAAACAGTCCCTCATGACTGCCAGTTCCTGGGAGTCAGACCTCTGTATCCCATGGCTCAGCCAAGCTTGATTCTGCTACACATGGATGTCTCCCCACAGCCCAGTGCATAAATCACAAGTGTTTGACTTAATCTTCACAAAGTGAGCACATATCTATAACCAGCATCCCCATAAAAAAATTGGCCCCTCGCCGGGTGTGGTGGCGCACGCCTGTAATCCAAGCGACTTGGGAGGCTGAGTCAGGAGGATCGCGAGTTCAAAGCCAGCTTCAGCAACTTAGCAAGGCCCTAAGCAACTCAGTGAGACCCTGTCTCTAAATAAAATACACAATAGGGCTGAGGATGTGGCTCAGTGGCCGAGTGGCCCTGAGTTCAGTCCTTGGTTCAAAAAAAAAAAAAATTGGCCCCTAATCCTTCTTGTACTTTTTCCGTTCTCTACCTCCACAGCCCACACAAAGGGGAATCTCTGTTCTGATTTTTAGTAGCATGGATTTGCCTGTTTTTATATAAATGAGCATAAACAGTGGGCACTCTTGTGCCATGCTTGTTCATTTAATGTTTTTGAGATTCACCTGTACTTTTGTCTGTAGTTGTAGACTGTTTATTTTCACTGTTATTTAGCATTCTACCACTGTATAATTTAATATATTCTACTGTTGATGAGCATTTGCGTTGTTTCCAGTTTTGACTATTACAAGGGTGTTGCTATGAACATTTCTAATATAATATTGTATTAATTGCATTGAATAATTTGATAGCATCATAAGGTTGTTAGAGCAGAGACATGTATATACAGAATTCAGAGAACTCCTTAAAAACTCATGTTATTCTTGAGGACAAGGTGTAAAAAGGTAGCTAGATAAAATTTTTGGTTCAAAGATATGGAATAATGACAACATAGAGGAAGTTCTATAGTGATAGACTTTAGGGCTCTCCTGATCCCAACCAATATTTTTACAATATTTTTAAAGTATTCTGTGAATACTCTGAGGTTATGATAATTGAACTTACAGATTTCACAGAATTGAAGGGATCTGAAGCTGGGTGCAATGGTGTACTCCTATAATTGCAGCTACTCAGGAGGCTGAGGCAAGAGGATTGTGAATTTGAGGCCAACCTGAGCTACTTGGAAGAGGCCCTGTCTCAAAATAAAGTTTAAAAAAGGGCTAAAGGGCTAGGAGTGCAGTTCAGTGGTAGAGCACCCCTGGGTTCAATGCCCAGTACCTCCTCTAACTGAAACAATGAGGACTGAGGATGTGGCTCATGGTGGACTTGACTAGCATGCATAAGGCCTGGGGTTCATTTCCCAATACAGTACAAAAGGTGTGTGTGGGGGGGGTAGTTTGAACTAATAATAATATAAAGGAGGAAAAACTTATTTGCAATAGATGGGAATGATGCATAAAGACTCACAGAGGAGTTACTTAGTACTAAGTTACTAAGGATAAATATTAAGTTCTATATCTGGGGTTTAAAAAAATTGCTTTTTAAAGTTTCAGAAAGGAGGTGGGAGAGGAAGAACTCATTAGTGTGAAAGGGGAAAAATAAGTTGTAGTGAATGAATTCAGACTGTGACTCCCCTGTCTGCAACAATGTCTGGAGTTCTCTGTATGGGGCCTTGAGTTTCCAGGGAGACCCTGACAGTGAAGTAAATGCAGAGGGTAGTCCTGGGATAGTTAGTGGTCTTGAAGTCATATTTGCCCCACAAAATATTGAAGAAACTGGGTTTTTAGCCTAAAGGAGAGAAGAGTCAAGGTGCACAGGATATTAATCTTCAATGCTAAGAAAGGCCATTGTGTGGAAGAGGGTTTACTTGATCCTGTGCAGTCCCAGAGGAGAGGTCTAGGACAACTGAGTAGAGTTGGCTTAGTGGAAGGGAAGAATTTGGCTTAGTGGGAGGAAGAGTTATAGATTGCCTTAAAAATGGAATGAGTGTCTATAAAGTATTGAGGTTTTATACTTCCTGGGAATTTGAAGCAGAAAATGGGATAAAATAGCAGCTTAAGTTGTGTGTTTTATTGTTATGTTTTTAAAACTAATGGTACTGGGAGTATTGTGGGTTTAATGTCCTTTTTCAGGGACTATTTAGTTTGAGTGTCTAAACTAAGTCTAGGCATTGATCCAGGGGGGGCCTTCAGGCATTGTTCTTTTTTTTTTTTTTTTTTAAATCAGGGATTGAACTCAGGGACACTCGGCCACTGAGCCACATCCCAGCCCTATTTTGTATTTTGTTTAGAGGCAGGATCTCACTGAGTTGCTTAGGGACTCGCTAAGTTGCTGAGGCTGGCTTTGAACTCGCGTTTCTCCTGACTCAGCATCCCAAGTAGCGTGGATTACAGGTGTGCGCCACCACGCCTGGCTCAGGCATTGTTCTTTTCTGGATAAACCTGTCTGGATTTAAGTCTAGAGTTGACACTGGTCCCTACTAGTGGCAGAACTAGACTCTATGTTGGGTTTGATGATCCATTCAGAAGCAACTCTTTAGATGTTATAGTAGTGATATCCTCACATCTTCTTCATCCTCCCCCTGGATTTTAAAGCAGGAATGGAGCTGTACCTGGGTGAAGGATTTTAGGTCATTTAAGGCCATTCTCCTATGGACTTGGCCTGTGTTGGGTGAGGATTGAATTGCCCATAGAGTAGAAGGGTAAGGCATCTGCTTCTAGAGCTTAGCTGTAGTTGCCTCTATGTTATCCTAACTCCATGGTCCCCTCGTGTCTCCGATAGAAGCAGGAGGTTGGGCTCCACTTTAAGACTTATATACTTGGCTAGACTCTGGGGCTTCTGGTCAGTTGTATCCTGAGGCAGGGGACAAAGAATCCAGTCAGCAGTGCTATCTGCCATATGCATTTCCTGCTCCCAGGGCCAGGAGGAAGCTGGGCTCTGGGGAGGTGAGGGCTAGCTCTCTTCAGGCAGTTCCCTCTGCTTCCTGGCTTCTTTTTTATTTTTTATTTTTTTGTGGTGCTTGACATCCAACCCAGGCCCTTAAGCTTGCTAGGCAAACACTGTACTAGGGTCTATATCCTCAGCACCCATGGTTTCTTTCTATAGAATTCTCTCCCCCAGTCAAATGGATCCCTTCTGCTCAATGCAGAGAGCAGATCAGGACAAAATGGTGGTTCCACGGTTGAGAAATAAAGCTCAGGAGTAGGAGAGGGGCACTATTGGAGTTAAGAGGAGGGACGTAAATGGATAGGTATAGAAGTAAAGAAGCAGTAGGGACCAAAATATAAGCAATCCATATATTCTCATTGCAGAAGTTTCTGTAGTAAAGGCTGGTGATTGGTTGGATGTCCCTACTTTTTCCTGCTTGCATCCCAGGACAAAACTGAGAAGAGAACCTTTGTGGTACACAGCCACAGACTCAGACTGTGATCGATAACTAGTCTCTTACATTTATTTCAGTTGGGTGTTGTGACCCTGGGTTACTCTGCAGGCTAACCAGGAGTTTGTGTTAGGGATCCTGTTCCCCTGAACTTACGGCAGCATCACTTGTGTGTGGTGTTTCTAGTGGGAATCTGGTTTGTGTTGTGTTTATAAGCTGGCACAGAGCCTGAAGGTAAGGGGTAGAGAGGTTACAGGATGAGCAGAGGGGCACGAGGGCTGCTGAATGGGTGGAGGTGGAAGTCTAAGGGTAGTAAGGGGCGGATGGCTGACTGAGGAGGATCAACAGATTTGGCAGGTTTGTGGAGGGCAAGATACAGGCACTTTGGTCATTTTGTGGGATGCCTGTGGAGACTGTACATTTGTGGTCTATAATTGTTTACTTAGCACAGGGGTGGCCTGGAGTGATGTGTGCATTTTTGCCCAGCCCTGTGATAAGATTTGGTTGTTTATTGTCTTGTTTTTTAGGCAGAAAGGCAAGTGTTTGAATTGTACAGAAATGCCCCTTCTCAAGAAGAGTAGAAAACAGGGCAGTAAGTAAAATGAGGGTGAAAGTGGGGGGAGGTGAGAGAAAGACAGATGGACAGTTTTTTTGAAAGGCCAGTCTTTTCTGCTTCTCAGAATGAAGGAGCCTCTGGGCCAGAATGTATGAGGCCAGGACATAACAGAACAGGACTGGGGACACTGAGGGCCATGCCTTGCCAGGATAACTCAGACAGGAAGTGGTTTCTGACTGTGTTGGTGACCTGAAGTAGACAAGTTCCATCCTTGGGCCTTGCCTTTCACCTTGCCCCTGGAGCCCTTGAGAGAAGGGCTTTAAGGTTAAGTACTCCTATGGTATTCTAGTTGCTGAGCTGTGAAGGAATTCACTGTGTCACCAAGGGGCTGCCCGCCTAAGAGGCTGGCAAGGGATCTAAGGAACATTCTGATGAGCCTCAGGGTTTTTCTTACTTTCTTCCCCACCACATCCTGGGGCTAGTGGCCAAATCATAGCAAATGTGGGCTTTCCTTCTTAACTTTTTTTTTTTTTTTTGGTGGGGAGTGGGGAGGTTAATAGATCTCTCTAAGATTATTATTATTGTCATTATTTTTTGGTGCTGTGGATTGAACCCATGGCCTCATGCATGTTTTACCACCAAGCCACACCCCCTGTGTCTTCTCTGAGATTTTGATGAAAGCTATGGACTCTTTTCTTATAAAAATGAATATACTTATGCAAACATGACACTTTGAAAAATAATTTTAGGTTTTTTGGAGACCCTAGTTAAAAACTCTGGCTCTTTAAGGATGATCCATAAACTTTACTGAAGCTCATCTAGGTAAAGGAATTACCTCTACCTCAGGGTAGAAGGATTTGAGGAATGTTATGGCCCTTACTACTACATTGTCCATTCAGGAAAAATGCCCCGTCCCATTCTACAGGAACTGCTCTTTGCTGCAAGAATATTTTTAAGCACACAAACAAGCAGCTGATCTGGCAGGCAGTGGGCAGGAAGTCTGGCCTCTCTCCTAATCCTTGGCCACACATTCTGACCTGCTGGCCCAGACATTGAAGTCACAACAGGACTGGGCAAGGACTGAGACAAAGTGCTAGGTCCTAAAGCCTGTGTGTGTGTGGCAAGGTGGGTAGGAGGGAGAGATCGTGACTTCTCAAAGCCAACAGCCAGAACATACCACTGATGATGTATAGATAGATAGTTACCAGTTGCCTCCCACCACTCCCAATTTGGGTGCACTTTTGTATATAGGCAAATCTGAGATCACTTTGTTTCTGTCTTCTGTATAAGGTGCTGGGGGTGGGGGTCATGTACACATGGTGCTGTGTACACAGTTGCTCAGCAGATGTCTTTGAATGATAGTGGTGAAGACATTCAGGGGTCAAAGATTCCTATGCAGAGCAGATCAGAGCCTCAACACATATACTTTCTTTGGTGAAAGGGTCCATCTTGGTGACTATTACTGGAAAAATTGTTTAGGATTCTAAGGCCCTCTTGGGTAGGAAGGGTTGGTCACCAAACAGTATTATTTTTCTTTCAGGTCTCTTAACCTTCATTAACTGTGCCTATGTCAAGTGGGGAACCTTCGTACAAGATATTTTCACCTATGCTAAAGTATTGGCACTGATCGCGGTCATCATTGCAGGCATTGTTAGACTTGGCCAGGGTAAGAAATAATAGCAGCTAATATTAAGTATTTTCTGTGAGACATATTCCTCTTATGTACACTTTGTACATTATCTCATTTAAATCTCCAATTACCTTGTTTGGTAGGCACTGTTATTATTCCCTTTTAATACATGAGGAAACATGTTATAAGTATTTGCCCAAGTTTGTAGTGGTAAGTAGGGGACCTAAAATTTGTATGCAGGCAGACTGACCCCAAAGCCTGTTCTTTAAGTTCTATGCATGCTGCCTCCAGATGAGGCTGATCTTGGCAAAAGGACTGACAGCCATACCCTGGGAGTTGACTTTTATGGTTTTTGATCTTAGTGCTGTTGATTTGATGGTTCTGCCCTTGGAAGTGGGCAAGGTCAGAAATGAACTTCTTGTACCCATTCCTCTCTAGTTTCCAGGTAGAAACCCACCCACAACTACTCTGTTGAGCTGGGCATATTGAACCCTGTCCTTCTACCCCATATCAGCTGTGTCTGGTGTTAGAAAGGGGATAGGAATCAGGCAGACTGTAGAGCAGAGCAGAGCACAACACCATTCCTGTTCTCTACCCCTTCTGCTCCATGGTGGTTTCTTATCCTAGAAAGCTGGGCTCTTCTGTCAAGATCCCCATCTATGTCATTCTCTGTATTCCACTCATCTCTATAGATGTCTGTCTTCGGTTCCCTGTCCTTCACTGATACCCTTGCTGTTAAAGGTGTTCTGAGTCACCTGCTCTTACTGCCATATTTTCCCACTACTATTGGATCCCATTGGATCATCTTGACATTGAGTAAGCCACTAATACTTCTGCTTTCTGTTGTTCTTGGATTCTAGGAGTCACGACTAACTTTGAGAATTCCTTTGAGGGTTCATCATTTGCAATGGGTGACATTGCCTTGGCACTATACTCAGCTCTGTTCTCCTACTCGGGCTGGGATACCCTCAACTATGTCACGGAAGAGATCAAGAATCCTGAAAGGTAGGTGCCTTACCACCAACTTTCCACAGCAATGATAGCCGTCATTCATTGAGCTCTTATTATATGCAAGACTGCATGCCACAACTGCCTGTGGGTGAATTTCATCAGCCCTATTTTAATAGATGGGAGGCCTGAGGCTCTAAAATATAACTTGTTCATGTTCCCACTAACAGAGCTAAGATATGAACTTAAGTATGCTTTCTAAATTCTTTTTTTTTTTTTACTTTTTTATTACTCAAAGAAGCTTCATAAAAAAAAAAAAACATTTTTAGTTGTCAGTGAACATTTATTTGTTTATTTAATTTTTATATGCAGTGCTGAGATTTGAACCCAGTGCCTCACACATGCTAGGCAAGTGCTCTACCACTGAGCCACAACCCCATCCCCAGAAGCTTTTTTTTTGCTGATGCTGGGGATTGAACCTAGGGCTTTAGTGCTTGCAAGGCAAACACTCTACCAACTGAGCTATATCCCCAGCACAAGAAGCTTCATTTTTAAATTTAGCTTTTTGACTCTATGCTTGTACCTTTAACACTTTCATGATTTTCTGTTCCTCAGTAAGGAAAGCAAGCTTGATCCTGTCACAGGCACATTTAGCACATATGGAATCACCGTAGGCCCTGCTGACTTGTTTTTTTAGTTTTAGTCAATCTCATAAGAACTTTAGATCTTACTGGGTGCGGTAGCACACATCTGTAATCCCAGAGGCTCAGGAGGCTGAGGCAGGAGGCTCACTAGTTCAAAGCCAGCCTCAGCACCTTAGCAAGGCCCTAAGCAACTTAGTGGGGTCCTGTCTCTAAATAAAATATAAAAAGGGCTGGGGATGTGGCTCAATGGTTAAGTCCTGCCTCTGAGTTCAGTTCCCAATACCAAAAATGAAAACAACAACAAAAAAGAACTTAGGTCTCATAGAACAAACCCCTTGAAGTCTGCCTGGGAACACAGCACATGCAGATTTTGGTGCTTTCCCAACCATCTTTGTATAAACAATTCTATTACCAGGAGTTTGGGATAGCCTAGTTTTGTTAGAAGCTGTATTGTAGGAAAGTCTACAAGGAAATGTCAAACTCTGGAACATTTTGAGTTCCTCGAGATGCTGTTCCCCAGAGAACTCTAAATTCTTTTTTAAAGGACTTTTTTTTACATTTTTTCATTCATTCCTGCAGTAATTAAAGCAGATTGTCCTATGTGCTTGTGTATGTTTTTATGTTATGAATTTTTAGTACCAGGGATTGAACTCAGGGGTGCTTAATCACTGAGTCACATTCCCAGCAATGCCCCCACCTTTTTTTATAACTAATTTTAAGCAGGGTCTCCCCAAATTGTTTAGGGCCTCACTAAATTGCTGAGTCTGACTTGGAACTTTTGATTCTTCTGCCTCAGTCACCTGAGCCGCTGGGATTACTGTGTACACTTTTAACATAGATTTTTCTTACCAGTTGTAGTGGTGCATGCCTATAATCCTAGCTACTTAAGAGGCTGAGGCTGAAGGTTTGCTTGAGCCTAGGAGTTTGTGACCAGCCTGGGAAGCGTAGTAAGACCATCTCAAAAAATGAAAGATTTTTTTCCTTGATAAATCTTTTATCCATTTTTATCCCTATGTAGATAACTTTAGGTCATAGATGTCAAGAAATCTTCCTTTGCTTCCTTTTGGTTCATTCCTTATTTCCCTAATTCATGCTGACAGTGAGGTATTGTTTCAGTCATTTAACTATATCACTTGCCGAGGTTACTCTAAATAGCTTTGTAGTTGAGCAGAGTGAAAAGAGCACTGGACAGGGAGTCCTTGGGTCTGGAATTTGTCTTATTGCTGATTGATTATATGACCTTGAGAGTGTTGCTGTGCCTTTTCTTTGACTGCTTTTTTATCTGTAATCAAGAGGGATGAATTATAGGATCTATGGGGCTTTCATGGCTCTAAAATATTATGATTCTGGAAACTAAGATTTGACAGGGACTGGAGTTTCTGTAAATTTTCAAAAGAATAAAAGTTTTCATACCAATAAATTCCTTTTGGCTTTGAGAAAGGAAGAACACTCTTGATATACATCTAGAGCTGCAACTTTGAGAATAGTTTTTGGTTTTTTTTTTTGGAACTGGGGATTGAACTCAGGGACACTCGGCCACTGAGCCACATCCCCAGCTCTATTTTGTATTTTATTTAGAGACAGGGTCTCACTGAGTTGCTTAGGACCTCGCTAAGTTGCTGAGGCTGGCTTTGAACTCGAGATCCTCCTACCTCAGCCTCCCGAGTCGCTGGGATTACAGGCATGCGCCACCGCGCCCGGCTTCGAGAATAGTTATTAGAAGCAGAATTGAGGCGTACATGGTGCTTCCACCTACTGGACAGAAGCTGAGTGATTTAAGAGTTTTTGCCCCTGTCTCTTTTTAGTAGCCTAGCTGTCAAGGATGTTTATAAAGATCATGGCTTTTTTGGGCTAGAGGGATCTTGAGAGGTCTTTGTGCCCTTCTCTTGACTACCAGTTAGGATGGCACCCAATGTTCTCAAACTGATGAAGAAGGGGTGTGTTTTTGTTGCTGTGATCAAAATCAAAATGCCTAACAGAAACAATTTAGAGGAGGAAAAATTTATTTTGGGCTCACAGTTTCAGAGGTTCAGTCCATAGTTGGCCAACTCCTTTGCCTGAGATGAGGCAGAACATCATGGTGGAAGAAAGCTGCTCAACTGGGAAGCAGAAAGCATGCATGTGTATGTGTGTATGCAAGAGGAGTCAAGGACAAGACGTAATCCCCAGGGGTACACCCCCAGGGACCTACTTCCTCCAGCCAAGCCTCACTTGCCTATAATTACCACTTAGTAGTCTGTGGGGGTCTCTCAGCCACACCCTGCATGGATGAGAAAAGGGTTAACTGCTGGAGGATGGTGTTGTCTGTAAATCAGTCAATTACCCATAAACTTATCTACTCAGTAAACACACAAGAGCCAATACTCCTTTTAAGTGAGAGGGGGCATGATGGGTCTGGTCATAGCAGCTCTCCCCTCTAACAACATGGAGTAGCCCAACTGTCTTTTATTTATAGACACACAGGTAAAGGGGGCAAGACCGGTAGGAGTTTTTTCTGTGATGGACAGGATAGGGTAGAGTTAAGGGAGCCATTCTGTTAGGGAGACTATTCCAGAAGGAGTCAGGGAACCAGTCCCATGCAGCGACACATGCTTCCTGGCAATCTGGGACAGACCTCCATGCTGTTAGTTCCTAGAAGCCAGGCCTCTGTCCCATGGTTCAATCTAGTCTGATTCTGCTAAATGAGGATGGCTTCCCACAGTAGTCCATTCATATTATTAATGCATTAAATGGATTAATCCACTGTTGAGGTTACAGCTCTCATAGTCCAGTCTTTTCACCTCTGAACACTAACTAACACATGAGTCCTTGGGGGGATATTTTTAGATCCAAATTATAATAAGCAGAGGATGAATTTATTTCCTAGGTTGCTTGTTCAGATATACGCTGCTTTTTCTACTGAAGGCCTATCTTAATCTTTGGAGATGTTAGATTTCACAAGTTGCCTCCATAATTTCTTCTTATGTTTCTTTGAAAAAAATTATTTTGTTGTAGATGGACATGATACCTATTTTTTTTTTTTTTTTGGAGCAGGGATTGAACTCAGGGGCATGCGGCCACTGAACCACATCCCCAGCCCTATTTTGTATTTTATTTAGAGTCAGGGTCTCACTGAGTTGCTTAGGGCCTTGCTAAGTTGCTGAGGCTGGCTTTGAACTAGCTATCCTCCTGTCTCAGCCTCCCAAGTCGCTTGGATTACAGGTGTGCGCCACCATGCCTGGCTCTGGTTAACTATTGACTGTTCCAGTTGGCTCCTATTTTGTTTTGTTTTGTTTTTTGACATTATCGTAATAGTTTTATTTAGCTTCTTTTAATTGTGACCTGGAAAAAATGTTCCAGAACTATCTTGTGTGTTTCTGCTTCAGTCTAGAATGAACTATTATCTAAGGATCCCTGATTCTTTTTAGTGGGAAATAGAATTTGAAGGCTGCACAGGGCCATCAAATACTAATGATGAATTCATCGATACTGGGCTGTCATTGTTTGTCTTTTCAGTGGACACAGTTAAGAAATACTTAAATTATTAGTACAAGAAAAATAAGTTAATGTGTCATAATTCAAATTCAAATTATGAAAAACAGATTATTCAGCTATTTAAATTTTTATCTTCTTTAATGCTGAAAATTTTGACTCCTATTGCTGTTAACATAATTATTTACTTTATCTCAATATTTTTTTTTTTTAGAGAGGGGTACCAGGAATTGAACTCAGGGACACTCGACCACTGAACCACATCCCCAGCCCTATTTTGTATTTTATTTAGAGACAGGGTCTCACTGAGTTGCTTAGGGCCTTGCTAAGTTGCTGAGGCTGGCTTTGAACTTGCGATCCTCCTGACTCAGTCTCCCAAGTTGCTTGGATTACAGGCGTGCGCCACCACGCCTGGCTTGATACCTTTTTTTATGTGGTCTAAGTATTGAACCCAATGCCTCACACATGTTAGGCAATCATTCTACTACTGAGCTATAGCCCCAGCCTCTTCTTCTTCTTCTTTTTTTTTTTTTTTAAACAGGTTTCATTCACTTTATTTATTTATTTATTTTTGTATAAAAACCCTATGTTGTAGCCACAGCTGGAGCCTGGGTCTTCTGTACAGAGACTCTGGTGTGGATTTTCACAAGATGGTCAGTGAATTCCTTATAGGGGGACTTGGTTGAACACAGTCTCCTTCCAGAGATCAGGAGTCAAATAGCTGTATGTCTTGGAGATGGCATCAAAGGTGGCCTTAGCAAAATTTCCCAAGGTGGCGGTGCAGCTCCTGGCAGAAGTGTACCAGTCATCAATACCAGCCATCAGCAGCAGCTTCTTGGACACAGGGGCTGAGACAATGCCAGTACCTCTGGGTACTCTTCCTGTTCTCCGCACAGGAACAATGGAGAGCTTGGCCAGATTGATGGCCCCTCGGATTCCAGTGGCTACCTCCCTGGAGCACTTTACTCCTAGTCCAATGTGACCACTGTAGTTCCCAATAGCTACAAATGCCTTGAACCTGGTCCATTGGCCAGCAGGAGTCTGCCTCTGTACAGGCATGATCTTCAAAACCTCATCCTTGAGTCATGTCCCCAGGAAAAAGTCAGTGATCTCAGACTCCTTGATGGGCAAAGAGAAAAGATAGATCTCTTCCAAGGACTTGATATTCATGTCCTTGACCAGGCCAGCTTAGTGAATGGAATTCACTTCTTGTCTTTGGCCTTGCCTTCACGAGCCTCAGGGCCCCACTGGCCTGACCAAGGCCTAGGAGACCGCTGCTAAAATCTCCGTGGAAGTCGCAGTCACCCATTCTGGGGCCCGAACCTCCCATTGCCATTTGGTGTTTTCCCAGAGAAGTCCAGTCCTCTTCTTAGATTTCTTAAACTTTTCTGTGTTGATTATCTTAGAGAAGCCATGCTAACACCAAAAGTAAAATCACTACCATCTTCCTGTGCTGCTGTCATGCTATGACATAGTTCTTTGTCAATTCCTTTCCCCACTTTTTCATTTTTGCATAGCTCTTTCTTCTGGTATGATGTTCCTTTCCCCTAACTCCCTTCCTTCCTTCCTCTCTCCCTCCCTCCCTTCCAGTACTGTGGATTGAACCCAGGGCCTCATATATGCTAGGCAAGTGCTCTACCATAGAGCTATATCCTCACCCCTTTTAAAACATTTTCTTTTGAGATAGGGTCTCACTAAGTTATCTAGGCTGACCTCAAACTTTTGGTCCTCCTGCCTCAGCCTCCTGAGTAACTAGGATTACAGGTGTATACTACTGCACACACTTATTCTTTGTTCGTACAAGTTCAGAGCTTTAACCAGTAGTCCAGGAAACCTCAATACCAAGGCAGTGGGGAAATGTAGCAGGAAATGTAGTCATGTCCCCAGGAAAAAGTCAGTGATCTCAGACTCCTTGATGGGCAAAGAGAAAAGATAGATCTCTTCCAAGGACTTGATATTCATGTATCATCTTTGGAAAGATGGGTATGGCAGGGAGAGCCTAGGATTAAGAGATAAGGATGCAACTGTGGGACTGATGTATACTTTATTTTGTTTAACTGTAGGAATCTACCTCTCTCCATTGGCATTTCTATGCCTCTTGTCACCATCATCTACATCTTGACCAATGTGGCCTATTACACCGTGCTAGATATGAGGGACATCTTGGCCAGTGATGCTGTTGCTGTGGTAAAGGATTTTCACTAGCAGAAGGTTGAGGGTGTGTTGTGGGCTTTTGGGTATATCCCAGCTCTTTCCAGTCCTGGAAAGGAGGTAGAGAGCTTTGAAAGGAGTACATTTGGAATATCGGGCTTGCAAGAAGGAACTGTTACCCTTATTGTGGAAGAAGGGTTGGATTCCTGGGAGCATACCTATTGATGCCTTTTATTTCTCTTTATGACTCTTTTCCGTTATTTTCCCTTAGACTTTTGCAGACCAGATTTTTGGAATATTTAACTGGACAATCCCATTCGCAGTTGCCTTATCCTGTTTTGGTGGCCTCAATGCCTCCATTGTGGCTGCTTCTAGGTAAGAGCCGCATCTTTTCCTAGCAGGGTTAGTATTATGAAGGAGATTGTACAACGTATAGGATCTGGACTTTAACCTCCTGTGTTCCCTAACCTTTCTTATTTTCATCAGTAGCCTTAACTTCTCACTAATCTCAACACTGAACTCCATACTGTATTATTTGAACCATTTGAAGGGGTAGCAGAGAGGGAGGGCAGTGATGGGTGAAACCAGGCTATTCCTCCATGCCCCACAATTTTTTCACACTTTTCTCTTACCTAAATAGGCTTTTCTTTGTGGGCTCAAGAGAAGGCCATCTCCCTGATGCCATCTGCATGATTCATGTTGAGCGGTTCACGCCAGTGCCTTCTCTCCTTTTCAATGTAAGTGATCCAAGAAGATGGAAAGCTGCATTATGCAAGTTTTAGTATTAGTAGATATGACTGTTGTAGCTTCCTGAAAGTTCTAAAGAGAACTCTGATAGAAAAAATATTGATGGAATGATGGACTCCCATCATGGGCAAAGCTGTGCCAACTGCTGCAGTGATTCCTGAGAATCTAACTCCTCTTAGCAATGGTAACCACCTCCATCTTAGATAAGGCATAAAGTTCAAGGAATATATTTTAATTTTAAGCTGGGATATACCCAACCTTAACTGCCATGACAGATAAGTAGTGTCTAAGAGAGGAAATAGTTCCTTACATTTGGGAGGAGGATAACTGAAAAGACTACATGGAGGAAGTGTATTTGAAATAGATTTTGAAGGTTAGCATTGCAAATGGTAGAGATGGGCTTTGTAAGAGATTTAGCATCAGAAAGTCCTGCGGTAAAGCAGTATGGAGTTGAATAGTAAAGAGCTGGAAATGAAAGTTGGAGTCATTATGGAGAGGGTCTTATGGAAGACATGAGGGATTGTTTTGTGTTTTAAAGAGGGTTAATTTGGCAGAGGCTTGAAAAAAGAACTGAAAATCCAGTTGAGGTTATTAACTTCTGATAGAAAAGGAGTGAAGGACAAATTTAGAGTCTTAAAGGGACGACGAGAGCCAACAGATGGAGGTGGGTTTGTGGGTGATCAAGGGGAATAAAAAGCACCTTGAATGACAAGGGCCCCTAGAGCTGACTTGGGCTTGTGCCTATAGGGTATCATGGCACTGATCTACTTGTGTGTGGAGGACATCTTCAAGCTCATTAACTACTACAGCTTCAGTTACTGGTTCTTTGTGGGACTTTCTATTGTGGGTCAGCTCTATCTACGTTGGAAGGAGCCTGATCGACCTCGTCCCCTCAAGGTAACTTGCCTCTATCCTACCTCAACTGTGTCGGGAGCATTTTTCTTTTCTTTTTTGGTACGGGGGATTGAACTCAGGGGCACTTTACCACTGAGCTATACCTCTAGTCCTTTTTTGACACAGGGTCTTGCTAAATTCCTGAGGATCTTGCTGACTCTCCCAGGCTGATCTCCAAATTGTGATCCACCTGCCTTAGGCTTCCAAGTTGTGCACATCACCATGCCCAGATTTTTTTTTTTTTTTTTTTTTTTTTTAACTGGGGACTAAACCCAGGGACTTTTTTAACTACTGAACCACATCCCCAGCCTGTTTTTTTTTTTTTTGTTGTTGTTGTTTTTGTTTTTTGATTTAGGGTCTAAGTTGCTGAGGCTGGCCTCAAACTTGCTATTCTTCTGCTGCAGCCTCTCAAGTTGTTGGAATTACAGGCATGTGCCACCACACCCAGCAAAGGGGATTCTTACAGGACTGTTCACTCAGAGACCTTTGCCTGGGACTTGATGGTAGTTTTGTGTTGAGATGATGGAAAGACTTAGTGCTCTGTGCAGTGCTGCAGACTGAACTCAGGGCCTTGGGCATGCTGGGCAAGTGTTCCACTACTGAGCGATATCCCTAACCCTTCAGGGCTTTGGTCTTTATGGGAGGTAGGGTTATAATGGTTGTCAAGTATCCTGAGCTAACTCCTAGTTGTTTCCTCTGTGCCCTTAGCTCAGCCTTTTCTTCCCCATTGTCTTCTGCGTGTGCACCATCTTCCTGGTGGCTGTTCCACTTTACAGTGATACCATCAACTCCCTCATCGGAATTGGCATTGCCCTTTCAGGCTTGCCCTTTTACTTTCTCATCATCAGAGTGCCAGAAGACAAACGACCTCTTTGCCTCCGGAGGACTTTGGGTAAGCCTTGGGTCCTTAGGTCAGCTCAGTTACTTTATAGCCAGGTTTTCAGCTCCTTTCAAATCTAGACTCCCAAGCCACCTTCGCCATAGTCCCTTCCTGTTATTAACCACATGGCTTAACTGAATCACCCCCTTCAGGCCCAGTCCCATTCAGTGCCACCTGAACTTAGCCCAGTTGAGCTCTTTCCACTTTCAACTCAAATTTCTCTTTGTAGCATCTGCCACATGGTACCTCCAGGTCCTGTGTATGTCAGTTGTTGCAGAAATGGATCTGGAAGATGGAGAAATACCCAAGCAACAAGATCCCAAATCTAACTAATACCATCTGGAATCCTGAGATGTGGAAAGCAGGGGCTGGAGCCAAGGTAGCTGAAAAGTAGAGCTCATTTCTTTGGAGGTGTCATCCAGGAGCCTGGTTTAGGTGGCTTCAACCTTTGAACTTGCTTTTTAGAGATGAAAAGTAATTTATTTGTTTTGCTACATATTGTTTCAGACTTTGTAAAAGGATGGTAAAGCAAACTGTGGTGTGGGCGTGGCACTTGTAGGCTGTGTTGTTCTAGAAGCACCTCTGGATGTGACTACCTACTCTTCCTTTAAAAGGGCCAACAATGCTTCAACCTTATCTCTTTTAGAAAGACATGAAACTGTCACAGGTGCTGAACAATAATAAAAAGGTTATGTTCCTAAGAGTTTGAGTGGCTTCATTTTATATAGTGTCTTTGGGACAGTTCCCATTAGCCTAGAAATAGACAGACCAAAAAGTTTCTTCTCTCTCAAGCCAGCTGTTGAAAGCTGATAAAAATCACCTCTATACAAAGACAGACAAGGAAACTGCTGTAGCAAGATGTTAAGTTATTGTATAAAAATATCGCCTTTCATTTTTAATTTTCAGTAAAAATCTGAGTAATTTATTTTTTGATGGAAATTGTATAGGTTATCTTAGGGTCAAGACGTGGTTACTATTTTTAGACACAATGTTGTCAGTCATTTCTCTATGACCATAATGCAAACGTGGATGAAACACACATGTGGGGTAGCTCTCAACGCCAGGTTAAAACAGACACTTCCCGAGTGTATGGGCTATCAAAAGCAATCTTGACCCAACCTATTCATTTCTCTGAAGTACACAAACCATTTCTTTGTTTAATAAGTATCAGGAAGCAGCATGTAGTACAGAGGTGTCCTAATCCTGTGGATAGGAAGATTGCTTGGCTCCCTGTGCTCTTTTATATGCAGGAATAAGAGTCTGTAGTGGAATCAGTTTTTAAAATGAACATCTGCATGTCCCACAGTTCCTAGGCCTGGAGCAAGGGCACAGTATATCAAGTCTGTCTTTAGGATTGAGTCTTTGAGGAGACAGAGTTCCTGCCAGAATGAGCAGGGAACACAAGTCAGCCAAGTGTGTCACGCCAGGGCTGCTTTGACTTTGGTTCACTGGTGTTGCCACTGCTGCTGCTGCTGCCAGGGGTTTTGGGAGAACGATTCTTTTCGTGCTGTAGCAGAGGGTTGTGGGTAAATGTCTGCCGTAAGGGACCTGGAGGAAGAGAAAATAAATCTCAATAAGCAAAGGAAAAGAAGAAATGAAAGACAGAATAGCCTGAAAGGATTATTTACCTCTGGCTGCTAACTCCAAGTGGTTCTGCATGCGTCGTTCACGCTCACGGAGCTGATGTGCAATTTCAGCATTCTTCCAGCCTGGGTAAGGAGGAGCTCAACTATCAGTCCCATCCCCATTTTTTAGACCGCTTTCCCCTGTTATGCCCTTACCTTGTTTGAAGCTCTTTATGAAGCCTTCCCGTGGAGGTAATTTGTCAGGGTCATGCACAACACGCTGGGGTATTTTAAGTATAGTGCGTACAGCTGGAATCCGGAGGCAGGCCACTTGGCACAGGGAAAACATATTGGAGGAGAGCCAGTACATGAACACTGCCTAGGTGAGAATAAAGAGAAGGTCCTCAGGCTGCATCCCTGGTGGCTGGACTAGATGGGAGGACCTGGAGCCATTTTCTAAGCCATTACGTACTGAGGGGAAGTGGATGGTTATGGGCAAGACTGCCAGGGGCATCACTCTGATAACATTTCTCATCCACTGAAGGTCAGAACTTTGCACACCTGTGTCAGCACCTAGCTGCCAAAAACAAAACAAAACAAGGGACAGAGAAAAGGCGTATTGAACATATGTTATAACCTGGTCTTACCCACTGACTCTATTTCTCCAGGGAAATACATAGCCACTTTACCCCCTACTCCCAATTTATCTTGCAGGCCTGGTACTTGGCTAACCTGGGCTTACCTCCAGGACACCCCACATTGTAGCAGTGACTACCAGTGGTAACACATAGATGGGATCAGATACAGTGAGATCTTGGAACCACCAGAGGCCACCTGTCTGCATGCTGGGCACAGGAAGGTTGGCCATCTCTCTCAAGGCAATGAAGAAGGAGATGAAGACTGGTGCCTATTACATAGGATAAGCAGTGTCAGGATACTTTAACAGACAGGACATTTTCAATAACCCATCACTGAAAGCCATGTATATTACCCCCACCTGCTTTTGTGGTCTGGGGCATGGAAAACACAGAGGAGGCCATGTGATGAAATAAGGGGAACATTTTTGCTCACCTGAGTCAGAGGTAGGATGAGAGGTTTAAAGAATTTAATATCGTGCCTTTTCTGGTAAAGTGTCATTTCCGAGGAGGCCCTGTAAACTGGAAGGTGAGGCAAAATTAATGGTTGGGCTAAGAGTTATGTCAGCGAGGGTGAACACCTGTCCCATGAAATTTCTAACTGATCTTGGACAGTCCCTGACAGTGTTAGGGCCGAGAAACAGCTAAGTCTTTAGAATTGGCCCAATTGCTGCAATTCCTGGTTTACGTGTCTCTTTCCCCCAGGATAATGTCTGCAAATGTGGTCCTCTTTCACACACATATTGCAACTGACTCACACTCAGCATGGTCTCCTGCCAACTTGGCCTCTCTGATTCGAGTGGAAAACTTCTGGATCTCTGGCAAGTGGTTGTGAATCTTGGCTGCCTCTCGCTGGCCCTTCACTATGAGAGGAAAAACCAGGCAGCGGGCAAGAACTGTACCTGGAAAACACAAACTAGAATTAAGAGTGAATTAAAGCAGTTCTGTAGTTAGAAAGTTGAAGATATTTTAAGTCCTCACTGAAAAAGAGTCTCTCTTATTCCAGCCTTTTCCATGCTGTGACTCATGCCCAAGAGGCCCAGAACTAAGGACAGGGATATGGTTTGCTTCCTTCAAGGCTCAGTCCTCTGCTCTCATTTAATTTTTGGATACCAGGGATTGAACCCAAGGGCACTTAACCATTGAGCCACAACTCCAGCCTTTTTAATTTTTTAATTTTGAGACAGGGTTTTTGGCTAAGTTACTTAGGGCCTTGCTAAGTTACTGAGGTTGGCTTTTCTCTCTCTCTCTCTCTCTCTTTTTTTTTTTTTTCCTATACCAGGGATTAAACCCAGGGGCACTTAACCATTGAGACACACCCCCAGCCCTTTTTTACTTTAAGACAGGTCTCACAAAATCCTTAGGGCCTCAGTAAGTTGTTGAGGTGGATCTCAAACTTGCATGCCTCCTGCCTCAGCCTACTGAGTCACTAGGATCACAGGTGTGTGTCAATGTGCCTGGCTCTTAGTACTCTGCTGTCTATCACAAAAGTTTAGCATTAACTTCTGCAAGCAGATGACTGGAAATCCTGTTTGTTGCCTCAAAAACAAAAAGGTGACAAAACCCCTTTTCTTTTTTTTTTTGGAACCAGTGACTGAACTCAGGGGCACTCAGCCACTGAGCCACATCCCCAGCCCTATTTTGTATTTTATTTAGAGACAGGGACTCACTGAGTTGCTCAGGGCCTCGCTAAGTTGCTGAGGCTGGCTTTGAACTCGTGATCCTCCTGCCTCAGCCTCCCGAGCCGCTGGGATTACAGGCATGCACCACCACACCTGGCTAAAAACTCCTTTTCTATATCAGTTGCCTCTAAACTTCTGTATTCAACGGACCCTTTTTTCCCCCTTTCAACTCTAAATGCAGACACAACATACAAAACAAATCTAGCTGCCCTTGGTGAAGAAAAAAGGTTGGTCATAGGATTGGTCATGCTATAGGCTTCACCTTACACCTTACAGAAATCTGGAGCTTCCAGCAATGAAGTTTGAAAGCGACTATTCTAGAAATCCCTGAAATAGGAAGTAATGTAGTAGCTTACTTCTTATTCTTTTCTCTACACTTCATATTCAGTGGTTATTCCAACAAATATTTAGTTTATGATATCTATAGACATATAAGCTGTTTGAGCTGATAAGAGCTAGGGAGCTAAGAATGAAATCCAGAGTACCAGCCCTGAAGTGGTAGTAGGTAGGGTATCAAGTAATGAAGATGGGAAGGGGTGGTCAAGAAGACAAAATCATGAAATATTTTCACAAAAGCCAAGGGATGCATTTCAAGTTCTAAAGTGTTTAATGTAGAAAGGTTAAGGATGAGGAAAGTCTTTTAGCAATGGTGTTATCAGACTGCTGAAAGTCAATAAATGGAAAACAGTAGTTCTACTGAATTTAGAACCCTCTTATAAATAAAAGCATGAAGAGGAAAGAAAGGGAGGGCAATAAGTAAGCTGAAGACACAAAAGACAGGAGGTAATTGATGGAGCAAGGGGTAGAAAGAAACGGAATTCAGAGCAGTTTAAATCTTAACCTTAAGTTTTGGATACCAGGGATTGAACCCAGGGGCACTGTGACTACCTTCCTAATTTGAGGGTTTAAGTACCTGATCAGACTATTCTCTTAAACCAGGGTAGCTTCATCATTGTTAATAAGGCCCTCTTACTCCAACTCCCTGCTCACATTCAAATATCTATACTTTTTGAATCTTAGATGATTAAGCCACTTCATAATGCTCTATAGGAAATAAAAGTAGAGTGCATCTAAGCCTCATGAACTGGTACCCTTCACTTGAATTATCTGGTTTTTGACTCCCATATTCCTGCACCTACTTCCTTAATCCTCTCACAGAAATGCCATCTTTAAGATTCTATCCCTAGGTCCCCATTTCCACTATCCTTGTCCAGGATATATTTCTCTTACATGCAGCAATGGCTCCCCACCAAGGTAGGCCCAGGTTAACATGCATAAATTCCAGGAGGTTCTGGATTAATCCCACTGGAGTATATGACCCTAGTCCTAGTTCAGAGAAGCTCTGTTCTGCAACAGCTTGGATTACATCTGTAGTTCCTCCAGAAGCCACTTCAGGTACTGCTGTGGATGAGGGAGTTGCAGGAACAATAGGAGGGGCTTGGACCTGTGTGAAAGGAAGCCATGTGTGATATTCAGTAAATGGGACACATAGAAAGTGAGGTTCCCCATATAATCAATATCGAGTTCTGTTTTCTTGACTCTTCTTGTTCTCCCAGGTTGGCTTACAGTGTACACAGATTCATGCTTAAAAAGGACTGACGTGGTGCGGAGGTGGCCATTGTTATTTTTTGCTACTAGACAGGAAGATAAATTATTTAAAGTAAGATTTCATGCCTTCCTTTCATGCTGGAAAGTTACCTCTCAAATCACTGTTTCCTGAACTTCAACCATCCATCACTATTACAATTTTCCCCATATGTTGGAAGAAACTATTACACTCACAATTTATCTTTAAATCAAATCAGGTTTTTTTTTTTTTTAACCTTTTTTTGAGGGGCTGGGGATTGAATCCAGGGCCTCCTGCATGCAGCAAAGTGCTCCCATTGAGCTACATTCTGCAGCCCTCAACTCACTTTTTATTACCAAACACCCCACTTGGTCTCCTCTCAGAAAATAGTATCCATAAAATCATGTATTTATAAGCAAATTATGATTTTCCTAATACACAAACCTGGAATTACATTTCACATTGCCATCACTGGCTGAGCATTACTCTGGCTAACAGTGCCTTGAATCAACATAAATCTCTTGTACTGTCACTAATTTCCCCATTGCCTTGAAAATCCATTCCAAGCAGAGATGCTAATACTTTGGGAAGCTTTGTGAAGCATGGGAAAGCTACTACATATTCCTCTTGCCCCTCGAATAAAACAAAACTAACCAAGAAGTAGGAACCAAAAGCCTCTTACCTGGGCTTCTGCAAATAAAATGGCAGAGGTACTGAGGCAGCGGGGGCTGGAGAGTGTGACGAGGACATAATGCGGCTGCTTGCAGCCTAGTTGGCCTGGGACCTGGAGCCCCTCGGTCAACGGTTTCCGCGGCCACTGCGAGGGTCCTAGGACACTGTGGAACTGATCAGAGGAAAGGATAATGGAATATCTATGCTGGACGCAGAAGGCCCTGCGTAGGGTCACAGGGCATTCACTAGGCTCACCCCTCAAGCAGACAGCTTGCCATAAAAGTGAGCAGAGTGCTGCTCTACTCGCATAGACTGCCAGCCTGAAGGCATGCAACTGGTGCCTACAGGGTGGAGCTCAAGCCGGGGTTTCCTGCACTTCCGATACCGCAGACCCACCTCGGGGTCCAGGGTCGAGGCTGCGGAGAACTTGACCCGGGCTAAGGCAGTTCCCGGAAACCAACAACAGGACCGGGCCACCTAGCCCGCGGAGACCGAGACGTAACCCGAGGTCATGACACTCAGATCCTGGTAACCAGGTCAGCTGTTGATCATGCCCCCGGCTCAGGATGCAGGGACAGGGCAGCATCCTGGCGCTGTCTCTGTGCAACCTTACCTGACGCTGAAGCCGTAGCAGATACACTAGCTCCCGGCGTCCGCACATCAGGCCCATCGCCATTTTGCCCGGAAGAGGACTTGCTTTCGCGCGTGCGCACTCAGAACCGCAAACCCTCAGGAGGAGGCCCTTTTGGAAATGGGCATGAGGCCAGAGTAGTCGCCTTCGATCAGATGGTAAAGGAGAGTGAAGTTTGGTGGCCATGTTTAATGTGGGCAAAAAGCCTCAAAGGGTCACCATTAACAAGATCGCGCAGAGGGTGTCCTTGAGAGGTTTGAAGGAGGTCGAAGTTAAGAGCCATTGTTAGTGGCTATTGTTAATGCTCATGTAAATCTGGGGAATTTTTCTTCGTTTTATAAAGCCGCGATTGGCCTCTGATTTATTGGGTTAAAAATAGCTTTTGCGTGCTGGAGTTGTAGCTCAGTGGTAGAGAGCTTGCCTAGCATAAGTGAGGCACTGGATTGGATCCTCAGCACCACATAAAAATAAATAAAGGTATTGTGTCCATCTACACCTAAAAATGTTAAAAAAAAAAAAAAAAAAGCCTTTGATCCGGCGCGTTGGCCCTAGCCTGTAATTCCACCGACTGAGGTTGAGGGCAGGAGAATCACCAGTTCAAGGCTACCCTCGGCAACTTAGCAAGGTCCTAAGTAACTTATGTAGCTTATGATATGTAACATATGTATATGTTATGAATGTAGCTTAGTGATAAAGCACCCCTAGGTTCAATCTCCAGTACCAAATAAATAAAAAAGTAAACAAATAAATAGTTTTCGGATATCTTGGCTATGCTTGGCATGGTTTTTTCCCCGCCTAATGATGTTCAACTCTTAGGTACTAGATAACATTGTAATCGCAGATCAATGAAATTTGAGGGTAGTCTAGAGTTCGATAGAAATGGAGGAAGGGCAGCTTCTAGGCAATATTTTCCTCCTACTTAAAAAAGGCAACACTCCAGGGCTGGGGATATGGCTCAGTTGGTAGAGTGCTTGCCTGGCTCTGGGTTCAATCCCCAGCATCGCAAAAAAAAAAAAAAAAAAAAAAAAAAAAAGACAACGCTCCACCATTTCCTTTTCCCTTAAGTGGGATTATGTGAGGACTCCAACCATGATGGTACTGATCTAAAGAAGAAAAGCTGACATGCTGAAGATAGTTGAATGGAAAAGATAGAAAAACCCCCTGCACACTTGATCTTCTTGAGCTGCTAAACCAAACTTGTAACCACCTATTTCCCTATTTCTAGACTTTGTTCTGTAAGATAAAAATATTGTCTAGACTCTTAAGTCTGTTGCTTAAGTATTCTGTTTCTTCGTGTGTGTGTGTGTGTGTGTGTGTTTTACTGGGGGTTTAATCCAGGGTCACACACCACTCCCACTTTTTTTTTTTTTTTTTTTTAATTTTTGAGACTAAATTGCCTAGGCTGGCCTTGAATTTGTGACCCTCATCTTCTGGAGTCTCTGGGATTATATACTCTTTGCACCTTGCCACCTGGTAATCTATTTCTTGAAGCTGAAAACATTCCTAAAGATATGTACAATGAAGTTATCCTCCTTGAAGGAAAAAGATTACTATCCAGAAAGATGGGAGTTGATTGTAGCTGAACCCTTACAAAGTACAGGGTGTTTTCTGAACAACAAAGTATAGTTTGGGAAAAATTCAAACACGTAGAATGATTTTTGGGGTGGTTATGAATGTATCTGATAGAAATGGTAAAAATAGGAGGCAAAGAAATACAATATGGATTTAGTAACAATTAGGTTTAACACATTGAATGGGTTTAAACAGGTTTTCAGAGATTACTTTAAAACTCAGTATGGTTTGAAGTGATCATGAATGCTCAGTTTTGTGTTGGGGAAGACTATCCTGTTGTAGACTGACTTTGGTGAACCCAAACTAACCCTTCTGCCAGTATTTCGCTGTTGCTAGTTCACTTTTTCTCTCTCCTTCCTTCCTTCCTTCCTTCCTTCCTTCCTTCCTTCCTTCCTTCCTTCCTCCCTCCCTCCCTCCCTCCCTCCCTCCCTCCCTCTCTCTGTCTCTCTCTCTCTCTCTCTCTCTCTCTCTCTCTCTCTTTCTTTCTCTCATTTTTTCAGTGCTGGGGATAGAACAAGTGCAGGGCCTTGTGAATACAAGGCAAGCACTCTACCAACTCAGCTATATCCCCAGCCCCAGTTCACTCATTTTGAATCTTGGTGGGTGATATAACTAGAATGCAGTGACAATGATGATGTGTCAATTCAGGGCATGCCTTAAGAAGATCTGGTAGCTTCCGATTTTACTTTCAGGAGGAAGCCAGCTATTATGTTATTAGTTTTATTTCCCAGTCTAACATGTTGTGAAAAGCTCAATCTAATCATGTGGAGGAGCACAGAAGTCTGGAGTAATAGCCTCAATTGAACATCTAGCCTACAGTACCAGTGTTAGATATGTGAAGATGCCTAATTTGAAACTGGATTCTTCAGTCCTTTGGAACCAATTTAGTTTGACTATGCAGAGCAAGGAAAGGCTGCCTCCTTCCAGTTCCACCCATTTCAAAATTACAAACAAAACAATTTTTAAGTGGTTTTAAGTCACTAAATTTTGAAGTATTTTGCTGTAGAAGAATAGGTAATGGAAATATGTTCTAATATTAAGTGAATGGATATTTGTTCTTGCAAAAAGAGCATGAGCTAATGTCTCACATCTCTTTGCACTTATTTCTGTGTGGTTTTATTGATTTTTCATGGAATGAGTCCTGCTTCCTCCTTTAGATTTTAGAGGTAGGGAACATATCTATTTTTTTTTTTTTTTTTTTTGGAACCAGGGATTGAACTCAGGGGCATTTAACCACTGAGCCACATCCCCAGTCCTGTTTTGTCTTTTATTTAGAGACAGGGTCTCACTGAGTTGCTTAGGGCCTCGCTAAGTTGCTAAGACTGGCTTTCGATCCTCCTGCCTCAGCCTCCTGAGTCACTGGGATTACAGGCATGCACCACCATGCCCAGCGAGCATGTCTATTTTTTGCAAATCTTTTTTATTTGCATTAGGAATATTAGTTTTTAAAAGTGATTGCCTTTCATTGGCAAAGAGCAGAGAATTACAAATTAAGAAAGCCATGACTTTGGTGGTCACTCTAGTTTGAAAAGATCAGTTGGGCTGGATGTGGTGGCTCATGCTTGTAAATCCCAGGGACTCAGGAGGCCAAGACAGAAGGATTGAAAATTCGACACCGGCCTCAGTAACTTAGTGAGGTCCTAAGTAATTTAGCAAGATCCTGTCTCAAAAAAAATAAAAAGGGATAGTGATGTGGTTCAGTGGTTAAGGGCCCCTGGGTTCAATCCCTGTTTACTAACCTGCACCCCCCAGCCCCCGCCCCGCCCCACCCCTGCTCCCTAGTTGCTGTGACTACTGTGTTTGCAGGGAATCTGAGTGTGAATGTATGTGAGTGTGTGTGTGTGTGTGTGTGTGTGTGTGTGCTGTATTTGTAGGTGGGATTAAAGAGTAGAGAGGTTTGTTAAAACTGATACTCCTGTGTAGCTTTGCCTACCTCATATATCATGTAGTGCTTTATATATCATAAAGTGACATCACTTTATAATACCATAAATTCATATTTTTATTGAAGCTCTTTTGTATGTGATGAGTTGCTTCTGTCTTGCTGCTTTTCAAAAATTCCTCTCAACAGTGTGATTTGAATTTCTTCGGATTTATTCTACTCGGAGTTCATTGAGTTTCTTCAAGTAGTATCTCTTTCCCTTTCTTCATCTCTTATTTGAGATTCCCATAATGTATGTTAGTCCACTTGATGGTGTCCCATATGTCCCTTAGGGTCTGTCCACTTTTCTTCATTCTTTTTTCTTTCCGCTTTTCAGATTTGACTACTGAAAGTGGTCCTATCTTCAAATTCTTTGATTCTTTCTTCTGAATAAATCAATTTTTGAACTCCTATAGTAAATTTTTATTTCAATTATTGCATCTTTCAACTCCAGAATTTGTTTGGTTCCTTTTTATAATTTTATTTTGTTGATATTCACATTTTATTAATATGCTATTTTCCTGATTGTTTTTAGTTCTTTTCTATTTTTTTTTTTAAAATGCTGGGAATCCAAATCAGGCCTTCACATAATAGGCAAGTGTTCTACCACTAAGCAGTCAGCATCCCTAGTCCCTCCTTTTATTTATTTATTTATTTATTATTTATTTATTTATTTATTTATTTATTTATTTTTGGTGGTACTGGGGATTGAACTCAGGACCTTGTCTATGCAAGGCAAGCACTCTGCCAACTGAGCTACCCCCAGCCCCCCTTGTCCCTCCTTCAATTCTTTGTCCATATCTTTCTTTAGTTCTTCAAACATATTTAAGACAGCTATTTTAAAATCTTTGATGTCTGGGCTCCTCACGAATGGTTTCTATCAATTAATTTTACTCTTTATTTTTGTTTCTTTGTGTGTCTTGTTTTTTGTTTGTTTTATTGTTGGAAATTGAAAAAAAAATAGATACTTTCCCTTGTATTTTCAGGTTGATTCTGAACTAATACAGTCTTTCAACACTGAGCAGGTATTGCTTTGAGCCTAGGGATCAGCTTGAGGTGAAAGCTTAAGGTCTTGCCTTCTTGAGACTTTTCTGAGTGTCTTACCTTGGCCTGTGTGTGGCTCTCAATTTCCACTACACATGAATGCTTAAATCTTAATTTCCTAAAGACTTTCCCTCTGGCTTCTCCTTGGGCCTTAGGTAGTCTACTGTATGTCTTACCAATAATCAATCTCCCTCTCTCTCTTATACAAATCCCCGCCACCTGTGGTATTGGTGATCTAACCCAGGGTCACTTTACCACTGAACTACATCCTATGCTCTTTTTATTTTTTACTTTGAGACAGTGTCTTGATAAGTTGTTCAGGACCTTGCTAAACTGCAGAGGCTAACCTTGAACTTGTGATCCTCCTATCTCAGCCTTCTTTTTGTTTTTTCTTTTTCTTTTCAGGTTTTACTTTTATAACTTAAAGTTATTTTACAATCACATACATCAGTATTCATAAACACATGGAATATCTTGGAAAAATCATGAGAAACTGATAACATGAGAACTTTGGGAAACTGAGTTACAAGATGGTATCCCTTTCTGTTATCTTTTTAGTTCAACACTATGTTTATTATCAACTTAAAAACAAATACAGTTTTTGAAAAACGAAACAATGATGTGCAACATAAGGGCCATCTCTCCTTCCCTACTTAATCTTCACAAACCATTCGTGTGCACGGAAGGAGTTAGGAGCTCTGAACGCCGAGTCTTTCCTCTAGCCTCAGGGAGACTTGTCACGATTCCTGTGGCATCAGCTGGAAGACAGAGGGTCCTTGACACTGATCAGTGATCTGCAGAGGCCCTGGGGTGCTGTCCTGGCTCTATCTCAGCCTTCTGAGTCACTGGAATTACAGGTGTTTGCCCCTGTGCCCAGCTTTACCCATAATCTGTTGCTCCACGTGTTTGAGTCTAATCTCCTTGCAGTTTTCATGAGTAGTGCCTCCTACTATTCTTTTTTTTTTCCTTTTTTTTTTTTGGTACTGGGGATTGAACCCAGGGGCACTCCACCACTGAGCCACATCCCCAGCCCTATTTTGTATTTTCTTTAGAGACAGGGTCTCACTGAGTTGCTTAGGACCTCGCTAAATTGCTGAGGCTGGCTTTGAACTCGTGATCCTCCTGCCTCAGCCTCCCAGGTGCTGGGATTACAGGCGAGCACCACCGCACCTGGCCCTCCTACTTTTCATGACTGAGATCTGAGACCTCAGATGTATACAGTTATTTTCACCTAAAGTTTGTTTTGCTTCTTGTAGATTGAGGGAGAGAACTTGGAATTAGTCACCTGTCTTTTCCAGACTAAGAATACTGCCACACCAAGGAGTAGGTGAAACAAGGGCAAATAAAAACACCACAAATCTTTCTTATTATTTTGGAGGTGGAGGTTTTTTTTTTCTTTTAAATTGGGCACTCACTTTGTTGCTGTGAACCCTTGTTTTCTGGGATTCCTATAGGTTGCTTTAGCCAGTTTGTGGAAAATGAAAGCTTGGTGCTTCCTAATTTATCATTTGTTGACACCACATAAGCTTCCATCTTAAAAAGAGAAAAAGATCAAATTAAACCCCAAGTAAGTATAAGAAAAGAAATAGAAAGAAAAAAGACCCCAAACAAACCATGAAGTTTGAAAAAGAAAAACAGAAGGGAATGGAGCTGGGGTATAGCTCAGTGGTAGAGCACTTGCCTAGCATGTGGGAGGCTTTGAGTTTGATCCCCAGGAGAGAGAGAGGGATAGAGAGAGAATATAAATATCAATGAAACAAAAACCAAAAAGCTGATTCTTTGTAAAGATCAAAACCCTGGATAGCCCTTGTAATCCTGAGTGCACCTGTAATCCCAGTAATTTGGGGGGGCTGAAGCAGGAGGATTGCAAGTTCAAGGCCAGCCTCAGCAATTTAGTGAGGTCCTAAGAAATTCAGCAAGATCTTGTTTCAGAATAAAAAATAAAAAGGGCTGGGATGTGGCTCAGTGGTAAAGCACCCCTGGATTCAATCCCCAGTACCAAAACACCAAACCAAACCAAACCAAACCAACCAACCAACCAAGCAAACAAATAAACCCCCTCCCCAAACCCTAAATAAATCTGTTGTTAGAAGTGTGTGTGTGGAGGGGGTGAGAGGGGGTAAAACACAAAATACTAGTGTTAAGAATTAAAAATGGAACCTCACTATATCCCACAGACATTAAAAGAGTAATAAGAGAATATTATGAAAAACTCTATACTAATAAACCAATAAACTCCATGAAATACACAAATTATCAAAATATACATAAAAATAGAAAATCTAAATATTCACATCCATTAAATAAGTTCAATTTGTACCTAAAAACCTTTTTGCCAAAAACAAAATAAAACAAAACTTAAACCTCTTGAACCCAGCTGGTTTTATTGGTGATTTTTCCCAAACATTTAATGAAGAAATATTGCCAATATGCATAAATTCTTTGTAAAAATAGAGGAGAGAAGATCACTTCCCAACTCATTTTATGGGGCCAGCATATTCACAATACTCAGACCAAATAAAACTGTAGAAGCAAAGAAAACTACAGACTCATATCAATCATGAGCACAAAAACAAAAATCTTTAACAAAATATTAACAAAGTGAATCCAGTAATATATAAAATGATAGTGCATCATATTCCAAGAATGCAAGCCTACTTTAAATTTGAAAAATCAGTCAATGTAATCCATCTAGTAAAAAAATAATTTCAAAACTCAAGCATTCAACAAACTAGGAATAGAAGGGGACTTTCTATCCTGAAAAGGGGCATATATAAAAAACCCACAGCAAGCATTGTGCTTCCTTGTGGAAAACTGAACTGTTTACCCTTAAGATCAAGATCAAGGAAAGGATGAACAGCCTTCACCTTTTTTTTTTTTTTGAACCAAGGATTGAACTCAGGGACACTTGGCCACTGAGCCACATCCCCAGCCCAATATTTTTGTATTTTATTTAGAGACAGGGTCTCACTGAGTTGCTTAGGGCCTCGCTAAGTTGCTGAGGCTGGCTTTGAACTCGCGATCCTCCTGACTCAGCCTCCCAAGACACTTGGATTATAGGCGTGAGCCACCACGAGCCTTCAACTTTTATTCAAATTATTCTAAAGGTCTGAGCTAGAGTAATAAGGCAAAAAAAAAAAAAAAAATCAAATGGCACATAAATTTTACAGGAAGAAATAAAACTTTTATTTTTCATAGACAAAAATGTTTGCGTACATATAAAGTTATTAGGAATATACAAAAATTCTCTTAGAACTAAGTGCATATTTAGCCAAGTTGTAGGATATGAGGTCAATATACAAAAATCAACTGAATTTTGTACATTAGCTATGAACAATTGGAAAATTAAACAAAAACACCTTTGACAATAGTATTAAACCCAAGACACACTTAGGAGTAAATTTAATAAAATATGTGTGAGATGTGTACACTGAAACAAAACATTACTGAGAGAAAATTTAAAAGACCTAATTAAATGGAGAGATATACTATGTTCATGGATTGTAAGGCTGAAATTATTGTTTAGACGTTAGTTCTTTCCAAACTGAGAGAAATCTCAATCTAATTATAGTGCTTTTGTAGAAATTGACACGTAATTAATCATTGACAGCAAAGAAAACTACAGACTCATATCTCTCTATTGACAAGCAACTTGAAAATGTAAAAGAACAAGAATAACCAACATGCTTTTTGAAAGAGAACAGCAAAAATGGAGGACTTATAGTTCCTGATTTTATTTATTTATTTATTTATTTATTTATTTATTTATTTATTAGTTAGTTAGTTGCTGACTTTAAGACTTACTTTCAAGCAACAGTGATCAAACCAGTGTGATATTGACATAAGTAAGAATAGGCCCTTAGATCAAAGGAGCAAAATAGCATAACAAGAAATAAATCCATACATATATGATCAATTAATTTCAATAACAGTGCTAAAGTAATTCAAAGGTACAAGGAAAGTTTTTTCAAAAAAATGATGCTGCCGGGCACAGTGGCACATGCCTGCAATCCCAGCACTTGGGAGGCTGAGGCA
>JAJEJO010003284.1:0-304497 GCA_020662805.1 Glaucomys volans | reverse complement strand
AAAAAAAAAAAAAAAAAAAAAAAAAAAAAAAAACCAAACCAAACAAACAAACAAAAACTAGAATAACATCTATAGATACATCTATGGAAAAAATGTGAGCCCTGATCTTTAGCTTGTGCTATGTATGGAAATTAACTTGAAATGGACCATAGGCCTAAACTTAAAAACTAAAGGTATGAATTTTTTATAAGAAAGCATAAAAAAAAACCCTTGGTAGTAAACAAAGATTTCCTAGACATGATACAAAATGTAATGTAAAAAGCTGCAACGACTGCGCCTGTCAGAGGCAACTGCAGCTGTCAGAGTGGCACTCTGCCACTTTGTGTCCCGACCGGGGAACGCGCCGGGAGATGACAGCTCCCCTGCCCCTTCCCTGTAGCTAGCCCGCCATTGGTCCGTTCATCGGCCTGTCATCACCAGCCATTGGCTGATTCCTAGTCTGCCAAAATTCAATTTTAAACAATTGGCCCTATCATCATTTTTCCCTCAAAGTTCAAGAGCTTAAAAGAAGCTCCCTGGCTATGTTTCTTCCTTCTTTTTTCTTTTTTCTCTTTTCTCTTCAGGGCAGACACTGTTCATCTGCCTAATAAAATCTCTTGTGTGAGTTCCGGTGTCCTCAGTGATTTTTCTGGGCACTTTTCACCTTTCACAAAAAGCACTTCTTATAAAAGTAAGATTTGACCAATAGTATTTCCTGAAAGCTAAAAAACATTCTGCTAAGACACCATTAGGAAAATTAAAGAGTGAACTGCAGACTAAGAAAAATAATTACAACACACACCTGATAAAAGTTTTATATCTTGAAAATATTAAAAACTCTTCCTACAACTCAATTATTAGGAACAAAACAACCCAAAGAAAATGGGAAGTGTTTCAAACAGTAACTCCACAAAAGAAAAGATCAGAAGAAATTGTCAAAAATCACACGAAGAGACATTCAAAATCATCAGCAAGTTGCAAAATAAAACCACAATGATATATAACCACACATCTATTAGAACTGCTGAAATTAATTGACAATACTAAATATTGCCAAGTATGTGAACCAACTAGAACTTGCATAAATTGTTGGTGGGAATACAAAATGACATAGTCACTTGATAGTTTCTTATAAAGTTAAATATATACTTACTAAATAATCAAGCAATTCTGTTCCTAGTGTTACCGAAAGCTTGGTCTTTGTCCTTGATGCCAATCCAATAACAATGACATGGTTTTGAGGAAAAGGAAAAAGAAAGTTTATTGCTTTGCTAGCAAAGGAGAAACACAGGGGACTACTGTCCCAGAATCTGTGATTCTGCCCATCAAGGGGAGCAAGGGGCTTTTAAAGAGATGGTTCAAAAGCTACATTCTGTGTGTTCTCTGGCTAGTTATAATTCACTTGCTAATTTGGGAGATAGTCAGCCTTGAGATTTTCTGGTGCCATCCCCAAAGTCTGAACCACTTTGTTCCTGTGGCGAATGTGTGTTCAAGGACAGATAACTCTGCCAAGGATCGGGAAGAAAGGTTATCCTTTTCCCCCTGACATTAGGGAGGGGGAGAGATTAGGGAGGAGCAGGGAGAGAGGAAGAGAAAGAAACATGTCAATTTCAAAAATAAGTCACAGTGGCAGAGTAGCAAGGGTTACATTCAAAACACAAAGTGGACCACTGTTATGCTAGATATATATTCAACAGAAATGGGAACATTTATTCACTAAAAGACTTGCACATCAATGTTTATAGCAGCTTTATTTGTAATAATACCAAACTGGAAACAATTCAAGTGTTTATCAGTGTGTAGATAGATAAATTCTGGTATATTCATGCCATGGAATACTACTCAGAAAAAGAAACGAATGGACTACTGATACAACAAAATGGTTGAACCTCAAAAACACTATGCTGACTGAAAGTAACCAGACACAAAAGAATAAGAATACACAGTTTAATTTCATTCACATGAAGTTCTAGAACTAAGAAATTACAGTGACAGAAAACAGGTCAATGATTGTGTGGATTTTCTGGTAGACGGGAGAGGGTTGTATTGACTGTAGAGGGACAGGAGGGTACATTTTGTGGAAGATAGAAATTATCTATAATTTGATTATGTGATGGTTACATGGTGAATATCAAAACTGGGCAAACTACTCACTTGAATGGGCACATTTTACATAAATTATACATCAAAAATTTTTTTGTGTGTGTGATACTCAGGAATGAACCCAGAGCCTTGTACATGCTAGGCCAGTCCTCTACTACCGAGATACATTCCCAGCACTTCTAATTTTTGAGATAGGGTCTTGCTAAGTTGCCCAGGCTGGACTAAACTTGTGATCCTCCTGTCTCAGCCTCCTGAGTAGCTGGAGTTACAGGTGTGCATCACTGTGCCTGGCTTGATTAAAGTCTTTTAAAAGAGAATATTTAATGAAGTTTGAGGTAACAAAATACAAACTCATTGTGAAGGCAAAATTAACATGGGCCACAACAGGAGGAATTTCTGAAAGGAGAGAGTGGATAAGATTTTGGCTGGTGCTTCCCGGCAAGAGGCAGCAAGAAAACAGGCATAGAAGTAGCAATGCATGGGGTCTGTGAGGACACCATGAAGACTGGCCTGCAGGAAGGCGTAATCTATAATTCTGTTATGAAGTTTTATCCTAAGAAATTAATCATAGGCCTAGATGATCAGAGATCACCTGTAGTATTTATTTAAAATGATGAAAACTAGAAACAATGTGTATTTTTAAATAACAAGGGAATAACATTCACTTAGGCTGCATTCCTTCAATTGATCAATATATATTCAATATATTTGATGATATCAAGGTGGCAAAATGTTCATGATTTAGTACAAATGTTCATAATTAGTAGACGTAGACTACAAAACTATAAGTACATTATGATGTTAATTTTGTGAAAATGAAAAAAAATTATCTTAGAAAAAAGGCCAGAAAAAAATACACCAAAGATTTTATGTTGGGTATTTCTTATTAATGGAGTTATTGGTGATTTTTATGTCCATCTTTATACTTTTCTACTTTTCTATAATGTAATTCTTTTTTTTTTTTTTTTTTGCGGTACTGGGGATTGAACACAGGGCCTTGTGCTTTTGAGGCAAGCATTCTACCAAATGAGCTATATCCCCAGCCCTAGATGTTTTTCATAATGATCATATATTTTGGTTATATTGCTAGGTACTATTTGCATTAGTTTTCTAGGGCTGCATAACAAAATATCACACACTGGTGATTTAAACAAGAGAAATTAACTTTCTCACTGTTTGGGAGGATGGAAGTTCACAATCAATGTATCAGTGGGCTTTGTTTTTTCTGAGTTTTTCTTTTTGGATTGCAGATACAACTGTTATGATTTAGATATGAGATGTTCTCCAAAAGCTCAGGTATGAGACAATTCAAGAAAGTTTTTACGGGAAATGGATTATAAGAGTCTTAGCCTAATTAATACATTAATTCACTGATAGGGATTAACTGGGTGATAACTACTGGCAAGTAGGGTGTGGCTGGAGGAGGTGGGTCCCTGGGGGCATGCCTTTGGGGTATATATGTTGTCGCTGTGAGCCTAGCTTTGTTTCTTTGCTTTCTGACTGTCATGTCCTGGGCTGCCTTTCTCTGCCACACCCTTCTGTCATGGTGTCCTGCCTCACTTGGGCCCAGAGCAATCGAGTTGGCTGTCTGTAGACCGAGACCTCTGAAACTGTGAGTGCCAAATAAACTTTTCCTCCTCTAAAATTGTTTTTGTCAGGTCTTTTGGTCACAGTAGCAGAAGAGCTGACTGAAACAGGAACACTCTTACTGTCCTCATCTGGTTGTCTCTTCATCTGCATGTTTCTTGTGTTTCCCTGTGTCCAAATTTCCTTGTCTTATAAAAACACCAGTCATATTGGATTAGTGCCCATCCTAAAAAAAAGAACAAGCCACATATTAACTTAATCGCCTCCTTAAAGACCTTATCTCTAAATACAATTACATTCTGTCACACTGGAAGTTAGGACTTCAACGTATGAATTTTTGGGAGACAATTCAGCCTACTTTTAAAAGACACAATGCACTATTTTTGAAAAAGTGTTTAGTTTATTATTGGTAATACAGAAACAAAAAATGGAGCGAGGGCTGGGGATATAGCTCAGCTGATAGAGTGCTTGCCTCACAAGCACGCCGCACTGGGTTCAATTCCCAACACAGAAAAAAATAAAAAATGGAGCAAGTCTGATCATCACATGAAGTAAGTGGTGGATAGCAGTCGAAGAGTAGGTGAAATAACATTCCTTAATTAATGATTCCTTAATTATTATTATTTCTTAATTATTTATTGTTTACTGTATATTAGACATTGTGGTAAGTTATGTTCATTATCTCACAAGATGATTTAAACATTAATATGGCACCAGGTTTGGGAAAATGGAAATTATGATAAGCTTTGGATTTTGGATTTTATTTTGTAGACATGAAAAATGATTTGAAATCAGAAAAATGACACAAGAGAAGATATTTTAGGAAGATTAGTCTGGTAGCAGAATGGAATAGAGTCTATTCCACTCCAGGGGACAGAAAACATTATCTATAAAGGGTCAGAGAGTATAAATATTTTGGGCCATATTATCTTCATTTCCACTACTGAACTCTGTTGTAATATGAAAGTGGCATATGATGTGTAAATGAATGAGTGTGGTGGTGTTCAAATAAAACTTCAGGTCCGAGAATAAGTGGTGAGCTAGATTTGCCCCATTAGTCATAGTTTGCTAATCATTGGAATAGACCATACAAAAGGAACAGAGCAGGCAGAAACTGGAGGTTCAAGACCAGTTAGGAAGAGACTATGGCAATAATTCATACTTGCAAGAAGGAGGGCTTGAATTAAGCTGGGTCAATGTGATAGGAAGGGAGAGGTATTGGAGACATTTTAGGAGAAAACACTGCAGACCAGGTGATAGACTGGATGCAGGACTTGAAGGTGAGAAAACTAAAGACATTATGAGCAGAAATTATGAGCAGAAATTATGAGCGGCTAAGTGTCACAATTACAAATGGATATATTTGTGAACTGGTTACTTAACTGGTTGGGCGCAGATCCTGTTCTGCTTTTGCCTTTTGTATCTTGTGTCCTATGGAATTACATTTCCCAGGTTTTCTTGTCCTCTGTTTTCTGAACAGTTTCTGACAATGGAATTCACTGGCAGAAGATTGTAGTGAGGAAGAGGAGATAATCTGGAGTAATTACTAATTACCCCAGATCTTCTCTGCTTCCTGTATTATTCCCAGTATCTTCAACTCCTTTTCCTTTTCAGGACAGTCTTTTCTTGATCTTAGCTCCCTCTGTGCAGTCCTTTCCATAATTCTAGTCCTGTTTGGATCCCTTAGATCCTGGGCCCCAACACTACTGATTCCTGTTGTCCCTACAGCCTACGGGGTGGTCCAGCTGCCTGTCATTGCCAGTTTCCAGGTTGCTTCACTGTAAACTGTTTGGCTTTTCATTTTTCCTATTACTCATGTACCAATTAATTGCAGTAAAATCCCTATGAAATACTAAGAGTGTTTCTGTTTCCTGGACGAACGCTACCTAATACAGTTAAGCAATAGTGTCAGTTATTAAGTTATTTGCCTTTTAACTGCAAACTCTACTGCTTTGTGATGCTTGGGCTGGTATTCCACAAACTGCTTGTCTGCCTCACCAGCTGACTCCCTGTTCAACTCTGCTAATAAGGGGTGCTAGAGAGACTGGAAAGCTGGGGAAGTGAATTGCTCTCTCTCTTGTTTATTCCATGTGGACTTCCTATTTAATTGTATTTTCTGTAAGCAGCATCCTAGCAGTACTTCTTCATCCCAGTAGTGCTTCTGATAGCACTGGTTGCATCTAGTTTGCAATTTTTTCAACACTTGCAGAACCAATCTTAGCTTACCCTCTCAGGGATATCACTACAAGTCAACTGGTGCTCCCTCTTCTGATATCTGTGGGGGCCATTTCAGATCTGTGGGGGCCATCCCTGAGCTTCAAAATTCTAATACCCTATGGGCTGGGAGGTAGCTCAGTGGCAAAACCCTTGCCTCATATTTGCAAAGCCCTGGGTTCAACCCCCAGTTCCAAAAAAGACAATAAAATAAAAATAAAATTAAAAAAAATAATAATCCTAATACCCTAGATTCTTCCCTCTGTTTCCCCAGCTTCAGGGGTGGCACCTGCTTTTTGCATTTGCTATCTCTGTTGTATTTTAGTGTTCTTTTTTATCCTTCCAGTTACTTGGTTACAACTTTTTACTTAACTATTAATTTATTTATTTTGGTGGTACTGGTACTGGGGATTGAACACAGAGCCTCACAAGTGCTAGGCAAGTGCTCTGTCACTGAGCTACATACCCAACCCTTTTAGTTTTTATTTTGAAACAGGGTCTTGCTATGTTGCCAAGGCTGGCCTTGAATTTGCAATCCTCCTGCCTCAGTTTCTTCAGTTGCTGGGATTGCAGGTGTTTACCACTGTGTTCAGCAACTATCTTTTATAATCAATTATCTCTGTCCCAATAGATGGTATGCTTCTGTCTCCTGACTGGACCTGGACTGTTAGTGAAGGGGAACTGGCTTCTATCTGGAAAGGTGTCAGGTGTGGTTTTGGATATATTGATGTTATGGTTTGGATGTGAGGTGTACCCTAAAAGCTCACATGTGAGACAGTGTAAGAGGATTTAGAGGGGAAATGATTGGGTTGTGAGAGCCTTAACCTGGTCAGCAAATTAATCCCCTGATGGGATTAACTGAGTGGTAACTGGAGGCAGGTGGGGTGTGGCTGGAGGAGGTGTGTATTGAGGGTGTGCCTTTGGGGGTATATATTTGTATATGGCAAGTGGAGATGACTCTCTCTGCTTTCTGATCATAATGTGAACCACTTCCCTCTGCCACAATCTCCTGCCATGATGTTCTGCCTCACCTATAGCCCCAAGGAATGGGGCCAGCCTTCTGTGATCAAGATCTCTGAAACTGTGAGCTGTCAAATTTTTCCTTTTTTACAGTTGTTCTGGATGAGTCTTTTAGTTGATGCCGTCTTTAGTTGTTTAGTTAAAACAATTGAATTTGCAATAATAGGAGGCTATCCAAGTAGAGAGATCTTGTACGTGGATGGAAATGATCCAAGTAGGAAGATCTTGTACATGGATGTGACTGTGTCACTGGGAGTTGGGGTTAGAAGTGGGATCTGAAAATATTTTGTCATCGTCTTCACTGATGTGATGATGAAGCTATGACTGCTTGAATTCTCCAGGTGAGCAGTATGCAGAGTTCAGAGCAGATGATTAAGGGTGGCCTCACAAGAAAAAAGGCAGGACTTTTTTTTTTAATCACAAATTTTAAGATACAACACTGAATTTATGATAAATGTTGATAATGAAGTTAATTTAAAGATTAAAGTTTTTTTTTTCTGGCTACACTTAAATTCTTGTGCAGTTCACGTTTCAAGACTATTTGAGAAAATCCTGTGTTTTATAGGCTATTGGCTATCCTTACAAATTAAAGGCTAGAAACTCTGGAGCTCTTCCTCTTTCTCTAAGACCATTGGAGAAAGCCCTTGAGTCATATTGAAGGCAGGAATTTATATCTCCTTCAGCTAGTATACTTTCAACACTACGGCGGTGCTGCAGAAAGTTACAAGAAGTATGAGATATTTTAATTATCTAATAAACTGGGACCTCCCTGTTACTCAACAACTATTTTTTTCATTCCTCATCAATTTATTCAAATGCCTGTCAAGTGCCTACTATGTCAGGTGTCTATGTGTGTGGCGTCCTGACTGTTGTACCCAAAGAAAATAAAATCATCCAAGCCAATCATGTAAAGCCAAAAGAAGCCTTTATTTTAGCTGGTCAGCAACGACCACCCTTACACCTAAAAACGGTGTGCGGGGGTGGGGGGGTGGGGTGGGTGGGGTGGGGGGGGGAATCCTGCGTTAGTTCTTTTGTTGCCAACTTTTATAGGGCATGGGTGGGGCTACAGGGAGGGGAAGGGATTGGGGTGGGCTATAGGGAGGGGATTTGGGATTGGGGTGGGGCTGACTCTCCTGATGGAGCTGGAGAATCTCCCTGGGGAGCACCAACATTTTAATCTGTTTTCTGATGCTATAACACTGACCACATCCTTCTTTGGTTTTTGTTTCTGTGGTCCTCTCTAGTTGGCCCCCACCCCAGTGCCTCCTTAATTGCATCTCCTTCTGTGACAGGGTCTCTCATCTCCTTTCCTGACAAAATAAAGACCATGTGAGATGAATCTTTCATTCCATTTTAAAATAACTCTGTACTATTTCTCTCTCTTTCCCCATCTCAGATGATTAACTGAATTTCCTTTTTTCAGTTTAGACTATCTTGTGCTCTCCATCCTGTTTTCTCCCTTTTTTTCCCTTCGTGGGTGCTATAACATAGGATCAACAATGTTCTCCCTTATTGCCTCCTTTTTGTCTAGTTTGATCCCCTTAAATTTCCTCTTCTCTCTTCTGCTTTAAGAAAACAAACATTTCTTCCTTTTTCTGGAAAACAGAGAAAGAAAAAACAAACAAACAAACATTAAACAACCCCAAACTCTTCCTTTGACCTTGTGACTTTTATTCTATTTTCTCATCCTTTTTTATTACACTTTTAAGGACAGAGCTCTACTTTCTCAATGCAGAGTCACTTTTTGTTCTGCTCTCTTGATTTCCCTCAGTCCCTGTCCCTGTCACTCAGACTGATCACTGCTGGCAGTCGGCTGCCTAAATCTCAAGGCACAGTGGTTTTTTCTCAGTCTTCATTTTCTTAGATCTCACTGTGGTATTTGACACTGTTGATTTCCTTTCTTTCTTAAACTTTCCTCTTTTGGTTTTCATAGTATAACATACGGTTTTCTTTCCATCCTTTTAATCTTTTCAAAACAGTCTGGATGACTATATATACTGAGCTTAATTTTCAATATATCTATGCAGTGTGTGTGATGGGGTGTGAAGAAATAGTGGTGTCACCAAAAGCTGGTTGTGCTCAGAGAGGCTTTGTATAATTTTGTCCAATGATGTTAAAATTAATCAAGGATGTGTCCTGAGCTTGAGGTCCAAATATTTGATTCTGCCAGAGCCTGGTTAAAGTAACCAGTCTTATCATAGACTGACATTTCTTATATATCTCTTCCCTCAACTATGCTCACTAAATAAATCCTGATGAATCTTGACTTTTCAACCCCCTTCATTTCTTCAAATTTCTTTCCACTTTTTATTCCCTTAGATATATTAATTCCATTGTTTGGGTTATGGTCAAGATCTTCCTAATGACTTTTAACTTTGTATTTCCTAATGGCATGTGTTGGTTTTTATGTGTCAAACTTTCAGAGCTCTGTAGGTACTTTGTGTCACCCCTATGTGATCCACATGCTTTGTACAAGAACACCCCTCCCCCCCATTTGACAGTTGTCTCTCTCTTCTTAAATGCAAGAGTTTTTAACAGATCTAGATTTGGAAAGTAGATTGCATCTTGGAGATTTCATGTTTGTTACTCAAAATACAGAAAATAAGCTGAGTGTGGTGACATGTGTCTGTTGGTCCTAGCTAATTGGGAGGCTGACGTAGGAGGATCATATGAGCCCTGGAATTTGAGGTCAACCTGGACAACAATGCAGAAAACAAAGTTTATTATTGTATAAGCAGAATTCTTTGTATAAATAAGAAGTGCTTACTTGAAAAATGTCATTAACCTGTGAGGCTGGGTAAGAATAAGAAAAGATAATCTTCTAAACAATTTTTTTGTAGTATTCAAAGTGATAGGTGAACTTCTAGTTATTATTATTAGTTGATACTTAGCACAGAGTTTTAGGCCAAATAGAAAAACAACTGGGTTGAGCATGTAGCTCAGTGGTAAACCACTTGCCCAGCATGCACAAGGCCCTGGGTTCAATCCCCAGCACTGCAAAAACAAAAAATAACCTCCTGCCCCTGAACTTTGTGAGTTGATAGAAAAAGGGGTTTCTATTACAATAATAACAACAACAAAAAGAAGACTGAAGTTGTTTTTCTGTATACTTTATTATTTATTCCTGATTTCAAACATAATACATGTTAAAAGAGCCTTAAAATTCATCCTTGTGTTGTCCTTTATCTTGAGTTACCCATGCTACTAAAACTAACAAAGACAAAAGCTAGCCAGGCATGGTGGTGCATGCCTGTAATCCCTGTGGCTCGGGAGGCTGAGGCAGGAGGATTGCGAGTTCAAAGCCAGCCTCAGCAACTTAGTGAGGCCCTAAGCAACTCAATGAGATCCTGTCTCTAAATAAAATAAAAAATAGGGCTGGGGAGGTGGCTCAGTGGCCGAATGCCCCTGAGTTCAATCCCCAGTTCAAAAAAAAGAGACAAAAACTAGGGAGATTTCTCTTCTTGTGTGGAACCTTTCCCCATTTTCTCCTCTTTATTTGCCTATGTTGTGTTACCTTTTCTCTTATTCTCTTGTCATAGTTGGGTACAATCTATTTCAAATGAATAATCTGGGGCTGGGGGTGTGGCTCAGCGGTAGAGTACTTTCCTAGCAAGTGCAAGGACCTGAGTTTAATCCCCAGAGCTGAAAAAGAAATACATAATGTATTTTTGCTATTGTCTGAGGAAATTTCAGAGTACAAGGTCACTTGGCTAGTAATAAGTCAGGGCAAGAAGGCATCTTTAATCTTCCACTAACCAATACTGGGACAATTTGAGCCTCAAAATTAACAATGAGGACTGGGGGTATAAATCAGTGATTGAGCACTTGCCTAGCATGGGTGATGTCCTGGGTTCAAACTGGAAAAAAAAAATAATGACAGTTTATGTATACTTATCCACTGACTAAAATGGGGACCCCTGAGTCCATATTGATATATATGAATTAATAAATAAAAATATAAAAGGCAGGGCAGGAAAAAGCTTCTCCATACAGCAGAATGCCAATAAATAAATGTGCTAAAGTAGAAAGAATGATGAAATTAGAAAAATCACCATTTGGCAAGTACTATCTAAATGATGGCTTCTGGGAAGAATCATCAATGGAAACTACAATTAGTGGGGGAGTTTGATGAGGAACATGATATTTACATAGCTTCAAATTGTTTCCCCTAAGATTATCTGGTGATTAGAGAAAAACAGTAACTTCTCAGTGGCACAATCTGGTAGACAATGCTTTAACTGAGTAATCAAATTACAGCATTAAAAAATGGGACCAGGTAATGTTATGTTCTTATAATATGTTGTATTGACAAGGACACATCATTTTTGGCATTCCCATCAAAAATTCATATGCTGGTCTGGTGCAGTGGCGCATTCCTCCAATCCTGGTGACTTAGGAGGCTGAGGCAGGAGGATTGCAAATTCAAAGCCAGCCTCAACAACTTAGGAAGACTCTGTCTCAAAATAAAAAATAAAAAGTGCTGGCAATGTGGCTCAGTGGTTAAGTGCCCCTGGGTTCAATCCCCTGTACCTCCCCAAATCTGTAAATCTATTCATGGGAAATGCTCAGACAAGCCCAAATTGAGGGATAGTCTACAAATAAATGGCCTATAGTCTCCTGAAAAGTCAAGATCATGAAAGACTGATGAACTACTACAGATTAAAGGACACTAAATATAATATGTAATCCTAGAATTTGTACTAAAAGAAAAAAAGGATTTTACAGGAGAGTTGGAATAATTGATGAAGCTTGACTATGGACTCTAGATTAGAAAATGGCATTGTACCAATACAAAATTTTCTGTGATGGTTTGCATGTGAGGTGTCCACCAAAGCTCATGTGTGAGACAATGCAAGAAGGTTCAGAGGAGAAATGATTATGAGGGTCTAAACCCAATCAATCAGTGGATTAATCCTCTGAGGCTAATGGAGAGGTAAATGAAGGTGGGTAGGGTGTGGCTGGAGGAAGTAGGTCCCTGGGGGCATGCCTTTGGTATAATTTTGTATCTGGTGCTTGGAGTCTCTCTCTCTGCTTCCTGAATGTCATGTGAGATGCTTCCCTCTGCCACACTCTTCCACCATGATGTTGTATCTCACCTTGATACTGGAGGAATGGAGCCTGCTGTCTGTGACTTGAGACCTCTGAAACAGTAAGTCGCCAAATAAACTTTCCTGCCCTAAAATTGTTCTTGTCAGGTCTTGACATATCATTCAAGTTTGCAAATTATTATTTTCTCGTAACTAAACAATCTCATGAAAACTAATACACAGAACATTTAATGGGTTTTATTTTATTTTATATTTTTGGGGGGTACCAAGGATTGAACTCAGGGGCACTTGACAACTGAGCCACATCCCCAGCCCCATTTTGTATTGTATTTAGAGGCAGGGTCCTACTGAGTTGACTTAGAGCCTTACTTTTGCTGAGGCTGACTTTGAACTCACAATCCTCCTGCCTGAGCCTCCGGAGCTGCTGGGATTGCAGGAGTGCACCACTGTGCCCAGCTTTAATGGGTTTTAGATTATTCAGAAAACATAAAAAATTAAACTAAATTTAAGGAAATATTTAAAATTATGTGAACATTATCAACCTCCATTAATGTAAGGTAGTCATTCACCCTTTAGGGATTTATTTTTACTTTTTAAAATAGTACATACTAATTATACAAAATAATGGACTTTGTCATGGCATTTTCTTTTTTTTTTTTACATGAAATTTTCATTTTCTTTTTTTTAAAAAAATATATATTTTAGTTGTAGATGGACACAATACCTTTATTTTATTTATTTATATGTGGTGCTGAGGATCGAACCCAGCACCTCACACATGCTTGGCAAGCACTCTGTCACTGAGCCCCAGCCCCAGCCCCAAGTCATGGCATTTTCTTACAAGCATATATCGTACTTCTATCATACCCACTCCTCATCACTCTTTTTTACCCTTCCTCCCTTTTCCCCTGACTCCCTTCCTCTATTTTTTAAAATACCTTTTTAGTTGTCAATGGACCTTAATTTATTTATTTATATGTGGTGCCTCACACATGCTAGGCAAGCACTCTACCACTGAACCACAACCCCAGCCCTCCCTTTCTCTTAACTAAGAGAATGTGCTTGTTCACCGAAAATGCAAAATGAAGTATTCAGGCCCATAAAGGCAAGATGTTTGCAACTAAATCTCAAATGATTCAGAAAAAATGTATACACATATGCAATAGAGAAGGATAATGTGAATGATGCTAATGTAAGCATTTGGCAACTCTGGGGGAAAAAATGCAGGAGTGCTTTATATGATTCTTATAACTCTCCTGTAAGTTTGAAATTATGTCAAAATAAAAAGTTACCAAATGAACCCAATCCTGATTTTTTTTTGAGAGGGTTGTTTCAAAATAAAATCTTTTTAGAAAGTATAGTATGTATACAGAGGAGTGCACACACTAAAAGTGTATAACCTGATAAAATTATTTGAAATGAACCTCCCATGTAATTATGATCCAAATCAGGAGGTAAAAGTGGTACCAAAATTCTAGAAGCACCCTTCCCAATCATTATCCCATCCTTCTTCCACAAAGGTTAGCTACCATCCGACTTCTATTGTTGCAGTTATTTTTGCTTGCTTTAAGTATTTTATAAATAAAATTGTTCCTTATGATTCTTTCATGTATTTATTCTTTTTTTCAACATTATGTTTGTGAGATTTGTTTCATGTTTTAAGTAACATAACTCATTCATTTTTCTTGTTCTTTAATGTTCCAGTATACTTAAGCAGACTACAGTTTTTCATCTATTCTGTTGTTAGGACATTTGGGCTCTGTGGTAGGTAGCCTCTAAAATGACCCCCCAATAATCCTTGCCTCCTACTGTTTGGGACCTTGTATAGTCCTCTTCCCTTGAGTGTAGTTTAGATCTCATGACTAACTTCTCATAAATAGAATATTGCAAAAGTGATGGGATATCAATTCTGAGATTAGGCTACATAAAGACTTTCATTTGCGAACCTGCTCTCCTTTGGACTGCTTACTTGGTGGGGAATCAGTGCTGTCATGAGACAGCCCTGGAGAGACTCATGTGGTGAAACAAGAGGCCGCCAACAATCACATAACTGAGTTGGGGAGCAGATTCTCTAGTCCCAGTCTTGGGATGACTACAGCCCTGGCTGATAACTTGACTGCAACCTCAGAGCTGACCTGAGTCAGCCATGAGCTAAGCCATGGCTTTTTTTTTTTTTGGTGGTACTGGGGATTGAATCCCAGGGTCTTGTACATGCTAGGCAAGCATTCTATCACTAAACTACCTATCCAAGCACTGGATTCATGACTTACAGACATTGTAAGATAATAAATGTTTGTGTTGTCAACTGCTAATTTTTGGGGTAATTTATTTTGCAGCAATAGATATCTAATACATATTTTTTCTATAGTTTTTACTATTTCAGACGGTGCTGCCCAAACCTTTTTATATGTGTATGCACATATATGGGCATTTTTTTTTAAGAATGTGTGTGTGTGTGTGTGTGTGTGTGTATGTACATATATATATATATATACATATATATATGTACAATTACTAGTCCATAGGGTATATTTATTTATGGTCAGCTGTGGTAGATACTGCCTTACCATTTTCCGAAGTAGTTATATGAATATATATCTCCACCAACAGTATATGAGAATCTGATAATTCTCATTAGTCATTGTCTTGTCTTTTCTTTCAGGTGCTTTGGATATCAGTTCCTTTTAAGTTGAATCATTCTGGCATCTCATTTGAAATATTTAATTTTGAAATAATTTCAAACTTAGAGAAAAGTTGCAAGAATAGTACACAAAACTTCCATGTTCTTTGCTCAGATTCTCTAAATTGTTAATCTTTTACCATGTTTTCTCTAACATATATGATTTTTTTTTCCTGAACTGAAGAATAAGCTGCAAACTTGATGACCCATCTCTTAAATCTACAGTATATTTTTCCTGAACAAGGACACTTTCCTAAATAAATCATAATCTAATCATCAAAAATCAGGAAAACAACATTGATATAACACTAAAATATAGCCCCAAAAACTTTACAGATGTTGTCACCTACCTCATTTTCTCTCTTTCTGATCTACAATCCAATCCAATACCACATCACATTTAGTTGTCATGTCTCTTTAATCTTCTTTAGTTTAGAATAGCTCTTCAAGGTTTTTCTTTCATGACCATTACAGTTTTAAAAGCATACACTTGCATTCTGTAAGTCCATTCAATTAGATTTGTCTGATGCTTTCTCTTGTCCAGCCTGAGGTCATGCGTTTTTGGCAGGACTGCACCCAGAAATGACACTGTGTTCTTCTCAATATTGGGATGACCTGTCCCATTGCTGGTGATGTCAACCTTGATCACCTGACCAAGTTAATTATCTACCAAGTTTCACTAGTCACCATTTTTCCAATTGTAATTGAACAGCCTTTTGTTGAGACATAATCCCAAACTATGCCAATATCCTTCTCCTCTACAAACATTTACCCACCTGCCTTAGTGTTTATTGATGACTCCTGCCTCAATCAGCCACCATTATGGAGTTAGTCACATGGTGCATTTTTAAATCCATCATTCCTTCTTCATTATCAGTTAACATTCTTCTATAAGGAAGAACTTTCCATAATCAGTCATTTAATTAATTTATTTGTAGCAGTATTGACTCTGAACTCCTATGCTAATCAATGGATTAGGATATGTTACAATCATTATTTATTAGAATGCTTAGATTTTCCCAGTTTTGATCAGCAAGAATCCTCTCAGGCTGAGTCCTTATCCATTGAATATATATTCCCAGCATTCTTTGAGCACTAATCTTATGCTGCAATAGGATGTTCCAGGCTTATCTTATGCCCCAGCTCCAGAGCAATTTGTCTGAGGAGTAATTTCTCCAAGTAATTTCAGTAATTTATCTAAGGAGTTTTTAGTGGAGAATGATATTTATAAACCAAGATCTAGGTGTTTAGTATGCTCACTGTAAGTAAGTGTCACATGTATACATTAATTATATCCATCATTTTATCCATTCATCTATCCATTCTCATCTATAATATATGAATTCACATCAATACCTTCAATTTAAGTCTATAAATTAATATTTTTTCCCAGAATTTCTCAGTAATCAATAAACCTGGCTCTCATCTTCAATAGATTTATTTATTTGCTCAACCCATGGTATGTAACCAGTCTCCCAATCATGTAGACTGCCTCCTTGGCCAGCCTTCTTCTGACCCTTCCAACTTCTTAGTCCCAGCTTTGATGCCATTTCCTTGGCCAGCATCTGCCTTGATTCTCTGTCTCCCTGTGGCTACCTCTTCTGTGGTTATGCTGCCTCCTTCATGGGATGAACAAGGAAGGGCAGGGAAGAGGAAAATCCATTCCATTATTCATCTGGTTCCTTAGTGAGAATCCCACGTACTCTTCAGGTGTATGCACACTGAGAGTTTGGTACTTGAAGATATACAGTGTGCTGGGTTATTTTATAATTTAAAGTGACAAATACTTGCAGGTTAATTATTGTTTAATGAGAATAGGAAAAGAGAATCAGCAGGAACAGACTATGGGGGAGAAAGTAATGGGAAGGATAAACAATCACCATTTTAGTTGGAGATGGACCAGACTTAATTCTGATCTTCCTTTTATAGGGACATTGCTTCTATTCTCATCAATGCTTATGCCCCAAAGCATGACAACTTCCATAGGAGGGTTGGTTGGAGTGGGAATAGGAGGTGGCTTTCCAGTTCTGTCCTGGAGTAGAATGAACATTTTAGAAAGGCTTTGGTATCAGTTAGCCTTCCCAGAGCCCTGTAGTTAGGGTGAATTTCCCAGGCACCTTCAACTATAACCAGGTCCCTGACCCTGGGCTAGAAGTCAAAATGGCCTCTGGAGGGCAGAACAACACTATGTGATCCTTCTTCTACTCCAATGATGACTTTCATTGTCTTATTTGTTAGTAAACTTTGAAACTCCTTAAAAGACCAACTGTCCTTCACAATAGAGAGTTTGATGTTCTGGAATTGAACTCAGAGTTAGGTGATATTTATTTAATGTTATTAAGTTAGACTTTGGCTCATAAATATAAACAGGTAAGAACAATTAGCAAATTCAATTGGAATAATGTTAATGATAATTTTTTTTTGGTGTAGTCATTATTAACAATCTGTGCAACATAGTTACTTGATTTTCTAACTAGATTGTAGTTGCCCCTTGTCCTATATATCTGGTTGTACAGAACAGTGGCTAAGAAATGAGGATGGTCTCTGACTGCCTAGGTTTGGATCCTGATGACACTGATGACTAGATGGGTACCTGTAGGAATGTTAGTTAATTTTTCTATGCTTAGATTTTGTCATCTCTAAAAACTGTGAAAGTACTACATAGTGGCTGTTATAAGGTTTAAGTGAGATAACACAAAAATTTCATTTTCATATCCAAAATTTAGTTATTAATAATATTGGCATTATTTTCTGAAGCTAATATGTATCAGATGAAACAAATGAGTAATTTTGTCAGTGTCACCAGGAACAAGGTTTTCATCCTAAGAGTTCCTTAGAGTTCCGACAATATAAACTCAAGAAGTAAAAATTCACAAACTTCTATTTCAAAGGTCTATCTCTTTCTGTTCATGGGATATTTTTTTTCAAGGCAACTTTATTTTTTGGTGCAGTTTTGGTTCTTAGCAAAACTGAGTGGAAATTAGAGATTTCCCATTTACCTTCTGCCTCTATACATGTGTGGCCTCCCCTATTACCAGTATGCTGGACAAGAGCAGTACATTCGTTACAACTGGTCAACCTACATGGCCACGCCATCATTACTCCAAATTCATAGCTTATATCAGGGTGCACTCTTGGTATTGTTCAGTGTATGGGTTTGGAGAGGTGTGTAGTGATATGGGCTCACCATTATAGTCTCATACAGAGTAGTTTCACTCCCCTAAACACATAAAGTCTTCAGCAGTGTTTGGTATGTAACAAATATCTAATGCATGTCGACTTATGGTTGTGGTTGTTATCATTTTTTAGGTAGAGCATTATATCTTATTATCACATTAAGTTGAAAATTCATTCTTAGTAAAAACTACCATAATAAATCTATTCAGCTGTCTTGTCTTTGCTCTTCTAGAGCCATTGTTGGGGTATTCCTATTTACTGATCAAAGTATGCAAAAAACACTCCTGTACTCCTCTCTACTAGTTTGAAATAGATGAGATTGACCTGATATACACTGAAAAAATAGCTGTTCAGGTCTAGCTAAAGTTCTCTTTGCTTCCATTTATGCATTTATCATTTCCTCACTAGAAAGTTTAAACTGCTCTTCACAGATAACAGGGTTCCACTAATGTGACTGGTGTCTATGGAGAACTTCTCTTTTCATTCATTGTATCCTGTCCAATTCTTTTACTTTGGAGAGGTTTCCTTGCCAAGCAAAGCTGAACCAAGCAATTTCAAACTCATATTTAAATCCCATTTAAAAAATCCTCCTGTTAAAGAAGAAAGGCTGAGTAATGTTGGGTGGAGCTCTGAACTGGGAGTTAGAAGGCCAGAATTCTGGTTTCAACATCATATCTACTTCTAGATACTATTGTGTGCATTTTAGGTGTAAAGCAATGTGCTTGCCAGACACTGAAAGGATTCAAAGAAAATAGATTTTCCTCTCAAAGAACTCACAACCTAGCAGAGAAACAGAACAGCTGTGATATGAGGTTGAATGAATAAATGCACAATCCAGCCTTTCAGAAGTAGACTGAAGGAAAGAGGCATTATGGTAATAGGGAGAGCTGGGGTATCCTAGGCAGTCAGCACCTATTCCTATTCATACTGTGCTCTCCTCTGGATCTCTCTGTATCTGGGAGAGTATTCCCCAGACTCCTTTGTTTTCAGGGTTCTCGCTGCAGTTTTCTAATGAGGGGCAGAGACATGTTCCCGCTCTCCTCTGGCAGTGCTGGTGAGTGGATGTGTGGGTGTCCTAGATGTGAGCTTCCGCAGTGGTCTTTGGCTGAGGGCTGTGGAGTCAGTATTAGTTTCTGTCAGGTGCCTGGCTGGGTGAGAGCAGCTCTTTCATTCAATATTCACAGTCTAATAAAACACAGTCTTCCACAGTGCCATGCTGTTTTTGCCACTGAGTCTTTACTTACCTGTTTCTTCTTGTCTGTCACTTAATTTGTCTTCCCTCTTACCTCTTTCATATTTTTGATCTTTATGTCTTAACTCCTAGTCAGTAACTGTTGCATATCACACAACCAATCAACATTTTTTTTTTGGTAAATAGATGAGGGAATGAAGGAAAGAAAAAGCAGTTACAGACTTAGGCAGAGCTATAAATGGGATGGGGTTATGGACATAGAGGGTAGGATAAAAAGAGGGAAAAAGCAGAAGAATGATTGGAGGAGTTGAGAATGGGATGGGATAAATGGAAATGTGGCTCTTCATTATAGTAATGTCATTGGGTTTCTAATGTTCTCTATATATGGAAAAGATAATTATCAAGGTTTGATCATTATATAAGCATTTGTTAAAGGGTGAAGGTCAGGATTGGATGGGCTAGGAAATGGTTCTGCTACAGTTTGGGTGTCTGAAGAATAAACTGGTGGCCAACCAGTGTGAGTTGACTTGTAGGAGAACATGCCAAAGGAGAACACTATTGGGAAGATGGGTTATTTACATGAATGATAGGGCTGGATGCCCTAGGATTGGAGTAGATCCTAATGTTTGTATGGTACTCTAAAATACTTAACACTTTTCAGGTGTTGTGTTAGTCAGCTTTTTGTTGCTGTGACCAAAATATTTGGTAGGAACAACTTAGAGGAGGAAAGGGTTCTTTTGGCTCACAATTCCAGAGGTTTAATCCATGGTCAGCCAAGTTCATTGTTTTTGGCTCAGTGTAGAACATCATGGCAGAAGGGTGTGATGGAGGAAGGCTGATCCATTGATGGCCTCCAGGAAGCAGAGAGAGGGAAGGGGGGACAGGGGTCACAGGGAAGATGTACCCTTCTAGGGCATGCCCCCAGGGACCTCCTCTAGTCATGCCCCATCTGCCTCTCTTCCATTCAAACTCAGATGGATCAGTGAAATTATGACTCTTGTAATCTGATCATTTCATGAACATTCCTGCATTAACATGGGCGGAGCTTTCAGAAGACACCTCATTTCCAAACCATAACAGGTATATTATCCTTTTTTACCCCTAGAGCAACTTTGTGACAAAAATATGTACTATTAATAATAAAACTGAGTTTCACAAAAACACATTGCTTTTATAGGCAAATAAAAAGTTAGAAATTATAGATACACAAAGGAAAAGAATAAAAATCACTCTTAAGGTCATCATTGATAACATCTTGAAGTTGGCTTGTCAGAGCCTTTCTGTGCATATTTATTTATTAAATTAAAAAATGAGATCATGCTATATATTTTAGCTTACTTTTAAAATTTAGGGCACTGTGAACATCTTTTCATGTCATTAAATGTTTTATTCATGATTATTAATGGCTATGTAATATCCCATTTTCTGTCTACTTTATACCAAGATTTATTTACTCGATCACTTACTACTCCCATTTTTTGCTTTTGTAAATAATGTTGAGTTGAATGTATTTATAGTTGTCTTTGCACACCCTGTCAATTATATCCTTAGAATAACTACCTAGGGGTGAATGACTCAATCAGTAGGTTTGAAAATTTTAATCCCCTTCCCCCGTCACATTTCTAGACTGTGTTTCTGATGATGACACTGGTCCTTGACAAGTGTCTATTCATCTGAATTCTCTACAACATAAGGCATTATTATTATTTTTTGCCAATTTTATATGGTGAGATATGTTTTCATCTTTAAAATAAGAAACGGAGGTGGAAGGAGGCTGTGGATGACCCAAGAGAGTGGGTGTCAGTGCCCAAATATATCCAATCCATATGATAGAGGGCAGGCAGATGTGAGTGGTGGCAACATGAGTTTAAGGGAATGATTTTATAAAATGGGCCCACTGTGCTTTCTTTTCCAAGAAGCAATTTACCTGCAGCTGTGCCTGTTTTAAGTAGACGGATATGGTACATTCCTCAGCAAACAACCTGTCATCTGCAGGAGGAATGCAGGCTCCAAATAATGCCAATGGGAGGAACAAAGTTACCCTGAAGGGGGCAACTTTTGTGATCCTTACACAGACTTGATTGGGGAAATCAGGGAGATAAAGATAATTTCCCCAAGCCATAAAATCTGTAATAACAGGTTTCAGTTAGAATCAGTGAGCATGGGCCAAAGCAACCTAGAAAGGTCATGGCAGAGGAGACTTAAAAGTCTGATGTCATCCTGCTGTCAGTTAAAAGTCAAAAGGTGGACCTGGGAGGGACTGTCTGGAAATTTCCCTGGGACCCCAATAAAACTGGATGACAGGAGAGCTATGTTGTTACTTTCCTCTCTGAGAGGACACTCTCTCTTCAGACTGTCTCTTTCCCCTTTTCCTATCCCTTCTAATAAACTCATTCCTGTTACTGAGTGACATATCTGAAATCTTTCTGACTTGATTACAAGAATTGGGCTTTGAAGGGGGACTTTCATGTTGCCTCAGTTTCCTAGAAGACCCAGCCTTGTGACACATTCATTTAGTTATTCCTCTCCCAGGGACACACTGTCATTAGAGGCTAATGTTTCCTTCCAAATAAAATGGATGTCAGATTATCTATATAACTAGTTTGTTCCTTTTTATTGCTGAGTAGCATTCTGTGGCATATGTATTCCACAATATGTTTATTCATTCACTAACTGATGGACATTTAGGTTGCTTCCAGTTTTGGGGTATTATTATTATTATTAATATTATTATTATTGTTTTGTGGTGCTGAGGATGGAACCCAGGACCTCACGCATGCTAGGTAAATGCTCTACCATTGAGCTACATCCTAACCCTTGGGGTATTATTATTATTATTATTATTATTATTTTTTGCGGTGCTGGGGAATTGAACCCAGGGCCTTGTGCTTGTGAAGCAAGCACTTTACCAACTGAGCTATATCCCCAGTCCCCCTTGGGGTATTATTGATAAAGCTGTATACAAGTCTTGGAGTAGACATATGTTTTGGGTAAATATCTAAAAATGGAATTGCTGGGTTGTACGGTAAGTATATGTTATCTTTATAAGAGACGGTCAAATTGTTTTCCAAAGCAGTTGTTTCAATTTACATTCTCACTAGCAATGTATGAGCTTTTCAGTCATATTGAGATTCTTATAAGGTAGTAGAGGTAAATTAATAACTTTAAGGGATATAAGGGGGAAAAGTTTAATCTGGGCCAACTGTGAGTGCCCATGGCCTGGGAACACAGATTTAAATTACCCTAAATGACATGTTCTATGAGTAAGAGGTTCCATGACATTATTATCATTATTTTTTGTATTGGGGATTGAACCCAGGGGAACATTTCCACTGAACTACATCCCCAGATCCTTTTTTTTTTTAAATTTTGAGACAGGAAGTTACTAAATTGCTAAAGCTGGCTTTGAACTTGTGATCCTTTTGTGTCAGCCTCCTCAGTTGCTGGGGATTACAGGTGTGCGCCACAGAGCCCAGTGGTTACCATGAACTTTTAGAGACATGGAATGAAATAAATCAATACCTTTACCAATAACATTGGTAGGAGCATCAGATAGGCAGGCTACAGCAAGGCAGGGAATTCTGTTCTGCACGTTTCAGATGGTATCTCACGGCATTCTTGGCTCTAGGGATGCTGGAGGCTAGAGGTCTGCTAAGCTTAGCAATTCATTCTAAAAAGTTTATCTACTCCTTAGAAGAATGCTAGGTCAGATACAAAAGTTAAGGTAAATAGCTATTACAGGACCTAAAATAGTCCAAGATAATTTTGGCTCTTGATCTGAAACATTCCATCTCTCCAAAGTCAAGCACAGGGCAGGATATTTAATATAGACACAGCTTCTTCAGTGAACCTCAGTTCTCAGGGTTTTTCATGTACACATGCTCTACTCCTTTAGCAAACTCTACTGTTAGAAAACTCCTGTTCAGGAGTAGAGAATGCTGAATCCCCCAATTTTTATCTCTGACCATTACTCATCACTTCTCTGATTTCTCTTTATCCTTTAAATTAAGATGACTAAGATTAAAACTTTGGTAATTAATCAATAACTAGCACCAATGATAATATTATTATTATTATTGTCTGCAGTGCTACAGATGGAACTCTGGATGGAATTCTGCACACTGGGCAAGTTCTCTACCACTGAGCTACATCCTCAATCCCAGTGATATCTTTGACTCATGTTTTAAATTAAAAAAATAAAGGAGTAGAATACATTTTTTGACTTCTCTTATTCATCCTTAAATTTTTCTCCATCTGTTCTCTCTGAATTTTAGTTTGTACAGAAAAGCATTTCCTGGTGGTTTATCTTTCCTTTCAGTCTTACTCTTGTTAGAAGCTTTCCTTTTCCTCTCTGCTCCAGCAGTGTCTTTCTGAGGCATCTCTAATTCTCTGTTTTCAGACTTGGTGGGGGCATCTGTCTGCATCAGCTGCTTGCACAGGAATGGTAAGGCCTGGGCCCATTCTTAGGCCTTTTTGCACGCCGAGCTTTTGCTTCCCATGCTGTAGATGGAAAGAGGAGGATGCATGGTGCTCAGACTGTGTGTGTCCAGGAAAGGGCCAGTGGTCATGAAAGTCCTAGAGTTTCTCTTATCCAACCAGAGGGAGGTATTCATTTCCACTTGAATAGAGGTACCAAGCTCTTTTTTAGACTGGAGCTGGCTATTTTGCATAAAACAAAGAAGTTATACATTAGCATGGGGTAACTGGTTTTTCTCAGTAGCTATCTAACAATGACTAGAGACAATGGTTTAATTATAAGCCACCTCAGTTTAAAGACTCATAACTCACACACAATCTCTGAACAAAATTCCACCATTCCTTTAGAAGAGATTTAGACTGGTTTGTAGCTCTAATGAAGAGCCTACTTTGTCCTTTTCATTTTCTCACTGCTCCCAAAGCACTTCCATTTAATTCAGCCTCTGGCCTTTGCTGAAGTTGTTCCCAGAGCCTGCGATGCTTCCCCCCACCTTCTTTTGCTTATCTATTACATACTTCTCTTTCAAAACTCAGTTCAGGCATTTTCTTCTTTATTTACTTTTTTCCCCACTTTTATTATTATTTTTTAAAAAATAGCTTCAGCTTATTCTGAATTTTACTGTCTATGAACATGTATTGCTAGCTCCGCATGATTTAACTCAGACTGTAGTTCAGTTGCATGTCGATGGTCTTGTCTTTGCAGAAATAGTGAGTATCCTCATCATTTTTTAAAATTTTTTTTAGTTGTTGGTGGACCTTTATTTTATTTATTTTTATGTGGTGCTGAGAATGGAACCCAGTGCTTCACACATGCCAGGCAAGCACTCTACCACTGAGCCACAACCCCAGCCCTCGTCATCATTTGTGTCTTAGCATCTAACACAAGTCATGGCACCATAAAGTTTTGTTAAACTACTGAATGAATGAATGTTAGGTATAGGACAGGTACTCAATAAATCATTGTTGGTTGATTGATTGTGGGGCCACAGTAGTTTTATGGACTGGGGCCTTCTGAGAAACTGAGGTACTGTGAAGACCCCCTCTTCAAGCCCCAATTCTTACAATCAAGTCAGAAAGATTTCAGATATGTCACTCAGTAACAGGAATGAATTTATTGAAGAGATAGGAAAAGGGTTAGGGAAAAGGGAAAGGGGACACTCTCAAGGGAGAGAGGGTCCTCTAAGAGAGGAGAGGAACAATGTACCTCCAGTTTTATTGGGGATCCCAGAGAAATCTCCAGAGAGTCCCTCCCAGATTCACTTCTTGACTTTTGACTGACAGCAGGATGACATCAGACTTCCAAGTCCCCACCTCCATGGCAACCCTAGGTCATCTTGACCCATGCTGACCTGATCTAATTGGATTCTTTTTTTTGTTTTGTTTTTTGAAACCAGGGATTGAACTCAGGGGCACTTGGCCACTGAGCCACATCCCCAGCCCTATTTTGCATTTTATTTAGAGACAGGGTCTCATTGAGTTGCTTAGGGCCTCCCTAAGTTGCTGAGGGTGACTTTGAACTCGTGATCCTCCTGCCTCAGCCTCCCGAGTCGCTGGGTTTACAGGTGTGCACCATCACGCCTGGCTCTAATTGGATTCTTAATGATACCTTCTTACAAATTTTATGGTTAGGAGGAACTATCCTTATCTCTCAGAGTTTCAGGATCTGGTCACTAAAGTTTCCTCCTTCAGGGTAACTTGGGTTCCTCTTACCAAGATTATCTTGGGCCTGCATTTCTCCTGCAGTGAACAGGTAGTTTGCTGAGGAATGTGACATATCCTGTCCACTTAGGCTGGAGAGGACTGCAGGTAAATTGCTTCTTGGAAAAGAAAGTATGTGGAGGTCAGCACAATTGGCCTATTTTATTGAATTTTTCTCCTAATTTCATGTTCCCATTATTCACATCTGTTTGTCCCTTAACACTAGGAAATGCTAAATAAGCTGATTTGGTATCAACATTTTAGTGCTAATCAATACTGTTTGCACGGGTTCAGTTAGAAATTACACCCCCAACACCTCCCACAATGTCTTCTTCCAACCTTGACTTGTATTTCCCTTCCCCTTCAAAGGGGTGAATGACCTAAAAGAGAGGGGAAATAAGGAGGATAGGGTGAATGAATAGAAAACTGGAAAATATTTTAGAATATTTTAAATATATTAGATATATTAAAATATATTAAATATATTTTAGAATATTTATAGAATATTTAGAATATTTATATTTAGGATATTTTAGAATATTTTCCAGAGTATAAAATTATTTTAGAATATTTTATACTCTGGCTTATAAATTGTATTCAGTTCCACAGTTTGGGATTATATCTATAACAATTATGTGAAAATGTGAGACAAATGTTAACTGAACTGGCAAGGTTTTGCTTACATGTAGTTGGTAAAATCCACAGACTATAGTGCCTATTTCCAACAATTGTGGGGTATTTTTGAGCAATGGTCCCATTTTCACAGCCTCTGGGGGCAGGGATATTTGACATGGAGGGAAGCTTCCCTGCACATTATTAGAGGAGTCAGGACTCAGGGGTGCATTTAGGAAGAGGACCCAGATTAATGTCTTATGTGTCTTCTCAAAGGCCAATTTTCTTTCCTCTCCTCCTAAGGTTTTTCTAAGTCAGACAACTGTGGGCAGTGGAATGAGGAGAGAGCCACTCTGTGCTACCTCAGCTTCTGCGTCCAGCTCCATGAGGATGGTCCTCCAGGCAGGAAGAAGTCTTCCACCCTGAGGAGCTAGCAGGGACTTAACTCACGATTCTTCTCCAAGTTTGGATGATTAAAGCAGAAGTTCAATTATAGGTATCTGGGGAACAAAACAAAAATGAGTCCCCTCATTTGTTAAAACTTTGTAATATGTTTTAAGAGAACAGAACTGTAAGGGGTGGGTAATGGCAAATAAATATGGATGCAGGGAGTCCTTGTCCTGTTTTTAGGCAGCAAGGGGGTGATGAAATAACAATGGCTGAGTGAACAAATGTGTCTGTAGTATGATGCCCACCATTCAGTACACATTTACTGAGCACCACCTCCGCCCCCGCCCCCCACCAGAACTGGCGATTGAATCCAGGAACTCTCTACCACTGAGCTATAATCCCAGCAATTTATTTTTTATTTTGAGGCAGGTTCTTATGAAATTGCCAAGGGCCTCATTAAGCTGCCCAGTCTGACCTTGAACTTGCAATCCTCCTACCTCAGATTCCCTAGTTGCTGGGATTACTGGCATGTACCATGGTGCCTGACATTGAGCACCAAATTTATGCTAGTCCTGAACCAAGTCTCTGTCTTTTGGGAGCTTATAGTAAAGTAGGTAGGGTAAGGAAGGACTAGTCTTAAATTTGAAGCACTATAAATGAAACAAATAGGTATTGAGATAGAAAATTATAAGGTTAGAGGAACTGTATAAATACAGTGATCATGGAGACTTTCCTGAAGAATGACATGTCAACTGAAATTTGAACATGAGCTGAGCTCATCATAGGAAGAGCTTGGGGAAAAAAACACCTACAGAGCAAAGAGCATGTGCAAAGGCTATGTTGGCAGGAGGAGGCAGGACATGGAATGTCCATGACCAGAAAGGAGGCCAGTGTGGCTGGAGGTGATGGGTGAGGGGCAAGGGGCAGGAGCTGCTGCTGGACAGTGAGGCTTGGGCAGACAAGACAGGCAATCTGAAATCAACTAGGGAATTTCTCTTAGAAAATCAAATGACCTCAGAATCCCCAAAGGACACTGAAGGGGAAGCTCTGTTTGGGTTTTATTTGAAGATCAAAGGGAATCTCTTTCCTCATTTCACTGCCTATAGTTGTCTGACTTGGAAAAACCCCAAGAGGAGGGGAAGTAAAATTGATCACGGAGAAGACATACTAAAGCATTCATCTGGGTTGTAGTTCTAAACACAGGCCTGAATCTGACTACATTAATAACGCTCACTCTGGTTTCTATGTGGAAGATAGGTTCGAGATGGGAAAGAGAGGGCCAGGGAGGTAGTTGAGGAGATCAGAGCAGTTATTCATGACAGATATTGGAAACTGGAGCTAGGTGGGAGCAGTAGAGGTGGAGAGAAAAGGTTGATATTGAGATCTAGCTTCTTTTTCAGTTTTGGTGGTGCTAGGACCGGAACCTGAGGTTTCATGCACGCTGAGCAGGCACTCTACCACTGAGGAATACTCCCAGCCTCCCGATGTATACTTTCAAGGGAATTTTAATGGGTGTTAAATTTATATGTTCTTTTCAAAAGTGACAGAGGGACTTTAAAGTGGAAAGCTACTCTAAGTCACTGAGGGCAGGCTCCTGTGCCACATCTCCTGCAAAGGAACTTATGTGTACCTCTGCATCTGTTCAGGAATCTCCCTTACAAAGGTAAATGACTTTGGACTCACTTAAGGACATTTTCTTTGGAAGGCTTCCAAGTGTACTGAAGGCAGTTTCTCTGACAGAGTTGGTGAGTGGCAGCTCCAGGAAATGAGCGGGAGCAGAGCAGCTCCTGAGGCCAGAGAATCCCTCAGAGCTCTGAGATGTAACATTGGCAGTTGCTGGTGTTGAAGTGGTAAGGTCAAGTGGATGTTGGGGCATAAAGGGGCACTGATGTGCCTACTATATCCCCTTTTGGAATCACAAAGTAGAATCACAAAATATTTAATCACAAGTTCTTGGATGTGGAGGGAGGGGTCCACAACTTTTCAGAAGGAGACCTAAAGGGATGACGGGAGAGTGTGGCAAGTGTTTTCTTTCTTTCTTTTTTTTTTTTTTGGAACCAGGGATTGAACTCAGGGACACTTGGCCACTGAGTCACATCCCCAGCCCTATTTTGTATTTTATTTAGAGACAGGGTCTCACTGAGTTGCTTAGGGCCTCGCTAAGTTGCTGAGGCTGGCTTTGAACTCACGATCCTCCTGCCTCAGCCTCCCAAGTCACTTGGATTACAGGCATGCGCCACCATGCCCGGCTGTGGCAAGTGTTTTTGAAGGGTTGATGGCTGTCACACATTCAAATTTGCTTTGCGTCAACTCTAGGGGGTGGAAGTTAGGATACATTTAATCAAATAGGGAGGCTTATCTTTTTTCTGACCATATAGTAAGCCACAACAGTATGAGAAGGCTTCATTCAGAGAATAAAGAAGTCATGGGGCTGGGATATTGCTTAGTTGGTACAGTGCTTGTCTTGCAAGCACAAGGCCCTGGGTTCAATCCCCAGTACCGCAAAAAAAAAAAAAAAAGAAAAGAAAAGAAAAGAAAAGAAAAAAAGATAATAATGAAGTCAACACTAGGCACTAGAGTTGGTCAGGATGAGCTCCTGGGTAGATTCAGAGTCAGTCCAAAAGGGGATAACAAGCTCTTGTCTACCAAGTTTCAGGGCCAGTTTTCAGGTAAATTTGAGGCCAAAGACAGCTGGAGGCTAGAGAAAGTTGTAAGAATTAGGATTGGAGCTGTAAATTCAGAGAGATATTTATGGAGAGAGTTGTATTTTATTAGGCCTCCTTTGGAGGCCTGGGACTCTCCCTTTGTCTACACTCTTATAATTGGATGAAAGTGCAACAACTTGCTTTCCAAACAGCAAGTACTTTCCCCTGACTATTTTCAAAGCAAAGATTGAATAGCACCTTCTAACATCTTTTTTGTGATAAATTCTGTGATTCAAACAATTTTCATTGGTAAAATCTGTGGTTTGAGCAATTGCGTATTTTTAAATTTTTATTTTTAGAGTTATTGAAGCACATCTTAGGCATTTTTTTCTCAAAGAAAAACTTGTGAAATCTGTGGATTCTTTAACTCATGACAAACGAGGGGAATTATTCTGAGGGGGGGCATGGAGCTGCTTTTTATCTGTACATACCCCAACAGACCCTTCAAATCTGTCTCCCATGGGTACAGTTGTCTCTGGAGAGAGATTAGATTTTGCACAGCAAATCTGACCATGAGATTTGGGAGCTACTCTAGACCTTGTGAGCACTCTTAGTGTTTTCATGTGTGTAGGTAAGTTGGGTTCTGACATCTGAATGAGGAGCACAGGGTAGTGTTCCACAGGCCACTGGGGAATTCTTACCTGATGTCAAAGGCAGGGAGAGGACAGTGAGGTCGATTCAGGCTTGGTCCTGGGCAAAGCTGTGAAAGGGGCCCACATCATCTTCCCATCTCCCTTCCTACCAGGTCTTCTTGCCCTCTGACAGCTCCTTTCCTGCCATAGCCTCCCTGCTTCCCTCAGAGTGAGCAGCACTATCCATGGGAAGATGCAACAGACCTGGAATTGGAGGATCTGAGTTCAAGTTCTGACTCAGCCACCTCCTAACAGTTGGGTGGTCTTAGGCATGTACCCCTAACCATTGAGATTCTCTGTCTCCTATTGGAAAATGGGGATCATAATGCCACATATGGCACCTCAAACAGGTGTTGGGAAATTCAAATAATATAATGCTGTGCAATTGCCCTTTTAGTACTATACACTCTCTACTTATTACCAAGTTCTGTAATTGTCCAAGTTTGTCTTGGCTTTCTTGGCTCACTGCATTTTCATATTGATTTTAGAGCCAGCATGTCAATTTCTACCTTTCTAGATTTTGTTTGGGATTCTTGAATACCCAGAACAACTGGGGAGATAATATAGAATCTTCAAACCTATGAATATAGAATAATTCTCCAATTATTTAGTCTTATTTTCCTTAACAATGCTTTTTATGTCTTTAGTTCTTTTTATTTTTCTTTTTGCAAGATGGGGGATCAAACCTATGCCCTCACCCATGCAAAGCAAGTACTCTAACACTGTTCTACTTCCCCAGATGACTTTATTTTTTATTTTGTGACAGGGTCTACTAATTTGCCAAGACTGGCCTTGAATTGCTGTCTTCCTGACTCAGCCTTCTGAGTAGCTAGGATTACAGTTGTGTGCCACCAGGCCCAGCTGCTTTATAGTTCTTGAGGAAAGCATAGGTATATCCTTCATTAGATTTATCTGAGACATTTGATATTTTTTGATGCTATTGAAAATCATATTGTTAAACATTTAAATTTTCTAACTATTTATTGCCAGAGTAAAAACATAAAACATAAAACAAACATTAAACTTCTTTTAGTTTGAACTTGTATCCATGAACTTATTAATTCCAAGAGTATGTTAGTGGTGATAAGGATAGTATTTCTTCCTTTCTTGTTTAGTCCTTTAACTTTTTTTTCTTGCTCTAATGCACTGGTTAGAAACTCTACTATAATAAAGGTGGGATAGTAGGTATTTTTTAGTTTATTTCTGTTCTCAGAGGGTAATCTTTCAATGTTTTACTATAAAGAATGATGTTAGAAATATCAACATATATGTCACATGGAAGTAGCATATTGAGTTTTCTGTTTTCTAAACAAGATGAATGAACCAATAATGATAATATAGGAAATGGCTATAAGAATACATGGCAAAAAATTGTTTATGAAGGGAGAACCCATGGAAATCAGGACAGGAGCTTCATAGGCAGAGGGTCAGGTCAGGCAAGGAGGCAATTTTTTTCCCTCTCTCAGATCTGGCTCAACTTTGTGAGAGGAGCTTGCTCAGGTGTTCCCTGAATATCTGCTTCACCTGTTTGTTCCTCAGGGTGTAGATGAAGGGGTTGAGTGTCGGGGTCACCACGGTGTTGAGCAACGCCACCACCTTGTTCTGGTCCTCCCCCTGCCCACCCTTGCCTGACCGGACATACATGAAGATGCAGCTGCCATAGAAGAGAGACACCACAATGATGTGGGAGGAGCAGGTTGAGAAGGCTCTGTGCCTCTCCTTGGCGGAGGGGATGTGGAGGATGGTGTGGAGGATGTGGCCATAGCAGGTGGCTGTCACAGCCAGAGTGCCCAGGAGACTGAAGTTGGCTGTCACAAACCCCAGAAGCTCTATCAGACTTGTATCTGCACATATGAGTTCCAGGAGTGGAAAGTTGTCACAGAAGAAATGATTGATGATATTGGGGCCACAGAATGGCTGCTGAATTGTGATGTAACTAGGAACACAGATGAGAAGGAAACCTGTCATCCATGAGCAGAGCACTAGCTGGACACACACCCTTTTGCTCATGATGGTGGCATAACGCAGGGGGTTACAGATGGCCACATACCTGTCAAAGGACATCACTGCCAATAGGAAGAATTCTGTGATGCCGAGGGAGAAATAGAGGAAACTTTGTAGGAAGCAGCCAGCTAGGGAGATGGTCTTGTGTCCTGTGAGGATGTTGGTCAGCATCTTGGGGAAGATGACCGAGGTGAACCAGATCTCCAGGACAGCAAAGTTGCGGAGGAAGTAGTACATGGGGGTGTGGAGGCGCCTGTCCAGAAGGGTGATGGCCACGATGAGGATGTTCCCCAGCAGGATGAGGAGGTAGGTCAGGAGGAACCCCAGGAAGATGAGCATCTGTAGCTCACAGGCATCTGAGAGCCCCAGCAGGACAAACTGGGTGACAGTGGTGTGGTTCCCCATGGCTCCTCTGACCTCTGCTGGGGCTGGAGTGTCAAAGGTGGTCTGAGGTTGTGGTGTTCTGAGCATCTGAGGGCAAGTCTGAGCTGAAAAGACAGAGGGATGAGTGTCCTATTTTGGGCTTAACAAATCCTTTATTTCTGTGATGGACACATTTCCTCACCACTAGTTACTAAATGTTTATTTGCAGAGTCTCTTGGGGTGCGGGCCTCGTGCTTGGTCTCAGATGGATCTGTGTATTAGAAGAAAGTGGTGATTCAGGAAAACTCAGAATCAAAAATTACCCTGACTTTTTTTTTTTTCTTTTTTTTTGGGTACTGGGAATTGAACCCATGGGCACTCAATCACTGAGCCACATCCCCTGCCCCTGTTTTTGTATTTTATTAGAGACAAGGTCTTGCTGAGTTGCTTAGGACCTGCCTAAGTTGCTGAGGCTGGCTTTGAACTCAAGATCCTCCTGCCTCAGATTCCCGAGATGCTGGGATTATAGGCTTGCGCCGCTGCACCCTGCTCCTTTCTGACTTTTCTTAACCAACCTTTTATTCCTATTTCTCAACAAATTATTTTGCTCCTTGCAATATAACCTGCTTTCACACTATTTGTTCAAGTCTTTCCTCCAATATTGAACTTTCATCCACAAATAGTTCATATTTGAGGGTGTTGCTGTTTCAGGATTACTTGACTTGTTGATGGTGTTCTTGAGTGTTTGGGTTAATTAAAAGACAATAGGAAATCTATGGGAGAACATACACCTCTTATAAATGAAATGAAGAAAAACTGAAATAGTATCAATGTAAATAAAAATTCCGATGTGGGAGTTTGGTGTTCAGAATTCTTAATGGTCCTTTCCCAATGATATTTACAAGTTCTTCACTTAGTACATCTTCCCACAAAGCCTGGGTTTCAGATCAAAAATTTTTCTGTACTTTTTTTTTGTTGTGGTACCACAGATTGAACCAAGGGACACTTAACCAGTGAGTTATATCCCCAGTCCTTTTTTATGTTTTGTTTCCTGGCAGGGTCTTGCAAAGTTGCTTAGGGCCTTGCTAAGTTTCTGAGACTGGCTTTGAACTTGTGATATTCTTGCCTCAGCCTCCCAAGCGTCTGGGATTACAGGTGTGTGCCACTGTACCTGATCAATAATGAGTTCTTTATACTTTTTCATGCTCCTGTGCTTTTGCACATAATATTTTTTCAGTTTGTAGGAATCAACCCTTCAATCCTACTTATTCTTTAGTCTTTCCTCAATATGTGATGTTTCTATAAAGCCTTCTCTCCTGAATCAAAGAGTACTTCCCTTATTTCTGTCATAATTTCATCACATCTAATATTATTTCTATTTGCATTTTTATAGTTGTTTTTGGTTTGGTCCTCATTGAGTCAAAATTTATTTGCTAAACTTTGTACCTTATAGAGCCCTTGGGGCATTTTTTTTCTTGAAGTTATGAGGTTTAATGACATTTGCTGACTGAGTGACTAACACCAGCTCAGATGTCTAAGAGATTGACTTGGTGGGCATTTAACACATAGGAGGTTGAGGACCTGCTACATTATATGGCATATCCTATGGGACTGCAGACTTGCACAGTGTGCCAAGTAGTTTCGAAATGGTCCATTTGAAGACAGCTTGTTTTTCCTTAAAAGAAGGTGGAGGTATCTCCTCTGCAACCATTCTCTCAAGGGAGATTCTCCATCCTAGAGGTGGATTTTAGGTTAGCAAGAAGACAGAAGTCTGACTGGGTCTGCTAGAGAGCTCCCAGCAGTGAAAAACTCCAAACCAAGAAACATTTAGTATTTCTCTTTAAATGTCAGCACCTGTAGCCAGGAGTGGTGGTGCATACCTGTAATCCCAGCCACTTGAGAGGCTGAGGCAGGAGGATCAAAAGTTTGAGGTCAGCTCAGCAACTTAGTAAGATCATCAGCAACTTAGAACTGGTTTCAAAATAAAAAAGAGAGTGTGCTCAGTGCTTAAGTGCTCCTGAGTTAGATCCAAGTTACCAAAACAAACAAACAAACAAACAAACAAACAAGTCAGCATTATCAGATACGGCTAGAGCAAGAATTATTTGCCAGTCATTAGAGAATAAGATAGGAACCCAATTTAGGTACCTGGGAGGAAGGAGGTGCAAGGAAAGGCAGAGGCATGAAGGGATGTAAGTGGTATCAGTAGTGAGAACTAACTGGTAAATATTGTAAACATTCCCTTTGTAGCTGCTTTGCCTTCTTTCTATGCTGTGGGATGTCTTTCCACAAACCACTATTATTTCTAATGTTTATTTACAATTATTAAATAACAAAAAACAGTCATTAGCCCCTGAGGATATAACTAGGACTCCTCCCCTGAGGTTATTTCTAGGTTCTATACATTGTTTAGATTCATCAGTGATTTGAAAAAGAGGTCTTGGCGGCCTAATCCTTTGGCTCAAAGATGACCAAGAAACATACCCAGCTTTTCCCAGAACAATTAAAGAATTCAACATGCACCCAGTAACATCATGAGGACGTAGTAGGATGAGTGTTACTCAGGGGAAGTACTGGGTTGGATGTGTTGGGAGAAGAACAGGAAAAGGCCAAGGTGAGGAGGGACTGACTGTGGTTGGGGTGGAGGAGAAAGTCCCGAGTTCACATTGAATCCTAAGTTCAGCACAAATACCTAGCAAAGGCCTTGAGACCAGCTCAGGGACAGAGCACATAGACAGGACTGCTGTTAAACTGTCATACCTCCCCACCCATCCCCATTTTGATCCAGAAGTCACCACTGGGAGGCCTCCGAGCTACAGAGGGAAGCAGGCTGCTTCAAGAGTCCCAGGCATTTGCCCTTGATCCTAATTGCCTGGTGAGTTTAAGGAGAGGTTTGTGTGGCAGCCTGAGCACCTGGGTGTGGCTGTGCCATCCACCTCAGGCTATTCAACATTTTAGGGGGCAGTTGTGTCATGTCCAGTGGGAATGGACACCTGACCTGGAGGTTGTCTTGCCGCAGCTAGAACTGCATCTTCTTCTGAACTGTTCTAGTTCTCTTAGAATGAGGCAGAGATCTTCCCGACATCTGAAGAAAGGCAGTCAGAGTTGCATTCAGAGCTTTGGGTTGGAGACAGGTACACAGAACACAGGGTGGGCTGACATTGCACTCAGGCCAGGCAAAGTCCCCTAGTGTGAGTGAGTGACATAATGGCTCAGATGGACTAAACGTTGACTTAGCTCCTGCTGTTTCAGCCTTGTGCTGGATGGTGGGACGAAAGGTATAGATGAGACCCAGTGCCTGTCCTTGTGTGCCAGACTCAAAATGGAATTTAAACACAAGTGCAGGTTTGAGGAAGCCACTGCTGCTCAACTTGCCCCTGAGCTGCCAAGGGGGAGATCACCCTGCAAGTGCACTGTGGGGTCTCCAGAGCCCTCTAGGGAAGTCCCAATCAGGTCATTCTGGGTCTGCTTCTCACAGGAGTACAGAAGAGAACTGGTTCTCGTGGCTGTTGCAATATTGTTTGTGGGCTCTACATGCAGATCTCATACTGTTGGTGTGAGATCTCCATCTCATGAGTCTGGTGGTGTTCTCTAAGAACACGCGTCCTTTCCCACAGCCTCCTGAGTGGACAGCTGCATTCCCCAGGGTAGGATGGTTTCCTTGCTCTTTGTCATCAACCAGCTGGAAGGGGCTGATGAGATGAAGGTGTTTCAAAATCTTGCACTTTCAGCAAGTTATCCTTGGGAAAGCCTTGGAAAAGAGCAGTTATCTGTTGGAGCAATTCTTCATTCTCCTCTCGGCCTAATGGGGCCATTCTGAGTGGTACAGACTGTCTTCCTCCTCACACAGCCCCGTGTCTGCCATGGTGCTTCTTCTGTAGGTGACAGGGCTCTAGGAGTGAGTGGTTGAGCTACCCCTGGAATAAACACGTCTTTGTGTGGGTGACAGTAGGACTGAGAGATTTGGGATGCAGCTTTGTGTTCTCGAGGGATCCATTCATCTCTGTAGTTTGGTGGGGCTCGGGATCCCCAGAGAATTAGTATAATGAGCCTCACTCCACCTCTTCCAACTCTCTTGGCTGTTACTACAACTTCTTAAAGAAAGTTTCTATTTTTGAGATGAAGAATACCAATTCCTTTCAGTTAATATAATGAATCTAATTGTTCCTCCCTTATTGCAGAGATGTAAGCAAACATTGCAAATAATATAGGACTTCAGGTAGTTCTATTCTGAGTTCTACCATTTTGGGGCAGGAAGATGATCAAAGATGGAACCTTAGAGAAAGATCAAAAAAGGAAGGAAATGAAAAAATTGGAATTAATTTTTTGATACATTTGTACACTATGGAATAATCAAATTCAAGTAATTTGTGTATCCATTCTCTTGAACATATATAATTTCTTTGTTACAAGTACTTTTAAACATTCTCTTTTCTAGCTATTTGAAATTTGAAATCCATGATTGTTAGCTATGGTCACCCTACTATGCAACAGAACACTAGGACTTATTCCTACTATCTGTAGCTTTGTGCTTGTTGTCCAACCTCCTGCACCCACACCTTTCCCTCCTCTGGCAACCACCATTCTACATTCATCTTTTGTAATATCAACTTTCAAAAGGTAATGTCTTCCAGGATTATCCATGTTGCTGCAAAGGATTTCATCTTTCATCCCTTTTTGTGTCTGAAAAGTATTCCGTTGTGTATATGTCCACATTTTCCATATCAATGTTTTAATAGACATTTAGAGTGATTCCATTTCTTGGCTCTTGTGAATTATTGCTGGGATAAACATGGGAGTCAACATGTGTCTTTGATATACTACTTTTCTTTTCTTTGGATGCATACACAGTAGTGGAATTGTTGGATCACATGTAATTCTCCATTTAGTTTTTTTGCATAATGTTCACACTCTTTTGTATCATGGCTGCACTAATTTATGTTCTTATCAACAATGGGTAAAAGTTTCCTTTCTCCACAGCCCAGCATTTGTTATTTCTTGTCTTCTTGACAATAGCCATTCTTTTTGGGGTGAGATGATGTCTCTGGTTTTGATATGCATTTTCCAGAATATCAGTGATATTGAACATTTTTTCATATATATGTTGGCTGTTTGTGTGCCTTCTGTTGATTTGCTTTCCGTTGTTTTGAATATCCTTTGTTCATTTCTTTCTGTCTTGTTCATCTTCATGATTTGATGATTTATTGTATTGTATTGATAATGTTTGATTCTTTTTTATTTCTCATTTTTGTTTCTACTAGTGGGATTTGGTTATTTTCTAGTGGAATTTATGCTTTCAATGCTATCATGATAATAAGTTTTCTTCCTTCGTCTGGGTGTAGGACTCCCTTAAGCATCTTTTGTAAATTGGTGTGGTAATTATAAATTCCTTTAGTTTTTACTAGTCTTTCAAATCTTCTCCCCTTCTTCAAGGATAACCTTGCTGGGTATAATAATTATCTTTGTTGATGCTTATTGTTGTTCAAGATTTGACATACATCATTCAATGTACTCCTGGCCTATAGTGTTTCTTCTACAAAATCTATTAGTGTAATCGGGCTGTCCTCAAATGTGACTTGGCACATTTCTCTTATAGATTATGAAATTCTTTGACATGTACTTTTAACAGTTTTGTTATAATATGTCATGATGAGGATCTTTACTGATCATGTCTATTTGGAGTTCAATACATGTGAAGGGATATCTTATATCCTTATATCCATTACAACTCAGTGTTCTAACAACGAGTTATACAATAACCTCTAATGTGATTTTAGAAACCCAAACAGATTATAATATTTTTAAACCTAGAACCATTTAACACCTCCAGGTAACCTACAAAGTGCAATTTAAACTTGTAAATCTGGCACTCTTTGGATCTTGAGTCAAACTACCACTCCATTTTTTCTTTCATTCTTCTTCCTTGCACCTCATCTCTAGACTAGGAGCCTGGAGTGCCTGAGAGGGGTGTAGAAGTAGTAGGGAGAAATTCCCAACCTTTGCAGGTCTTAGAGATAAGAATGAAGAGTGAGGAACCACTCCCTAAGTGGACTGATGACCTGGGGCAGGATGGAGTTCAGAAGGCAGAAGAGCAAAGGACTGGAGCTCCCTTTGCCTCCTCTCTTGTTCCTCAGAACTCCAACAGAGCTCTGAATTAGGGTTAGGTTTAGGGTTATGGTCATCCTGTGGAAGAACTTGGAATTGACTGAGATTTAATTTCCACCATTAGACTAATGGGCATGGGTGGGAATATCTACAGAAATTAAGGTGGATTTTTAAATATTCAAAGTTGAATTTGGTTTACACCTGAGTTTGTGAACTGAGATTAGTAGAGCAGGCTTTCTCGTTGTGAATTCTTTTAACTTTTGTTTATCATGGAATGTTTTTATTCATCATCAGTTCTGAAGTTTGCTGGGTATACTATTCTTGGCTGACGACCATTTTCTTTCAGAGCTTGCTATATATTTTTTCAAGACCTCCGAGCTTTGAGGGTCTGGGTTGAGAAATAAGCTGAGATCTGGATTGGTTTCCCTCTAAGTGTGATTTGTCATTTTTCTATTGCAGCCTTTGAAATTCTCTCCTTATTCTATATGTTAGGCATTTTCATATTTATATGCCTTGGTGCAGGTCTGTTGTAATTTTGTATTTTTAGGGTCCTGTAAGTCTCCTGGATTTGATTCTTCATTTCATTCTTTAGGTTTGGGAAATTTTCTGATATTATTTCATTGAAAAGGTTGTGCATTCCTTTGGTTTGTATCTCTAAGACTTCATCTATCCCAACAAATCTTAATTTTAGTCTTTTCATATTATCCCATATTTGTTAGAAGTTCTGTTCATGGTCTCTTAACATCTTTCCTCCATGGTCAACTTTATTTTCAAGATTATTTATTTTGTCTTCATTGTCTGAAACTCTGTCTTCCAAGTGATCTAGTCTGTTGGTGATATTTCCATTGAATTTTTTATTTGGTTTATTGATTCCATCATTTTGAGGATATCTGCTTGATTTTTTTTAAGAATATCTCTTTATCAAAGTGATCTTTCACTTCCTGTATTTTCTGTCTGATATCACTCCTTACATCATCCTTTACCTCACAGATTAGTATATCTATGTACATTCTAAACTCCTTCTCTGACATTTCTTCCACTGTGGTGTTGATGGATTCTGTTATTGAAGTATCTTGGTTTGTTTGGGGTGATTTGTTTCCCTGCTTTTTCATGTTACTTATGTGTCTACCTATCTAAAATTATGGATATGAGGCAGTAGAGTTTCTACCCTATAGACTTATAGTGTCCCTGAAAGTTTCCAATACCTCACCATCTAGGGGGGAGGCAAATAATAGTAACAACCAATGCAAACAATATACAGCATTAAACCAAATAGTTCCTGCTATGATGTCTACAGTGTTGTTATAATAAACATAAATGATATGATCAGTTATTACCTACAATAAAAACAGTAAGTTTGCAAAATGGTTTACAATTTCAAAATATAGACATGGAGAGAATAGGAGTGATATAGGATGTGATGATTATGAGGGAGAAGGAGAGAGGATGGAAGTAAAAAATTAAAGGAAGAGTGAAAGACAGAACATTAGAGATTGGCTGTTAGAAGAAAAAAAAGAGATCAAGAAGTCCAAGGGAAACAGATGAGAGAAAAAGTGTAAAAAGTAAAAATTTAAATGGAACCACCATTTGACCCAGCTATTCTACTCCTTGGCCTCTGTAGGCCATACAACAAAGGTATCAGCATACTGCAGTGATGCGGTCACATCAATGTTTATAGTAGCTCAATTCACAATAACTAGATTGTGGAACCAACCTAGATGCCCTCCAATAGATGAATGTATAAAGAAACTATGGTATAAATACACAATGGAATATTACTCAGCCATAAAGAGGAATAAAATTATGGTATTTGCATGTAAATGGATGGAGTTGGAGAATATCATGCTAAGTGAGATATGCCAATCCCCAAAAACCAAAGGCCAAATATTATCTCTGATAAGTGGATGCTGATACATAAAGGGGGGGCAGGTAAGGGAAGAATGGAGGAACTTTGGATTATGTAGAGGGAAATGGGGAAGAGAAGGGGGCAGGGGGAAGGAAAGATGGTGGAATGAGACAAACATCATTACCCTATGTACATGTATGATTACATGAATGGTGTGACTCTACATCATGTATAACCAGAGAAATGAAAAGTTGTACTCCATCTGTGTACAATGAACAAAAAATTTAAAAAATAAAAAGTATACAAAACAAAACTGAAGTATCCTCATCAAAATTAGTAGCCCTCAAAAAACTGATCCATGAAAAATAAACTGGTTTCAAAAATGCTAGAAATGAAAAAAGAAAAAAACAAATATGAGTATGTATAAATATCCACAAACTGTTAAGGTCACAATTAAGCAGAGAAAAGAGAAAAGGAAAATAAAGAGAATCTTGATGAAAAAGTAAAAAATTATTTCTGTTAGAGTTCAAAAGATTCTCAGCTTCCCTTCTCAGCAGTTAGATTGGGTTGTCTGGTGTATGATGCTTGCTCCACCCTCAGGGTGGATTTGTTAGGTTAAAAGAGGTAATTCTGTAGGTAGCACTCCTGGAGTGGGGGTTTAGTCTTAGGTGGGCTCCATGCTCTTTGCTGAATGACAATTGATTTGGAGATTCTAAATCAGCACACCTCCAGGACCCAGCAGTCCACTCTGGAAGATTGCACCCCAGGATTTCCTCTGGGTTCCACTCGTGATGGAGGAGCCAATTCTTAGTCTACATTATTTGTGGACCCCAAGTTTCCTGGTCTTGGGTTATATCTCCAAACTCAGTCTATCCTTCCCCTGCCCTTCTGAATTCTGTCTCTCACAGCTGGTACTGCAAGCAGATTAGAAGAGGGGGAGAGCTGGGTTTCTATGACCAGTTGTCCCCTGTGTCTCTTCACATTTAACTTTCTCCTCATCACTTAGGCACCCTATGTCATACAGTGTAGGTTTGCCAGGCCTGTATTTTGGGCCAGACTCAGGTTTGCCAGGACTTGGCTTCCTCAGCTGCTGGTCCCCTTGCTGTGGCTGCAAAATAGTTCCTTTATCTCTCTTTCCCATGCTGCTGGGAGAGCTGTGGTTTCTTTCCTGTTCAAGGCTATTATGCAGCGTGCCCTTCAGTTTAGTTGGGCAGTGTCTTTGATCTCTAAACTTTCGGTACCCAGACATGCTTCAGTCCTCCTAAAAATGCAGGTTTCTTTAATTTCCCTTACCCCTCCACTGTGCTTGTGGAAGGACCACTCTGGGTGATGTCTCCAGCTGTGGTAGCCAATGTGGCACTGGAGATTTCTTCCTTATTTTATTATATACAAACTCCTGAGTTCCCAGTCTGCTTTGGGTGTCCAGTATTAAATTCCAGTAAAGTCCCCCCTCAACTTTTTTTGTTTGCTCACCTTGATGAGAAACTGCCTATCCACTTTCTTGGTTTCATACCTCAGAGCAGCCAGGAAAACAACTTGCTCTATTTCACCATCTTGAAACCTCTTCCTGAACTATTTCATTTACCTGACATAAGATAGTATTCAATGAATCAATAAGTAAATAAAAAAAAGATAGTGTTATAAATCAATTAATTATATTTTTATGTAAAAAGCACAAAGAAGTGAAAATACACATATCAAATTGATACAGTCTTTTCAATACAAACAATTTTGGTTTTTCAATCCTTTCTGAGTATAAATGTGAATATGTTTTGCTACTAGTGTGTCTTGGTTCATTACCTACATGGTAGACGGGAAAATATTTTGAACTTAGCATCAGATAATCCTGTATTACCTACTTACTCTCCTTTTGCCTGATGGGTAGACTTTAGTCTCTGATGCATAGTTTCCTTATGCATAATAAGTATTCAATACATGTTAATTTCTTTTCTTTCTCTTCTGATTTTTCCCACGATATTCTAATGATCTAACCTATAGACCTATTATTACTATTAATATCAAATAAAATTTTATTTATTAAGCAATTATTATTATTAAAACTTTTTGTTTTAAATTCATCAGTTGGTTATATCTGCTATTCTTTCTTTCTTTCTTTCTTTTTTTAATGTGCATGGTTTCCCCTATTGAACTCAGGATTGCTCTGCCACTGAGCTACACCTCCAGACCTGTTTATTTTTTGTTTTGATAGAGTATAAGTTGCAGAGATTGTTGTCAAACTTGTTATCCTCCTGCCTCAGCCTCCTGACTCACTGTGATTACAGATATATGCTACTGTGCCTGACTTGATTTACCTTCCTTAACCAATATCTATTTATTTCCTTCAATTAAAATTGAGGAATTTTCTAGCTTACAGGAATTCTCTCCATAGGACTGTTTAAATGTCCTTGTGACATGACAGCTGGCTTCTTTCATAGACAGTGATCCAGGAAAGAGCAAGTTGGAAGTGGTGATAACTTTTATGACGTCCTTTGAATCATACACACTATCATCTCCTCAATATTTTATTGGTTGTGAGTCAGCTCCATTCAGTGTGAAAGGGGATTGCAGAGGGGCATGAACACTAGGAGGTAAAGTTATAGCAAGGAACTACAAAGCTGCTGGGGTGGTCTGAACATATCTTGAGTTTGCCAATGTGCTTTGAGGAATATCTGCTGTCTGTATCTTTAGTAGTTTTTTCTTCTTAGATTGGTTGGATTCACCAGAGAAGATTCAGTAAATTCCCTACCTGGAGGACAAACATTTTATTAGCAGCATTTTGGAAGCCCAGAGGGGAAAGAGAGGGAGGGAGCATTTCAGTGTCCAGAATGCCCACATTCTCTTCATCTTTGTTTTTAGACTTTGCTACTCAACCTAATGACTAACTTCTGGAGATTATATTAGCTTTTGGTTGGAATTTCCCATTCACAATTCTATGTCTTTTAATCTGTCTTTCACTTTTCTCTTCTCTTTTTGTGTTTAAGTCACAATCTGGGCAAATTTATCAGATCTATATTCCTGCTCACTAATTTTTGTTTACAGTAGTGTGTTTAAGCTGTTTAATTTTTTTATTTTTATTGGTGCACTATAATTGTAGGTAATTAGCTGGGATTTGTTGTTACATATTCACACATGAACATGATATAACAGTATTTTTTTTTTTTTTGCTACTGGGAATTGAACCCAGGAGCACTTTGCCACTGAGCCACATCCCCAGCCCTATTTTGTATTTTATTTAGAGACAGGGTCTCACTGAGTTGCTTAGGGCCTAAGGTGCTGAGGCTGGCTTTGAACTCGCGATCCTCCTGCCTCAGCCTCCCAAGTGCTGGGATTACAGGCGTGCGCCACCGAGCCCGGCTTAACAGTATAATTTGGCCAATATCATTCCCTGGTATTTCCTCTTTTCCTTCCCTCCTCCCTCTCCCTGACACTTTCCTCTACTCTATGGATGTACTTTTGATTTTCATGAGAATCTCGGTTCCTGCACCCCCTGCTTTTTTTTCATTTTTCCTCTTTAGCTCACACATATGAGAGAAAACACATAACCCTTGACTTTCTGAATTTGGTTTATTTCACTTCATATTAATTTCCTTAAGTTCCACTCATTTTCCTGCAAATGACATAATTTCATTTTTTCTCATGGCTGAATATAACTCCATTGTGTATATGTACCAACTTTTCTTTATTCATTCATCCACTGATGAATAACCAAGCTGGTTTCATGGTTTGGCCATTGTGAATTATGCTACTATAAACATGGGTATGCATGTATCACTATAATATGATGACTTTAATTCTTTAGGATAAAGTTGTATAGCTGGGTCATATATTGGTTCCATTCCTAGGCTTTTGAGGAAAATCCATACTGATTTCCATGGTGGTTTTACTAATTTATAATCCAATCAATAAAGTAGAAGTGATATTATTTTCTTCATGTTATCTCCAGCATATATTATTTTTTATATTTTTGTTGGCTGCCATTCTGAGTGAGATGAAATCTCAGTTTAGTTTTGATTTGCATTTCCCTAATTGCTAAAGATGTTGAACATATTTTTTTGCATATTTGTTGGCCATTTTATTTCTTCTTTTGAGAAGTATTTTTTAAGTTCATTTGACTATTTATTAATTGGGTCTTTTTTTGGTGCTGTTGTTTGAGTTATTTATACATTGTGGATATTAATCCTCTGTCAGAAGAGTAGCTAGCAAAGATTTTATCCTGTTCTGTAGGTTTTCTCTTCACATTCTTAATTGTTTCCTTTGCTGGGCACAGACTTTTTAATTTGACAACATCCCATTTACTAACTCTTGGCATTATTTTCTGAGTTTTAGGGGTCCTATTGAGAAAGCTATTGCCTGTGCCTATGTACTAGACTGTTGGGCCTAGGTTTTCTCCTAGGAATTATATAGTTTCAGGTCTAATTCCTAGGTCTTTGATTCATTTTGAGTTGGTTTTTGTGTAGGGTGAGAGATAGGGGTCTAGTCTCATTCTTCTACATATGGATAACCAGTTTACTCAGCACCATTTGTTAAAAAAGGTTGTCTTTTCTCCACTGTATGTTTTTGGCAACTTTGTCAAGGATTAGATGACTATATTTGTGTGGTTTTGTCTCTGTGTCTTCTATTCTGTACCATTGGTCTATGTGTCTGTTTTCTTTTCTTTCTCCTTTTTTTTTCTTTTTTTTCTTTTGTAGTGCTGGGGATTGAACCGAGGGTCTTATGCTTGTGAGGCAAGCACTCTACCAACAGAGCTATAACCCCAGCCCTGCCATGTAGTTTTGTTACTAAAGTTCTGTAGCATAATTTGAAGTTGGGTATTGTGATGCCTCCAATATTGCTTTTTTTGACTTGGATTGCTTTGGTTATTCTGGGTCTTTTATTCTTCCAAATGAATTTAAGGATCATTTTTTTCTAATTCTGTGAAGAATGCCATTGGGATTTTGGTGGGAAGTGCATTGACTCTGTTTATTGCTTTTGGCATTATGGTGATTTAAACAATACTAATTCTACCTATCCATGAACATGGGAGGTCTTTAGATCCTCTGGTGTCTTCTTTGATTTCTTCAGTGTTAACCTGTTAATGTTTAATTTGAATTACAATATTATTATTTTTAGATTTTTTTGGGGGGTGGGGGTTATTTTCCAAAACTGCCTAATCTTCCTTCTCAGTGTCTTGTTATTCTTTCATGGTTTCTATTTATTCTTTTAGTTCTCCAATAGTTTTAACTATTTATTTTATACTCAAAGTATTTTAACCAACAATATTGTCAGTATTTGTGATAGTAGCTGTTCTAGTGGCTGTGTTGTCATATCTTGGTAGTGCTTAAATTTTTAAATTATTAATGTTATTTTTATTTTACTTTATTTATTTATTTCTTGCTGTTGTAGGAATTCAGGGCCTTTCAAATGCTAGGGAAGCAGGCTACCACCAAGCTATATCCCAGACCGTGTTGATCATTTTAAAGTGCTTATTAAACATTCATGTATCTTTTTTTGTGAAATGTCTATTAAAATCTTTTACCAACATGAACTTGAGATATTTTCTTATCATTGAATTGTTAAAGTTTTAAATATATTTTTAAAATATAAGTTCTTTATCAAATATATGATTTGCAAACATTTTTCTCTAGTCTGTGACTTATCTTTTTGTTTTCCTAATGTAGTATTTTGAAGTGCAAGCTTTAAATTTTTATTATATGCAATTTATCAATTTTTACATTTAGTGATCATACATTTGTTGTCACAGCTAAGTAATCTTTTATTTTATCCAGTGTTTGTTCTATAAATTGTGTCAGTTTAGCACTTTAACTTAGATCTGTGATTCATTTTGAATTAATTTTTGTGTATGTGTATGGTGTGAAGTAAGGGTCCAATTGGTACTGGGGATTGAACCTAGGGGTACTCTCTCACTGAGTTACACCTTCAGACCTCTTTATTTTTTGAGACAGGGTCTCTCTAAGTTGCTTAGGGCTTCATTAAGTTGCCTATACTGGCCTTGAACATGTCCTCCTGCCTCAGCCTCCATTGTCATTGGGATTACAGGTGTGAACCACTGTGCCCAGTCTAAATTCATTTTCTAAAATGTATGGCTATTCTATTGTTCCAGCACCATTTGTTGAAATTACTATCCTTTTTCTATTAAATTGTTTTGACACCTTTTTCAAAAGTCAATCAACCATAACCATAAAGGTTTATTTCTGTAATCTCAATTCTGTTCATTTGAACTATAAATTTATTTTTATGCTAATACTATGCAGTCTTGATAATTACAGTTTTATAGTAAGCTCTGGCATTAAATAGTATAAGTCCTTCAATAATGTTGTTTTTCAAAATTGTTTTAGGCTATTCTAGGTCCTTTGAATTTCATATCAATTTTAGAATCAGTTTGTCAGTTTCTTCAAAAACTGCTGGGATTTTGATTGGAAATCCTGTGACTGTAGAAATCACTTTGTGGAGAACTGTCATTTAACAAGATTGCATGACCAATGTGATCCTACAATATGCACAATCAGAAAAATGAGAAATTATACTCCATTTATGTGTGATTTATTAAAATGCATAAAAGCCTTCTACTGTCATGTATAACTAATTAGAACAAATAAAAGAGAAAAAATAAAAAAGATTGAGTCTTGCAATTTCCCATTTATTTAAGTTCACTTTTTAAAATTTTAGTTTTTTTTTTTTATTTTTACAGACTGCATTTTGATTCACTGAACACAAATGGGGTACAACTTGGCATTTCTATGGTTGTACACTATGTAGATATACACCATTCATGTAATCACACATGTCCATAGGGTAATAATGTCTGTCTTATTCCACCATCTTTGATATCCCCCTCATTTCCCTCTATGTAATCCAAAGTTCCTCCGTTATTCTCTTGCCCCCAACTCTCCACCTCTCATCATGTATCATCATCCACTTATCAGAGAAAACATTCAGTCTTTGGTTTTTTGGGATTGGCTTATTTCACATAGCATGATGTTCTCCACTTTCATCTATTTACCTGCAAATGCCATAATTTTATTATTATTTATCACTGAATAATAGTCCATTGTGTATATATACCACAGTTTCTTTATCCATTCATCTATTGAAGGACATCTAGATCGACTCCACAATCTAGCTATTGTGAATTGAGCTGCTATAAACATTGATGTGGCTGCAGCACTGTAGTGTGCTGATTTTAAGTCCTTTGGGTATAAGCAGAGGAGTGGGATAACTGGGTCAAAACACTTTTATTTCTCTTAGTAATGTTTTGTGGTTTTCAGTATACAGTCCTTACATTTATCTTGCTAAATTTATTTATTCTTCTTAATGCTATTATGGATAGAATTATTTTTCTAATTTCATTTCAAGTTGTTCCTATTGTGTAGAACTATGATAATTTCTTCTTGCCTTATATAAAGGGCTGTGGGTTTTATTCTGATTATGATTAGAAGAAATTGGAGAATTTTGAGAAAGGGCATGACATGAACTGACTTATATTTTAAAAGGATCTTTTACTCTTTATTCTTTTTTGTTGTTGTTGTTGTTGTTCCAGGGATTGAACCAGGGGTGCATAACCACTGAGCAACATCCCCAGCCTTTTTTATTTTGAGACAGGGTTTTGCTAAGTTTCTTAGGGTCTTGCTAATTTGCTGAGGCTGGCTTTGAACTTGTGATCCTCCTGTCTCAGCCTCCTGAGCTGCTGGAATTATAGGTGTGTGCCACTGCACCTGGCATTAAAAGATCCTTTACTCTTGAAGAATAGACTGTAAGGGACAAGAAGGGAAGTAGAAGAACTGGGGATATAGCTCAGTGGTAGGGCATTTGCCTAGAACGATGCCCTGGGTTCTGTCACCATCACTGAAAAAATATAAAAAAGGAAAAAATGTCAAACTAGAGAAATGGCATAGAAGGCTATTATAGTCATCCACATTGGAGAAGTGTAGAGTGGTCATATTCTTAATTTGTTTCTAAGGTAGAGTCAACAGGACCTGATGATGGATTGAATGTACAATGAAATAAAAAATATTCTTTGGTTCTATCCTGAGCACCCAGGTGAATGATAGTGCCAGGAGGAGCAAGTATTGAGAAAAAATCAAGAGAGTCTTTCTCTTGATTACTGACATGTTAACTTGGAGATACCTATTTGAAACAATATCCATTAGGATTGGGTCCCACTGTGTATAAAACCACAGAAACCCAGTAGCTTTAGAAAATGCTTTCATTTCTTTCTCATGTAAAATATTTTTTTTTTCTATCTGAAAGAAATTCAGGGCTAGAATAGCAGATTCACAATCAAGGCCACAATGATCTTTTTTTCATGTTGCTTTGCTGTACTTACCTTCCTATATCATGGTCCAAATGGTGACAGAAGTACCAGTTATTATATCTACAATTGTCCCCATTTAAAAACCTTCCCTGGAGACGACACTTAACCCTTATATCCCATTGCCTAAAATCTTAGTTACACGGCTGCATCTCGCTGAAGAAGAGTTTGGGAATGCTGTTTTATGAAGGGTGGTTAGGGCTAAGGTAGAGCGGGAGCTGGGATGTAGCAAGGAGAGGACTTGCGAGCATGCGCACATGTGTGCACGCACAAACCTGAATCATTACTGAGAGGCAAAAACAGCCCCTGCCATGGTCATTCAAGTGGAGATGCCGAGTAGATAACTGAATATATGCTGAGGGGAGAGGTTAAGTCTGCAGATTTAAGTTTTTGAGTCTTCAGTATGTAGGTGATTTTTAAAGATATGGGACCTGGATGAGCTCACCTAGAGTTGGTGGTAGATAGAGAACAGGAAAGGTCTGTGAACTGAGCGCCAGAGCTCTACTTTTATTATTCTGGGGGTGACCTTCCTGAAAAGACCTACACATTGTGGTATCATACTGTGAATGGATGTCGTTGGTCTTTACACATTGTCATAGCTGAGGAACTTTTACTCCTCTGGCATGAGGAGAAATATCTTTTGGCAATACTTTCACTGGGTTGAAATCTTTCCAGAATATCAAGTGTCTTAATTAAAGTTTTGTTTTTAAAAAATAGTGGATTTATTGTGGAATCTCAATTATCAAGGGTAAGATCATTGTATTGGTCTTCTCAGATGGCCATTAATAGAATAACTACCAATTGGGTGACTTAATAGAAATAATTTTTCTTCTTCCCTCCCCCTTCTTCTTCTTCCTCCTCTCCTCCTCCTCCCCCTTCCCCTCCTCCTCTTCCTCCCCCTCCCCCCTTCTTATTCTTCTCCTTCTCCTCCTCTTCGTCCTCCTCCTTCTTCTCCTTCCTTCCCCTTCCCCTTCTTCCCTTCTTCTTCTTCTTCTTCTTCTTCTTCTTCTTCCTTCTTCCTTCTTCCTTCTTCCTTCTTCCTTCTTTCCTGGTTGGAAATTCAAGATCAAGGTGCCCAATAGGATTTCTATCTAATGAGCCCTCTGGTACTACTTTGCAGATAACCACCTTTCCTCTGTGTCCTCATATGGCCTGTTCTTTGTATGCATGTGGAAAGAGATAGAGGGAGAGAAAGAAAGGGGGAAAGAGTGTGAGCTAGCACTCTGATGGATCCTTCTTTTCTTATAAGGACACCAATCCTATTGAATTAGGTCCCTACCCTTATGGCCTCACTTAATCTTAATTATCTCCACATAGTCCCTATCTACAAATGTAGTCACTTTGGGTTACAGGTTCAACATGTGAGTTTTGAGGGATACAATTCAGTCCATAACAATCATGAAACAGTTTTACTTATTTTTTTTCCCAATAACTGCTTCCCAGTTGGACTGTGTGAACCCCTTCTCTTCCAACAGGTCATAGGTTCTATGATAATAACTCATCCAGGGTCTATATATTTCCAGCCACTTTAAGTTCCCAAACTTTGGTATATAACTCAAGTCTTGTTTAGTTTAAAATGCTCTTTGGTTTGACCCTTTGATCTTAAAGTCAATTCTAAGTCTTTTCCTCCCAGAGATTAAGACCATAGTCCTAGCTTCTGTGAATTTAGAGTGAAGGTTGAGGGTGAGATCTATTGGATTCAAGCACCTCTCCTTCTCCTATAAGTTAGATCCTCCTAGGGGAGGATCCTGCAGCACAGATCTGGCTTTGTCCAGCTTCTTCCACCTCACCCCTGGTGCCCATCAAAGACTATCCTTCTCATGGTTTCTTGCAGCAAGTACCCCTTCCTGTTTGCCATTCATCTGGATGGGTTCCCAGAAAGATGACTCAGGTTCAGATGTCTTCTGCGTCATATTCTTGAACCATGAGGAGTACATCTTTGGGTAATAGGCAATGGATGTGCAGGATGCCTCATGGCTGTCGCTGCTCCTCAGATTTATCATCTCTCTCTAAATTTCATTTCTGTTTAACATAGAGCTGATAAGCAAATCCACTGCCCCAACAGAACTGAATCAAGGAATAAAATATTTTCTATAAGGGACCCCAATCTTTGGGAATAATTCTTTCTATGACATCTCTTATATTTTCAGGGAAAGGGGCTACACTCCCCAAACACCTTCAATTTACCCTCAGTACTTTCGTATATGTGTGTGTGTGTGTGTGTGTGTGTGTGTGTGTGATCCTTGCTGGTGAGACAAGTATGCTGTAGTATTTTCCAGTAATCTCCAGGATGAACTCTCAAAGGGACTCCAATTGCTGTTGACCTCTTGAATTTAGAACACAAGGTACTTAGCACCTGTTGTATCCAGCTTTTTTCTGTACTTTCTTATTAGTTGGGTAATAGGATGTCCGATGGGATTTTTCCTCAGAGAGGAAAAATTATTATTACCCAATTAATAATAATCTACAAAGTACTCTAGTTCACAAGAAATTATTCAAAAGTATGTATTAGTTACTATTGTTGCATGTCATATAATCCAAATTTTAGTGCCTTAGTAAACACATATCTCACAGTTCTGTGAGTCAGGGATTTGGGAATGGCTTTACTGGGTTGCCCTGGCTCAGGGCATTTCATGAGGTTGCAGGCAAGATGTTGCCTGTGACTGTAGTCATCGGGAGCTTGGCTGGGCCTGGAGGATGTATTTTCAAGATGACTCACTCACATGCTTGGCAAGATGGTGTTGGCTATTGGCAAGAAGCCCCAGTTTTTCTCCATTAGGATTTTGCCCAGAGTGAGCAAAGAACAAAAAGAAGACAAGGTGGAAATTGCAGTGCCTTTTATAACTGGGCCTCAGAAGCCACACACATCATCATTTCTGCAATATTCTTATGATTACACGGGCCTGCCTTAGTCACTGTAGTAGTGCATTGTACAGGGCATGAATACCAGACGTGAGCACTATTGTCAACTGTCCTGAAGGGTGGTTATCATGTTACCATAGGATACCACAGCATATTCTGCATCCCACAGACAGGAGGTGCATCTGGTTTCACAATAAGCCGTGGAATCTGAAAGCCAGAAGCAAAATTCTGCCAGTCTTTTAAAAAATTTCTCTCTGTTTTCTTCTCTTTCTCTCTGCCCCTCCCTCCCTCCCTTTGATTTTTTGGCTCCATTTCCACTGCTTCTGCTTTATTTTGTGAACTACAAACCTGTGGACCTTCTTTATCAGCTAAACTTTAGCAGACATGGCTGCTGCACAGTTGTAGGCTCATTTCCTGAGTTTTCATTATATTCATTTAAGTGAATAGCACAGAATGCCTAGAGTCAGTGAGTCCCAGTTCCATATTCTCAAGAGATAAAATCTGTTGTCTATCCTGGTTTCATCAAGTAAGAAAAGGGGATCAAGAGTCATATAGTAAAACCATAGCAGTCCCAAGAGTGGTGGATTGGTTGTGAACTGGCAAATGCCCCTAAGTGCATGTAATGACTGACTACAATGATATCTTCTCAAGACTGGTAAACTAAGGCTGGGTGGTGCCACTTGTAATCCAAGCAGATTGGGAGCCTGAGGCAGGAGGATTCCAAGTTTGATGCTTGCTTGGGTAATTTAGCAAGACTGTAAGACTGGATCTCAAAATAAAAGTAGAAAGGTCTGATGCTCTACCACTAAGTGTCCCTGGGCTCATATTGTGCACGCACACACACACACACACACACACACACACACAGAACTGAACTGTATCACAAAGTTCTTCAAGGCTTCAACTCTCAAAAGGGTAAATTCTTTTATAGACAAGTCTTTCATACAACTATTTTAAAACTTCATAAGAACTTATATTGCCTCATTTCTCAATACTATTCTTCAAAGCAAATTGTACAAATTTTATTTTGAATTTATCTATAAAATTCCTCAACGTAGAGTTTGTGATTTGAGAAAATTCTGAAAGAATTGACCTCTGAAAGTTCAACCCAACCAACTAAAAGTGATTTTTAAAGAGAGAGAAACTTAAGTCATTTCCTGGAAATGTCTCATGTTAGGGTGTTTACCATGGTAGTTTGAGGCACTTGTCTTTTCTTGTACTAAAGTAAGCAGTTTTCAATATTCTACTTAATGGATCAATAGGTAGAATCAGAGAAAATGACTTGATCACAAAATACAGTAGATTTCTTCCACTTTAGTGAAATCGGTTTTCTTTCCGCAGAATATATTCTGCTGATGGATATGCTAAAAGGAACAGGTGCCTTGAGAAGAATATCTTATCATGAAATGAAATTTATTATCCCAATACTAGGTAGTAGGGTAAAATGATGGCTAAGACAAGAAGTCAAATCACTCTTTAAGCCTCACTTTCCTCATTTGCAAAATGGGGTTCTGGTTTCAGTTGTGTAGAAAATCACCCTGAACTTGGTGGTATAAAACCTGGGTCAAGACTTGGCTGGGAAATTCTCCCCTGGAAGGTGTCTCATGCGGTTGCAGTCAGATATCCACTGGGATTGCGGTCAACTGACAGCTTGATTGGCCTGGGTGTCCACCATGGCTTACTCACATGGCTGGCAGCTGAGGCTGGCTATTGGCTGGAAGCTTAGCTGGCACTGTTGATTAGAAACACCAATATATCACCCTCCAGCATGATAGCCTTTAGTAGTAGGACTTCTTAAATAACGTCTGGTTTTCCTGAAACAACCTTCCCAGGAGAGGCTGGTGGAAGCTGTAGGCTTTTCTGTGACCTTGCCTTGGAAGTTATGTGACATCACTCTGCCATACACAATTGTTCGAAGCCAATAAGTTTGAAGGAAGACACACCAGGGCCCACCCTGTTGATTGGAGGAGTGGTAAGGTCACATTGTAGAAGAGTGTTTGGGATAGGAGAGAGTGTTGTGGCTGTATTTAGAAAATACTATTTGCCACGTTTGGATTATATTATTGCCGATTGCATGAGTTTTGTTAAGTATCAAATGAGAAAAGTACATGGTAAGTGCTTAATAGAGCGCCTGGCACATCGGAAAAGATCAATAAAAGTTATCACTCTTGCTCTTCCAACACTACCCTTTGGAGAATTTTTCAGTTTGGGGTAAACACTATTTTGATAGTGTTCTGAATTGCTTTCTGGTTCTCAGAAATATCTGATTAAGTTTAGACAGGTCACAGCCAAAAAATACAAGTGAAATCGGATGGAAGTGTATTGTGGTTTCCTTTGAAGTGTCTTCTTGAGTTCTGAAGTACAGAGCAGCCTTTGTCTCAAAGTCAACCTTCCCATATCAGGGAAGTATTCTCTGAGGCTCTTTTGCTTGCTTTGAGATAATGAAAATGCTTTGGATTGGAACTTTAACTAGAGTGTTAGCAACTATTGCTTTTGTCTTTGTTTTCTCACCTTTAAGTATGTTGCAGTGATGAAAGTCGATGTAAACTTTCTTATCACGCTTTACAGGAGTGTTCTTTAGGATTGGAAGAGTCAGAGATTTTCAGATGTTATGAAGTTTAACAGCGGTAACTTTGCCTTCCCAAAGCAATTTGAAATGAACATCCCAGACAATGAACCTACCTCTGACAAACTCAGCCTGTGCTTTGTTTTCAAGCTGTGATGATTTAGATTCTCTTCTCCTTGGCTTTAGAAATCGATGTCACAGCTGTGGTAGGTAGCAGGCAAATGATGTTCTCTTTATCTGCCTTCAGCTATGAAATTGTGTTCTTCTTATCACTGTGGGTTGAAGGACATCTTTGTACCTGACCACTTTGATTTGAGGGTGATGTCAAACAGATTTTGACTCAAATAAATATTCAGTTGTGGCAGGAATGACAAATAGAATATTTTTGTGGCCTTGTTTCAGTCAGGATAAATGTAAAATGAATTAAGTAAGGAAAAATGTTAAAGTGAGAGTTTTGTTTTCTTTTTACTATAAAATAATTTATGTGCCTCATAGGAAATTTTAGAAAATCCAGGCAAGCAAAAAGAGAAAAAATCACCTGCATTCTTATCACTTGGATGCAATAATTAACATTTTGCAATATGTATCCTGGGCATACACATTTACAGACACACCACAGATTTTTAAAGAAATGGATAGTTATTTAACATATTTTTATCTTACCTATAGGTTAATTTAGAAGTGGAAAAATCAGCAAACATTATCATACTATTGGCTAAATACTACTGTAGTTTGATTAGACCCAAGGAAGGAAACGTAATTCATGTCATTTACAACTTTGTGGCTTGAAGGAAAATCTTTCAAATGTCAAGATCTAGTCTAAGATAGATCCAGGTTCTGTAGGTCTGCTCTTGTACAATTTAGGAGGCTCCCCCACAAGAGAAAAATATACAAAATTATAAACACAACACTGGAGAGTCCTGTCCTTTGCCTTCAAAAGGACCTGAGTGAGTGAGGGCCCCTGAAGGCTTAGCTTCATTAACTTCATAGGAAATCTGCTTTGGCTCTAATGGACCCCCCCACTCCACCTTTGAAGCTTCTTTCACCTGCTAGAGGGCATGTTCAGTGGCCGTCATGTTTCTTGTGTCCTGTGAGTTCTCCTGGTTCCCTTTCCATTTTGTTGGAAGTCTTTCTCCAGCATTTTATTTCACAAAGGCTATACTGGTATACTATACTCAGCCTGTTCGTATGTTGCATATGCATATCTTTTGTCCAAACTTGATTATTTGGATTAATTTAGAAATCTAAATTAACTTTTTTCCCAACTGGAAGGATAAATAAGAAACTAATCAAAAAATGAATACAAACTAATAAAAATTACCTTTGAAGGCAAATGAGTCGGCCATGGGGAGAGTGGGAAAGGTAGGAATGAGACTCTTAACACTTCTTTAATGTAGTTTCATCCTCTTGCTAAAGTGTTACTTTCAAAAATAAATAAATAAAAACACACAAATCTTTTCCTGTCCTCAAAAGTTTGAAGCTCCTGTCCATTTGTCTTTGAGTCCTGAATGTTGTTGAGAAGTTTGGTGTTGTTCTTATCCTGCTTTTGTCACTTCTCTGGAAGCTTTCAGGTTTTTCTCTTTACCCTTGGAGTTCTGAAATTTCATTAAATTGGGTCTAGGAGTGAATCCTTTCAAAATTAATTTTGTTTGGTTCAACATAGACCATTTTATAATGAAGACAAAGTTCAGAGGAATTTTCTTTTTTTCCCATATTTTAATTGATGCATTATAGCTGTACGTGTGATGGGATTTGTGACATGTTTGTGCATGCATACAATATGACAATATACTTTGGCCAAAATCACTCTCCAGCACTTCTCCCCTCCCTCCTTACCTCTCACCCCGTGGTTCCTTTCCCCTACTGATCTCCTTTTGATTTTCATGAGATTCCCCTTTCTTTTCCTTTTTCCTCTCTAGTTTCCACATATGAAAGGAAACAGAACCTTTGCCTTTCTGACTTATTTCTCTCAATATAATGATCTCTGGTTCTCTGGGAAATTTACTTCAGCTACTTCTTTGAATATTTCTTCCCTTCCATTGTCTCAGTTCTTCAGTTGCGACTTTTAAGACAGATGTTTGACTTCTGGATCCATCCTCACCTGTCTTAAATCTATTTTTGTATTCCTGAATTCTTTATTTTTTAGTCACTGATATGGGACATTAAACTTAATTGATTTCTAATTAAGTCTGCATGTTCATTTTGTTGTTCAGACAGTCCAGTGAAATTAAAAACTTTTTTGTTCTTTGATTGTCCCTTTTTGTTTACAGACTGTATGCTTTAATGGATACCATATCCACTCAAATCATTGTAAAATTATTGCATGAATTTAAAAAGTTATTTTTAGGTTCCTGAGTCATCTTGGATTTCTTCAATGTTAGTTAACTCTTTTTTCATCCCTATACTTTTTCGTCATGTTACTGACTTTGAATCAAATATCCCAGTTGGTAGGATCATTCCTATAAAAGGCATTTCCCTTGAATGAGAGGGCTCACCTCTGGTTCTGTATCAGTGGGCTGGTTGGTCAACAGGTAAACTTTTCTTTAGGGCAGGAGGGTGTGAATTAGGCAAGCTAGTGGCTCTAGCTTTGCAGTTGCCTAAGTAAAGAATTCTTTTGTGGTGAGAGACTTCAGCATATTCACCCTCTGGGTGGAGCTGCTTCTCTGCATCTTAACATTTTTCTCTGTGTTTTGGAATTCAGTAGTTTGCTCTCAGGTCTCAGTATCCTCCCTAGAAATTTAGGTAGATCATTATTTATTTATTTATTTATTTATTTATTTATTGGTACTGGGGATTGAAAAGGGGCACTTTACCACTGAGTTACACAACCTGTTTTATTTTGTTGTTTTAAATTTTGAGACAGGGTCTTGCTTAGTTGCTTAGGGCCTCACTAAATTGCTGAGGCTGGCTTTGAAATTTTGATCCTCCTGCCTCAGCCCTCCAAGTCGCTGGGATTACAGGCTTGCACCACCATGCCCAGCTGTGATCATTGATTATTTAGAGCACAGGTCTTCAGCTTTAGTGGAAGGGTAACAACTTCAACTATTATCCACTCTGTTCCTTGGGGAGGTGCAGGGAGGACCCCAGCTACTCCAACTATTCCAATGCCTTGTACTTACATGTCTGTCTGGGCTTCACTGGGCTGTGAGCAGGTAGTTTATTCTACAACTTGGGCATTTATGGTATATCCAAAGAGATTAAATACCTTTAGTTTATTGACCATTTGTATTTCTTTTTTTTTTTTCTGGAAGTTACTTAGGCTTAGCCAGTGCCTGTTTTCACTCTAAGATTCACCTTGTTGAAAAATATTTTAATTTATAAGAACTCTTTATATGAAGCAAGGAATCAGAAATGAGACATAACTAGAGATTCAAGATAAATTAAAAGAATTATGAGTTTGCCTGGAATGCTGCGGGAAAAACAAAATTCCTTTTTAAAAAGGAATGCTTTTCTTGCAAAATATAAATGATGAGTTGTAGATATCAAAATGTTGCATCCTGAATAAACCAATTGAATAGTAGAGACTGGAAAGGAGATTAAAGATTTAACTCTGGGAAGGGAGCATAACCAGATAGATTCACAGCTATATTATGTTTAATCTTTTAAGACCAGATAATTTCAAAGTTATTTGAACTATTATAGATCATAGTAAAAGATAGAAATCTCTGTGATTCATGTTGTGAAGCCAACATAACTTTAACCTAAAATCTAAAAATGAAAGAAAGCACATGCTCCAAACTTGCTTTAGAATATGAGGGAAAATTCTAAATTGCTACTAAATAAAAATCTAGTGTTTATCAAAAGGATAATAAATCCTGATCTATGATCTTAAAGGTTTGAAGAATATAATTGGTTCAATATCAGGAAACCTAACACCATAATCTATGACAGTAACAAATTAAATTTAAAATTATGTGATTATGTTGATAGATGCTGGAAAGTCATTTGACAAAATTTGGCAGCCATTCTTAATTCTAAAACTATAAAAAGAGGAAAAGAGACAGTCTTAAATAATAAAACCAATTACCAAACACATGAATAAAACTAACTGAAAATGGTTCCAATTAGAATTAAGAACTAGATGGTGCTTGATATCAACATTGTTATTTGACATTATCTTAAAAGGACTTTCTAGCAAATATAACAGCACAAAATTAAATAGCTATTTGAGTCATTAGAAAAGAAGAGATAAACACATTTCTTCAAATTGGTAATATAACTGTATAAAACTCAAGAGATTTAGTAAAATGTCACTAGAATTAATAAGGAAGTAAGCAAATGGGGCAAATAATGTATTCACAGTAAGACTATAGCAATAAGAACTATAAAATGCTGACGTACATATACATTTAACAAGAATGGTAAGATATTTATGAAGAAAATAATTTCATGTACAATTTGAACAAAAGGAAAGGCATACCAAGTTCTTTGGAAGTCTTACATTAAAAAAAAAAACTGATTAGAACAGCAACGACTGGCAGGCGAGGAGTGTGGCAGTGTGTGCTGTTTGGAGCTCATTAGAACTGCGCATTAAGAAAAATAACCATGGGGGTTGGAGTAGTGGCTCAGTGGTAGAACACTTGCCTGGCATGTGTGAGGCACTGGGTTTGATTTTCAGCACGGCATATAAATAAATAAAATAAAGGTCCACTGACAACTAAAAAAATATTTAAAAAAAAAGAAGAAAAGTAACCACGGAAAACAGTGATTAAAACTCAGTGAATTTAAAATCCATTAAAATTTTTGAAACAAAAATCATACATTGAAGCAAATCAATGGCCTCTGGAATATCCTTGGATAATAGTTACAAAATGGATTATCCTGAAATGGGTTTATGTTTAATAATTAATAATAAGAATTTTCATAAAAGCACTGAAATGGCCTGTTGGTCTGGTACAGATGTAGATGCAGCAAACCTCAGAGAAACATTCATGAACTTGAAATATGAAGTCAGAAATAAAAATGACCTTACATGTGAAGAAATTGTGGAGTCAATACACAATGTTTCTAAAGAAGATCATAGCAAAAGGAACAGCTTTATTTGTGTAATTCTAAGCCATGGTGGTAAAGGAATAATTTTTGAAACAAATGGACCTGTCGACCTAAAAAAATTAGCAAGATTCTTCAGAGGAGATTATTGTAGAAGTCTAACTGGAAAATCCAAACTTTTCATTATTCAGGCCTGCCTGGGTACAGAACTAGGTTGTGCATTGAGACAGACAGTGATATTAATGATGACATGGCATATCAGAAAATATCAGTAGAGATTGACTTCTTGTATGCATATTTCACACACCAGGTTACTATTCCTGGGGAAATTTCAAGGATGGATCCTGGTTCATCCAGTCACTCCGGGCAATGCTGACACTGTTCTCTCGTAAGCTTGAGTTTATGCATATTCTTACTTGGGTAAACCAGAAGGTAGCAACAGAATTTGCGTCCTTTTCCCTTGACTCCACTTTTCACACAAAGAGACAGATTCCATGTATTGTGTCCATGTTTACAAAAGAACTGTATTTTTATCACTAAAGAAATAGTTGAAATTTTTTGTTTGTATGCCAAGTGAGAAAATAACACAATACTTTTATTTCCTCTCTTACTTAAATTGTATCTAAAGATAGTACTTTGAAACATATCACTTCTGCAGTAGAACCACAAACTACCTCAAACTCAAAATCAGTATTTGGACTTGAATTTAATTAGGAATAAATTAATATGGATAACGACGCAATCATCATGAGAGGAAATTATTGTAAATTTACATCTTTCATAATTAGCAAGGTTAAGTGATGCTATACTATGAATTTTCAATAATTTATGAAGTTAAACATTTCAGTAATGATGAATTTTAGTATTTCCCCCACACACTTAAGACTGTACATTCTAGTTTTTGTCAAACTGTAAAAATGATGATGTGGAATCATGGATCTTAGAACCTGGGAACATGGGCATGTTCAAAGGCCATTATTTAAGAATTGATAAATGGAAGTCGGCCAACTGCATTTTTCTCACTTGTCATAGCTCATGGTTTTGTGCTATTTGTTCTAAGCATGTTGGTTGTAAACAAAACAAAACAAAACGTGTTAACTATGGAGAAGGGAACTAAATATTTTAGAGAAAGTCTGAGCAAGTTGAGTTGATTCTTTTAAGGCTAACTTACAACATTAAAGAGGGACTGAATTATAACTATAAGGTGCTAAGATCTACCAGTGTATGTTTCTTCTCATTTGTTTTTATGCAAATCAACTGAGATGTACAGACCAAAAAAAGTCTAAATAACTAATATGAAAAAGAATTTGAGCTGGGCGTGGTGGCGCACGCCTGTAATCCAAGTGACTTGGGAGGCTGAGTCAGGAGGATCATGAGTTCAAAGCCAGCCTCAGCAACTTAGCGAGGCCCTAAGCAACTCAGTGAGACCCTGTCTCTAAATAAAATACAAAAATAGGGCTGGGGATGTGGCTCAGTGGCCTAGTGTCCCTGAGTTCAATCCCTGGTTCAAAAAAAAAAAAAAAAGAATTCAATTTTTGATTGTTAGGATATATGAAGAAATGCTACAGGAACATACTAAAATATGATTTATATAATAAGTAGTGAAAATACAAGAAAAGAGCAATAAATGATCAGCTGGCATTCTGTAATTTGAGAGAAGATGGTTTGAGCCTGAGATGTGGCACAGCCTGTTCAATGTAGGCAGAGCCATAGACTCAGCTTCAGAAAAGGACCACCAGCTGGTTCCTAGGTATGAATAGTGACATAAGAAGATGAACTAAATCAGAAACTTAGGAAATGGAGATTTTTCCAAAGGTGGTGAGAGTCATAATAAAAATCATGGTACTCCTTGTGGTAAAATTTGTAAATGTTATTTTCTGAAGTTTACAATCAAAGTAAAATAGTGGCAACCTTTTATGTAGTTACCTAAAATAAAAGGCAGGCACACAGACTCTCGGAAGCATCCAATTGGAGCCTGTCCTGTGCACAGAGGGAAACTGGAGACCAGAGCTTAGCCCCAGCCAGGGAGGCCAGAATCCTGGCTTCCTCACTCCTGGAGATATTGAGCCATTACTGACTGCACTGGTGGGTCTCACTGGCTTTCCATCAAAAATTTCACATGAGTTTTCTTTTTGCTCAAAGAAAGGAACTCACATTTTAATTGACAGCTAATTGACTGGATCGACTGACTTTCTCTAATAAAATGTAGCATGTAATGATATCTTAAGGTGTGCTCCTATGTGACAGTTTTGTAAACATTTATTATTGCATTTTTATTTCAAAACATAAATTCAAACTTAAATAAACCCTGATTATTTCAAAGGAAATCCAATGCAACCACATTAGAACACTCTGTGTGTGTGTGTGTATGTTTAAAACAAAGTTTAAATAAAAGATAAGTGCTTCAGAATAGCAAAGGAATAGTTTGGGAGAATTAAAAAACATCAATGATGAGCTTGCCCTCCCATGTAGGAATAGCTCCATAGCAAAACAATGTGTATCAACATAAAGATAGCAAGTGGACTAGTGGAATAAAATGGAGGACCCAACACATATCCCATTATGTATGAGACTCAATGTTAGTTTATTAGGCTGAAAAGTCCAACATTTAGGTACCAGAAGATTCAGTGTCTGGTGAGGGCTTGATCTCTTGCTTCCAAGATGGTATATTGAGGGCTGTGTCTTCATGTAATGATAGAAGGGAAAGAAGAGAAAAAAAGGGCCTAGCCCTTTTATAATGTTGTTCATTAATCCCAGTCATGAGGGCTCTGTCTTCATGATAGAATTACCTCTTAAGACCTTCACTTCTCAATATTGTTTTAAGTTTCAAAGTGAATTTTGTGGGACACACACATGCAAACCATAACTCTAGGTTACAAGACAACTGTTTTGGAGTTTTTTTTTACAAAATCTTTCAGGGATGAGGAAGTATGAGCTTGCCCTCACACATTTGAATAGCTACATGGCAAACGTTTGGTGGTAGAGCACTTGCCTCACATGTGAGAGTCCTTGGGTTTGATTCCCAGGATTGCAAATAAATAAATAGGAAAGCTTTTTGGTATTTTTAGTTAGCTGATTGGGATAAATGCTCAATTCTATAAGCTCAAGACAGAAAAATATAGATTTAATTAAATTTAAAATAACTGATACATAAATATTTTAGCTGATTATTTCCTTATCTACCTAATAATATGAAATGATGAATTCAGGGCTTTGTTTCCTTAAAGCATTTATGTCGAGGCTCTTTCCTTCAAGGTATTCTGAAATCATTAACTAAAGCTTACAGCTTTTGTCTTTAGTTTTAATCTCTAACCAAGGACAAAGTAACGAATACGGACATTTTTCTGATTTTACAATTGGAATTATTTTAATATTTCAACATTGAATATAATCATTAATTAGATTTGTTATGAATATTTGGAATTCTCACTATCTTTGGCTTATTAAAAATTTAAAAATTGAATTAAGTGGTGGGTTTTGGGTATTTTATTATTCCTTAAGATTTTCTGTAGATCTGAACATTCTGTAATGAAAAGTTTGAAAAAATTAAATCTATTTATGAAATTACAAGAAACATTTTGAAATATGGCAAAAATAATAAAAGAAGGAAGGGGGTCCGTGGCGGGAAGGAACACAGTAGCTGCTTGAGTTGTAAACAGGCAGCCATTACCCTCTGCTGTTTTTCCTTGTGGAGAGTAGAGATGCTCAGTGGTGTGGTGGGAAATATTAAGCTTAGATACAATAAGGAATGTTCTTCTGAAGAAGACCATGCAGCTTCTTGCCCTGTCCTTAAGAATTTCATAGATGCTCTCTGTCTAGGATAGTGGCAGTCACCTGAGGCAGGTGCTGTCCTTTGATTGCAGAGGGAAGATAAGTTCCTCCAACAGACCTGGGGGCTGCTGCAGTTCATACACATTTGTAGAGTTAGTAAGATAGTGCTAGGTAGGAATGTAGATTAGGTTCTGCCTGCAATGGACCCACTGATCTCCACAGGGTTCCCTTTGTGGATTAGCCTCTACCTGGTATCTTAGAGCAGTTCCAACAAAACTGAGCACAAAGCAGGAAGAGACCCTGCAGTTCATGAAGCCCAGCTGTTTGTTCTTCTGGAAATGAAGAGTTCATACCAATCTGGCACTGCAAAAGCATGGGACTTTCCAAGAGAAACAATCTTTGTCATTAGTTGGGCAAATTTCTGCAAGAGTGGAAAGTAATTCATGCAAAAGATGGTGATTATATCCAGAGGCATATTGAGACTATTTAGTCTAGTGGATAGTTTCCAGAGTGCCACACATGTAACACCTCAGGAACAGGCTCTGCATTTTCATCTTGATTTTAATCCTGATAAGCCCATTGAATAGCTGTGCAACTTTGGAAGCAAGTGCCTTAATGTCTCTGTGCCCCAGTTTTCTCCTTGATGGACTGGGTATTATAATAAGAACAGCTCTCATAGGGTTTTCTTGGAGGATGAACTAAAATAACATATGTAAAGAGTTTGGAATGGTACATAGTAAGTATTCAGTAACTGTTGACTATTATTATTTAATGTGGTTGCCTTTATTTTCTTTTACAAGCCCTGTACTCCTTATTTTCTAGTTACCTTAAACAAATTCTAAATCACTTCAGGGCTGAGAAACAGCTACTTACTCTAGGAATTTTCTAAGTCACCCAGCTGAAGGGGGTTTCCAGGCCTCCCAGGAACTTCCTGCTTCTCCAACCCATCAATATCAAATTGTTAGGTGAGAGAACTCTGACCTTGCTTTTGGGTTCTGTTGGTGAGGGGCAAGTGAATCATACTATGGAGATGTCCTTGGAGTTTCTCCTGTGTTCTCTTGAACTCAAAATGTAACTTTGTAAATGAGATTCACTGAACTCAACCCTAGGCAGTACCGGAGACCCTGCTGGATTATTGGAGTAACTTCCCTAACAAGTCCTTGGTATAAGTTATTTTTAGGAGACTGTGACACTGTGCATCTTGTATGTGGTATATTTAGATTGCTTTCCAGTTTCTATGAAATTTTGAAATATAAAGTCACAAGTATTGACCCGCTAAGGAAACCTTTTCCCTCTGTGGAGCGAAGCTATAGAAGCGTCTCTTGAGATTCATCCCAACACTGTGCTAACAAGGCCCCAGACACTTCTAGTCCCTTGGCTGTTGATTGCTCTAACTTTAAAATTAAAATTGGAAGTTCCAAATCTCTTGGCTATTGATTTCTCTAAGTTTAGGACTGGAAAATCACCCTTTTTCCCCAGTTGCAGAGCGTACTAACTTTGGATAAATTTTAATCAGCCTTGTTGAAAAAGTAAAGTAAAAATGGTAAGCAAGGGCCGGATCAGTGGGGTTAAGGCTGTGGGCAGAAGCCATGTGCACCCTTTGGCTATGATGGCCAGGAGTGGACCACACTTGTAGCACTACCTGATATCTTTTTTTTTCTTTTTTTTGGTGGTGCTGGGGATTGAACCCAGGGCCTTATGTTTGACAGGCAAGCACTCCGTGAACTGAGTTATATCCCCAGCCCACTATCTGATATCTTATTTACATATTTATATTTGTTTGTCTTCCTTACTAGAAGGAAAACTCCATGAAGGCAGAGACTTTGACTTTTGCATATCTCTAAAAATGTGGTACAATTTCCTCTCCCACAGCCATTGTATGAAAATGTCCATCTTTTTCTCCATTGTTATTGTAGATATTATTTAAAAATTGCCAATCTGAGAGTAAAAATAGCATCTAATTGTCTTTTATTTCCACTATTACTAGTGAGGTTCAGTATCTTTTCACACGTTCGCTGGTCATTCATGTGTCTCCTGTGAATGACTTAATTCATATGCTCTTTACATAAATAAAACATTTATTTTTCTGCTGGGTTATTTTTCCTTTCCTTTCTTTATTATTTTTTGTTGTTGTTGTTGAGACCAGGTCTCACTATGTTGTCCTGCCTCAACCTCCCAAGTAATTGGGATTATATGTGAATGCCACCATGCCCAGCTTTGCTTTTCCGTTTCTGACTGCTTGGTATAGACGATTTTCATTGCTTATACAAAAATACCCTTTAATCCTGCAATCTTCTGTCTGGGAAAGGGAATCATTGGGCAAAAATGTATGTACAGGTGTTGGAGCACACATTATTTATAACATAAAAATATTTGGAAGCAACTTTATTAATTTTTATTATTTTTTATTCACACAGTTCATATAATCTTACATATACATAGGGTAATACTGTCTGTCTCAGTCTCCTATTTTTCCTGCCCCCATCCCCTCCTGTCCCATTTTCCTCCACACCATCCATACTTCCTCCATTCTTTCCTATCCCCTCCATAACTACCCCCCCCTCAAGCAACTTTAAAATCCAACAATAGAGAAGTGGGTGAATTATGGCAGTTCCTCACAATGGAAGACAGTGCAACAATGAAGAATAATGACACATTTCTGTAGATTGTATGTTTATTGATGTAAAAAGAGATTTATCTGGGTGCAATGGCACACACCTGTAAACTCAGCTACTCAGGAGGCTGAGGCAGGATGATCTCTAAGTTTGAAGAAAGTTCCCATGCTCATGAGTCAGTAGTGAGAACAGGGCATCCTGAATGACCTTCCTGATGATTCTTGTACCTGCTCCTAAGAGGTGATTTTGCTTTCGATTGGGTTTGGGGAAATCAGATCAACATTGTTGTATGACCTTTCAGAGAAAAGTGACTCAGGGGCAAGCAGGATCAACTTATAGGAGCATAGGCCCTACTTTCTACACAAGGGCTTTCTGGATCAAGAGTCAGAGTCCCTTAGAACAGTGACTGCAGAGCTGGAGCATCAGAATCTAGGGAAAGCTTTTTAATGCAGATTTGATGGTCAGATTTCATCCAGGTTTACTATAGGGGGAATAGAGCCCAGAAATATAAAAAATAGTCCCAGGTTGCTTTGTTAAATGAGCAGGTTTGGTAACTACTGTACTGCCTCACTCGGCCCCTTCTTCGGAGGGCAATAGCATCACTTGTGTTGACACCAAGTCCTTTTAATTTAATCCCCCAAACATCTCTCACATCTGTCTCCATTAGCTACTAGTCAAGTCCAATCTGCCAGTGTTTTTGGCTCTGACCACTGTGGAGCGTTGAGTTTTCCTGGAGGGAAGGACTCATCTCCCTCCAAGCTGTCCCCCACAGCGCAGCCAGAGTGACAGTTTCAATATCAGTCTGATTCTGTCACTTTGCACCTCATCCTGACCACACATCAGTTCTTCCCACTGCTTTTTAGGATGAATTCATTCTTCCCATGACCAGAGGGTCTGTGTTAGCAGGTGCTTCCCCAGACTTACCTCAGAGCCACTCTCCCTCAGAGGCCTTTGCAGGTGCTGTTCTCCCCAAAGGGGCTCCTCCCTCTCCCCTTCCCTGCCTCACCTTCAACCTCAGCTGTAAGCCCACTGCATCAAGCTTCCCCAACCTTCCATAGGCAGCACTTTTCTGCTCCAAGTTCTCATTGATTTACATAATTATTAGATTAAGTATGTCTCTCCAAGTAGGTTGGAATTTCCTACAGAGGCAGGGACCATGTTTCTTCATTATTGTAACCATAGTGCTTGGCTTGTAGTAAGTTCTAAATACCTGCCCCCTTCCTCTGCACAGCAATTTTCAGAGAAGACACAGGGTCCTGGGATGGATCAGAGATTCTACTGGTTCATTCAATTGTTCATTATGACATATACAGTATCATGTACCACTCAGAGCTGTAATTCTGGGCTTACCTGGAGTCAACCATAACTGTAGGACATGATTTGAGCACTCTTGACATATCTCACTTCACGTCTTGTTCAAAACATTTATTCATGAACTATGTCCCAGATGTGCCCCATTCTTATGTAGTTTATGTCTAAAGAAAGATAGGACTTAAACAAGTGACCATAAGTTGAAGAGTTTTATAAACAGAGGAAGTTGAGTATACTATAGAGATATAAAACAGGTGTTCAAGTCTAATTTGGGAGCTCACGGGAAGGCTCTCCTACAAAAGGAATATCTGAGCTAAGATCTGAAGGATGAGTAGGAGTTAGAACAGGCTGCAGGGAGCAGTGCATGTGCAGGCCCACTGAAATTAGAAAGTATCTAATGGGAAGCAGGGAGCAGCCAGTTCTGCCTAATTCTCTGTGAACTGGGGCTGAATCCATCCACACCCTGGGTTGACTCCTCTTCTATCATGAGTGGGTTGCTGAGATGGTCTGTGTTGGCCTGGACTCTGGGCCAGGTCTGGAGGGCAAACACAGCACTAAAGAGAATGGGGAGAGGTATGTAACATGTCTCAGTGTTCCTTTCTCTGACTTGAGTACCACATGGACTGTTGTGAAGTCAATACCATCCAGTACTCTTGGAGCAATATTGAATATCATCACCACCAGCAGTTTTTACTCATTTCTTTATTAATATAGAAAAGGAGCCCAAGGCAGCTGGACCAGTAGTACACAGCACCAGGAGTTAATACTATTCTGGTGAAGGGTTGGCTTTACAAAAGTGAAGGAGCAGGCAGGAGCTGCCCTGCTTCTGGGGCCAGGCCCAGCCTACTGCCCAGACCTCAGAGCAGCACATGGAATGAGCCCTGGTAAAGAGCTGACAGGTACTTTAGGGGCTGGATGAGCTGGAGACCATGGGAACAGATGACAGGGATAGAGGGTCAGGCAGTTTGAACCATCCTGTGGATGAAGATGGCAGGGACCTGCTGGCTTGAGGCTCCCCAGTGGATCATGGGCAGGGGCTCTTGGTGGTCCTCAGCTCTGGGGGCAGGTAGAAAATGCTATGAAAAGTGGTGGGCAGGGCGAATCCAGACGTGGCCCTGGGGTTGAAGGGCTTTCCTCCCTCTCTCCACCAGGAGCCACCTTTGTTCTATATTACACATGGGGCTTCACGCCCAAGGCACAGAGGGAGACTTGGAAGTCTCCTATTGAGAGGAAGATGGGGCAAGGACACTCAAGGAAGTACTTGAGTGTCCCTAGTTTAGGCAGCTAGGACAGCCACAGGGCAGGACAACAGCATGTCTGCATAATGGGGCTAGAATATGGGGTAAGGATAGGTTTGAAGTCAGTTGGTGACCAGCCCCCTGGTGCCTGCCATGAATCTGCCCTATGCACTGTGTGTCAGTAGACCTGCATTCTAGTCTCTATTCTGCCGGAACTATTATCACTCAGGGCTGTGTCACCATGTCCTGCCCTGGTCTGTTTCCTTGTCTGTCAGTAAGAACTTTGGATGTGACCTCTGAGGTTGTGGAAGGGACTCTGAAAGTGAATGAAGCTTCAGGACCTGCTCTTGGTAGTGAAGTGGGACCTATCTCAACCAGAACCTGGATGGAATTGGCATGGGATAGGAGTGAGGGGGTGATGGAGGAGGAAGATGTTCTTGCATGGAACCTACCCCCATAAACACTCCAGAGCTAGGAAAGACTGCTGGGAGACCTCCTCTGCTCAGAGGAAGGAAAGGCCACATAGGGAGGCAACGTGGCTTGGTACAATCCCTTCACAACAATCATCTGGGTGATGCTTGGCATGAAGAGGCTGGAGTGGCACTGGGCAACCCTTCATATTTTTCCCCAGGGCAGGGAGCTCAAGGCCTCTTGTGGCTTCTGTCTCTAGGCCTCAGCATGGGATCAGAAGTACTGTTTTTCATGGTAGTCCTATCTTGGGGACAGCCCAAGACTCTGCCTAGCTGGCACATGTTAGTTGGTGAGGAAAGAACAGAGGGGTGACTAAGCAGACAGGGAGGTGAGAGCAACTCTCTGGCTTTCTCCTCTTCCTCTAGCAAGAGCAGCTCAATCCACCGAGTCACAGATCTCTTCCACTACAGCATTAAAGATGTGTGGCTGGTCAGCATAGACATGGTGCGATGCACCTTCAATCTCCTGTGGAGAAAAGACCCATCAGGGGTGGAATGGCCCTTTATTCCCAATACTAGAAAGTTGCTCCACCATTTCTTCTCCCATTAGACTTGCTTTTCACCCACCAGTTCTTATGAGAAATGTGTTATGGTTTGTTCCCCAAAAGCTCCTAAGGTAGCTAATGCAGGTGGTGAAAGGATTGGATTATGAGGGCCGTAACTCTATCAGTGGATTAATCCATTTGATTGATTAACAATTTGGATGGATTACTGATTGGTCATTATAAGCTGATAGGGCATGCCTGGAGTAAAGGTGTCACTGGGGGCATGCCTTAAGGATTATATATTTTGTCCCTGGCTCCTCTAGCTGTCTCTGCTTCTTGGCTGTCACGAGCTGAGCAGTTTTCCTCCACAACATCCTTCTGCCATGTTCTGCCTCATCTGAGTCCCAGAGCAATAGAGTTAGCTGATCATGGACTGAATCTCTGAAACCGTGAGCCCAAAATAAGCTTTTCCTCCTCTAAGATGTTCTTGTCAGGTATTTTGGTCACAGCAATGCAAAACTGACTAACATATAATGCTTTACCTTTCTTCCTGGATCTTTATATTTTCCTTTGAGAACCAATGAATCTTCATATCCTGTTCTATTTTTTCTTTGGCCATTCACTGTATCTGTCTTTCCATGTAAGTTCCATCACTATTTTGTTCTTTTCATTCAAAACCTAGTAAACCAGGGCCCATGGGATGGCACCCAGCCTAGCTGAACATGCTCTTTGGCAAATGAGGGGAGGGGGTAAGAAAAAAGGGGAAGGCAGAAATACAGCAGGAAGTCTTCATGATGGCCTCTACTATTCATGATACTGGTTTGGGGCAGGAATTATAGGGTGAGGGGTGCTGGAGTGGCAGTGTGTGTATGCTTGGCTACTGACAAGAACCTGCCTTTTAGCTGAACTGGGCTATCCAGAAGTGGGAAGTCTCTAATTTTGACATTATCAAGACAATCAAACATTTCAAATCTACTGCCCTAGCTCAACCTGTTCATTCCCCTTTTCACTCTGACTCTGATCATCCTTCTCTACCCCAAGGCAGAGAGATGATTAATGGAGAGTCAATTAACATGTGCTGTCATTCAAGTCAAAGTATTTCCACCTTGGCTCCCACTCCTTGGGTGGACCAACATACCATGTCTCGGACATAGGAATCTGGCCGCTGCATCTTCACTTTTTTTCCAGTGCTAGTATCTATCCAGGTGTTGGCCCCATAGATCATGGTGATGGGTACATCTTTTCGAATTAAGTGAATTCGCTCCAACATGGGACGCCGGGCCCAGCCAAAGGACTCCATCATGGCTTTGAATGCTGTTTCACCACTGGCAGAAGCAAAGCGGGGTAAGACAATGAAAGTAATAAATCCTACAGCAGAAAATGTCAACTTCTTAGTCCCTTCAGAGGCTGGGACAGAATCTTAGTCCTCTTTGTATTTCCCCAAAGCTCAGCACATTAAATACTGGTAAGATTAGGAGATGATGGAATCTCCACACTATGGAAAACCCCATGGCACAGAGAACCATCCAAGAATGGAATGCGTTGCTTTCTTTCAACAAATATTTATGTGTCCTGCCCTGGGCTGGTGAAGGGACATATGAACAGACAGATGAGATGTCTGCCCTCTGGAGCTCACATTTTGGAAGGTGAGTGTTAAATAGTTAATCACATGATTAAGCATTTAACTTAAAATTTCCTGGGGATTATGAAAGGGTGGTAGAGAGCCATGAGAACACAGATTAGGAACTTAGCTTGCTGGGTGGAGAGTAGGGGACAACTTGGGGTGAACTCTGAAGAGTGAGCACTATAGCAGTAAAGAAGGCTTCCTTCTTATGAGGACTAGGGGAATAGTGATTTCTGCTAAAAAGAAGCAACAAATGCCAATTCAATATACTTTACTCCCTGGTCATTTCCTATGTAGAGGCAACTGAGGCCATATCATGAGGTGTCTGCAAATCTAGCACAGAAGCTAGCTTTCTGGGCTGGTCTGTAGCTTTTGCCACCTCCAAGGCTCTGCCTGTTTTTCCATGGTTATACCCCTGATCTCCTTTGTACCCCCAGGATGAATTCTGCCACTGCCACCAGAAACTGAGAACTTTTCTTTAATATGTCACAGCATAGTAGATAAATCATGGACTTTGGAGTCAGACAGACATGAATTCAAATTCTGACTGTTTTCTTAGCAATTCATGTAAACAGTATACATCTTAATTTTCTCATTTACAAATTTTCTCATGATTAAGAGAATGAAAATATATATAAAACCTCTAAGTTTAGGTGAAGTGAAGTAGGTATCCACCTCAAACATTTTTCTCTTGGCCATATTTCATGTTTTCAAAGGGACTGATCAAAGTCATCATGAACTTATCAGTTACAACTCAAAAAACTCAGGGAATTATAAAATTGAGCAATGGTGTTTGGGGGTGAACCAGGGATTGAACTCAGGGACACTTGGCCACTGAGCCACATCCCCAGCCCTATTTTGTATTTTATTTAGAGACAGGGTCTCACTGAGTTGCTTAGTGCTTCGCTAAGTTGCTGAGGCTGGCTTTGAACTCGCAATCCTCCTGACTCAGCCTCCCAAGTTGCTTGGATTACAGGTGTGGGCTACCACGCCCGGCATGAGTTCCTCTTCGATTCCTCTAGGATATGAGCAAGTTGCAAGATTATTCTGTGACTTGGACTGGGAGGCCATTGTACAGAAGTAGGTCCATGATAGGGAAAATTCTAAGGGAAAGGTCAGGGCTAGGCCTATGGGACTGGTGCCAAGCACGTGAGGGCTGAGACAAGCTAAGAGCAGGAAGCCAGAGGTGTCTGATATGACTGTTGCACTGCTTTATTAGGCCCTTCCATTAGCTGAACTCATGTGCAATGTTGGCTAGACAGCTCCCACAGTGTCCCAAAGCTCTCTGGGTTTGAGGTGAATGCTGATAGTACTGCTGGAAGGCAGAGCCCCACCTTCCTCACAGTTTTGGTCTCAAGGCGGGTGACTTGGACAAACCTGGTGGGACCATGACCCTGGCTCCTAAGATGCCTCACAGCAACTTAGGGCAAGGCCTCCACAGTGGTGGTGCCACCAAAGTGGCCTTGTGCTACAGCCACTCACAGGATACCTGCTACAGGAGAAGACTGCTGCCTTGGCTTTGCCTTGGTTGTCAATGTTGCAAAGACTACAGGCTTGCAAGCCAGTGGGGCCTGCTGTGTCAGTAAATAGTCAGGCATAGATCTTCTCAAGGTTCCAGGGATATTCCCAAAACTCCGGAAGAGTGGGAATTTCTGTCCCAATGATTTTATTTCAAAGTGCACGTAATTAAGTTAAGTGCATACTCTTTCACTCAACAATTCTATTTGTAGGAAAGTATTCTATGGATGTATTATATGTGTATACAAAGGAATATGTGCCAAGAGGTTCTCTGAAGCAATGTCTGGGAAAATCTTAGACTGAAAATAATGAAGAAATTTAGGAACTGCAGGTTGGGAACAGAAGATGTTCTTTCTTTCTCTTTGCCTTTTTAAAAAAAATACTATGTTTGTATCACTGCATCAGTTAAAAAAAAAAAAAGTCTTTAAAAATGTTTTCTAGACTCTTGCCCATCAGGCCAACTGCCTATCTCTAGGGAAGAGGGAGGACCTTTCTCTAGAGATGGGCAGCATGTTTAATTAATCTATTGTCTTCTACATCCCTTGGTACCCATCCCTGGAGAACTCCTTGGAAATGATCAAGCCTGCTACTACCTGTGTTTCCCTACCTGTGTTCAGTACTTTGTAGAAGAAATAAAGCATAGCACTCCACAGTGGAAATTTTATCTTTAAACCATCCACCTCAAGTGGGCCCTGAGAGCTGCCCTCACCTGGGATTCTGTGCATTGCAGTGGTAGATGTACTCTGATATAGTATCATCTTCAAAGAAGTCTGCAAACTTACGCTTGAAGTCTGGCCGAAATCGCTGCACCAGGCCAGGCCCTGCGAGGGGATAGAAAAACATGAATGGCCAGTTTGGGCAATGCAGGGGATAAGACTCATGCCTGTGTATATTTAAACAACTTTAACCAAATATTATTTCTCCTAAGGGTTTATTTGCTTTATGCATTTAACATTATAGTGGCAAAAAGAGTGTAGAAGGCTGTTGGAAAACTCCAGATGACTTCAAATGACAATTAGTTGGTCACCAAAGAATTTAAAGATAGCCTAACATCACTGAGAAACCAGGTTATTTTCAGCTCAATGAAGTCCCAAGGTCTTTTTCTACAAAGGATCATAAGCACCACAAGAGTATATGGCTGAGATGTTTTTCTTAGAGTCTGAGGCATGTTCTTTTTCTCCCCGGGACCTTTAAGGCCTTTTAACCTTCTGAAGGCTGTAGATGAAATTGGACCATCTCCCAAGAGCCCTCTCATTTTCAAGCCTGTAACAGTATGTGGAGAAGTGTCCTTAACGACGCTGGCTCAAGGCACTGTGTTAGAACAATCTGTTCCTTTCACCTTTCTTGATGGTACACATCCAAGCAGTAGGGCACCCAAAAGAGACTGCAAAAACTAGGCCTAATGGTCAATTTCTCATCTTTCTCTCTCTTCTGGTCTTCTCTAATTGTGAAGTAACTGGGGAGGTGCAGTGAGGATATCTACGGGTGCTGCCCTCCTGCTGACTCAGTCCTCCATGGCTGTCAGCCAATCACCCCAACTATAACATCTCTGATACACGCACGAACCTGGCGAGATCCAAGGCCAGAAAGGGGGATGGTGGTTACAGCAGGGCTTCCTCTTGTAGAGAATCTGGTGGAGTCCACAGTGCTGGGAACCCTAAAGTCAGCCCTCTGCCCACTAACTCTCCTTTGACCTCTGTGTCTACTGCTAGCCTTCTTTTCTTTTGGGATTCCTAAATTCCTACCTCCTACACAAATACTAATGACCCCCTTTATTTGGAACCATTTTGTTTTTCTTGAAGAGCCCACAGATATAACGTTTATTTAGCCATTAGAACATAACTATGTAAATAATGCAATTAGTATAAAAGAGGGGTCACTAACCTTTTCCACAAAGGAAATCTGCCTTTTACTTCATCAGAGTAATAGGTTTCCCAAAGGGAAGGGTGTGGACAATGAGAGGTAAGAAGACCAGAGCTACTAGTACTACACCATGGCTGACTCCCCACCTCTGCCTCCTTCCCTTCCTTTTACTCAAAGAATCACTTAGTACTCAGCAACCCAGAACAGATGTAGTGTTTTCTTGAAGCAGGACATGGCTTAGAGGGGTTTGCTTGCCATTGTGAGTTAATGTTGAAGACTCAGATTCTGACCTTCCCTGCTACAGGTGTGAGGTGAGCCCTGGGATGGGATCCAGTGATGGTTATTGCACCTGAATCATGGATAGGTTATCACATGTAGCAGAGAGTGAGTCACCTCACAGGCCTTTCTTTTCTCTGGGGGTCTGCCAAGGTATGGGGTAGCTGTTCTATCTATTCTCTACAAAGTAAAACTTTTTTTTTTTTTTTTTTTTTTTTATGCAGAGGAAGGGGGAAAAAAACCCCTCTGAAACATATAAGAGATCTGGTCCAGATCCCACTTTTTATGAATGAGTGGAGATGGTGGGAAACCAGATACAGCAGGACTTGATTGAATGAGACAGTCTTGGTTTAAGGAGAGGTTTTCTTCATCAGCAGGCTACTCACCCCAGGGCCCAGCTACTCGAAGAACAGCCAGTGGATTGGAACGCCCTAGGACAGATGCCACCGCCTTGACCCAGGTGGGAGGTGTCCGGATCTCACTGGGGTCAGTTGGACGGAGGGGAAAGCCCCAAGGGTCCACCAAGATGAGGTGTTTAACTCTATGTTAAAGGAAGAAAAAGGAGAACATGCTATAATCACTTGGTATCACAGCCCTTAAATCACCCAGGAAAAACAAAACTATTAGAAATTAATACTTTACAGTTCCTACAAGGTAAGGAGTCTGGTCATGAGGAAGAGGGGTGGCTGCCTCATTACCTTTCAGGATACTTGATAGAGTAAGAAGTGGCCAGGAATCCTCCCAAACTGTGTCCTAGGAGGATCATGCTGGGGATCCCCATGGTCTCCCGCCATGTCTCTATTGAGGTCACAAACTCATCCTCGGCCCCCTCGGGGTCTCTTGGGAATGTTGGCCTTGAGCTTCGCCCAAAGCCAAGCAGATCAAATGTGTGCAGTGTGCGGCGGGCACTCAGTGAATCCATATTGAGGATCCAGAGGCCCACGCCACCCCCGAAGCCATGCACCATCACCAAGGGGGTGCGGTCCTTTTGCTCAGGGCTCACAGTCACCGTCCAGATCTTGTTCTGGTTTGGGAGAGAGACATATCGGGCCAGGAACTTGTTCTGGAGACCTGAGGAGGGGAGAGTCCCAGGAGAAATCAACAAGAGTGTTTTCTGAGAGAAAAGTCATTTTACCTGGACTACTCTTCAGATTTTTCTCTTGGTAGTCCCAAACCCTTCCCAACCTCCCCAGCTCTTCTCTTCCACAACCCTCCGACCACTGACAAAGACTCTCTTCTTGACCAAACTTGCCTACCTAGTACCTCATAAAAGGTGAGGTTAACACAAATTTCCTCACCTTTTATAGTTGATCAAGTACCTCATCTTCTACCTTTGACCATCCTTCAGCTTAAATTCTGGAGTCAATTTGGTAAAAACTCCCCTATCCTTGATATCTCCTCTCAGTAATTTTCCATCCACTGAACCCCTCACCCTCCTCCTCAGTTATAAATCCCCCTTGTCCTTACAGTATTTGGAATAGACTTGAAGAATCTTCCTAACAGATTCAATAAGTATCAGAATAATTCTTTGTTTTATACTACATGCCCCAAAGAATTCAACTCCAGGAGGGGCACAGTGGTAGATGCCTGTAATCCTAGTGGCTTGGAAAACTAAGGCAGGAGGATTGAGAGTTCAAAGCCAGCCTTAGCAATGGTGAGTTGCTAAGTAACTCAGTGAGACCCTGTCTCTAAATAAAATACAAAACAGGGCTGGGAATGTGGTTCAGTGGCCGAGTGCCCCTGAGTTCAATCCCCAGTACCAAAAAAACAAGTTCAAGCACTATTTGTACACCATTTAATTTGTGAGTAGTAAAGGAGTCTTCTTATTCCTTCAGGCTATGTGCCCAGCTTGCTTCGGGCCCAGGGTGGAAGTGACACCATCGATGCCATGTAACTCTTGTGTCCATCACTTTTGAATCTGGGGCTTGGCAGCTAGGCAGAGCTGTGATCCAGCCAGGTGGAGGGAATTTGGAGAGTGTGTTGAGCCTTGGGCTTAAGACACTGAAGTGGGATAGTTTCTCCTCTGTTGTCATGCAACGAAGTTGCCTGGGTGATGTAACCTGGACCTTTCAATTTTGGGGGGGGGGGGGGGATAAGGAGGGTAGCCATGGCTGGGGGCAGTAGGGCAAGGTGGGGACCATCATAGGCTAGGCAGGTTGAAGACAGGATCAAAGCCAAGGTCAAGGCATAGCTCAAGGGTCTTGTTTGAACCATTGGCTACTGCTATTTATGGGATGCCCTGCCTCAACATAATGCCCAGGAGAACTGGTCTGTGAGAGTCTCAGACAGGTGAGCAGGTAAGCAGACAGGTGGTAGGCCACAACTGGGTAGAACACAGGAAACAACATTAGAGAATACAGGATTGCTGGGCCACAGGAAGGAGATGGTATGTTAAGAAGAGCTTGTGGGTTAAGAGAGAGAAAGAGAAGGAGGAGAGGGGGATGGGGACAAGGAAGGAGGGATGGAGAGAAGTATTCGTATGTGTGTTGACACATTAGGTATGTATAGGGTTTGAGGTGAAGTTGTAATGTCGTAAGAACTGGATGACTATGGAGAAGCCAAAGAACTACTACCACAGAATATGGTGTTCTCTGTGTGAATCTTGCCTCAGATCACTGCCATGTCCTCCTCCACTCTGTACACTATTAATCAGAACTCACTGGACTCAGTGTACCCATCTCTGGACAGATCCTGCATCTTTCTTGGACCTCCTAAGGGAGGGAGGACAAGCTGCCCCTTCTACTTACACTGAAGGATCTTGGCTTCCACATTCTTCAGCTGAGACATGGAAGTGGGACGCCAAGTGGGCAGCCAGCTACTCAGCCAGCCTTGAGGCCTGGAACAAGGAGAAACAGAGATATTTACTGGCAACATTGGAAAGGAAACACTCATGCTCTCAGCCTTGCTGATAGAAGAGTTATCAGAGCACAGGGTGTTTTGCAGCCTCAGAAGACCTGCCCGTTATAGCAGCCAGCAATGCCCTACTGCCTGATAGACTGTTACTCTTCCCTGGTAAATGGCTATTAACAACAACATGCTCATTGTTTCAACAGATATCATATACTTTACAAAACTCTTTCTCATTTTTTATCTTGTTTGGGTGTTTCAACTCCCCTTTGTTACTGGTTATCATAATTTATGTTCAAGGAGATTAAAAGGGGAGAGAATGCAATTTGAAACTAATATTTCAGTATCCTTTGCCAATCTTAGGACTAGCTGTTCCTTTAGGGTTAGACAAATTTCCATGCCACCTGCCCTCCTAGCCCTCTTCCAAGTCCCTATAAGCATGGAGCATTGGATCCATGCCCAGTTGAGCTCTCAGGTAACCCAACTAGCCTAGCCCTGAACATGGAGATTGGGCAGGCAGGAGGCAGTAGACCTGGATTCAAGCCCCACTATGATTCATTCACAGGGCACAGGTTAACTTTGATCTTGTTTTCCAGATAATAATATGAGTAGAAAGTTTTCCTATGTCCTCAACACACAGGATACAATAAAAGAAAAGATAACCCATCCTGCTTTCTCCTCCATACCCAGTAACTTTAAGTCATTGCAAAGCAGAGGTTAAAAGCACCAGTTTTGAATTAATAAATGAACAACTCCTGGATATGAATCACAGTACTAGCATTGATGAGCAGGCAGGTGTTATTCAGTTAACTTGTCTAGATGTGTAAGGGACCTCATCAGGTGCGCACCACAAATTAGATGCTCAATGAATGAGTTTTTGCTTTTCCTTTACCAACCTACATGATATTTCTCTTTTCTTGAACTCTGCCTGAGTAAATGGGGTTACAGAACAGACACCAACAGCTATAAGAAAGGCTTGCAAACATCAGCATAATTAAGGCAGAGGTATTCTGATGAGGGTCTGTTACCAAACCCCATAGGCACACACTGGGCATCCCGATGATCGTTTGAAGCACAGAACTTACAATTAGGGTATTTCCTTAGAAATAGAGTCTACCCTCTTTATTTTACAGGTGCAAAAACTGATGCCCAGGGAGGCTATATAGTATATTAGCAAGACCCTGTTAAAAAAAAAAAAAAAAAGAAAAAAAAAAGAAAGAAAATGATGAAAAGAAAAAGGAACCAGAACTAGAATCCAGATCTCAAATCCAGTTTCTTCAGTGCCTCCTCCCTGGGATCTTCAGGCCCCAGTTTTCAAGGCCATTCATGAATACTCACAGTATGTAACCACATCTTCACGTGCCTGTTTTCTGAAGGGAGGTGTTATCTAAAACCAGATGGCCAGAGTTCTAATCCCACCACTATCACTTATCACAATGTAACTCTGGCCACATTATTTTTCTTTATCAGTTTTCTCATTTTTAAAAGGGAGATAAGAGTACCTACCTCATAGGATTATTGTAAGTATTAAGTGAGTTAACCCATCTAAAGCACATAAAATAATGCCTAGCACAAGATAAAACTTTCTTTACCTTCAGTTAAATCACAGGCTGTCTACATTCTTACTGTTTTGCAAGTAGCAACTCTCATAGAATGTTTGAGGTCTGAAAGAAAAACTATGTTGCAGCTGGAGTGGTACACCAGTTCTCAATCAATCTAATCCTAGGGATACAGAATCCTTTTTATATTCTACCAAAATTTCTTGATAGCTTGAAGCCTGAGACCAACTCCATAAAATTTTGCCAGTTTCAAAAGTCAAACTTTCTCTCTACACCATCAAAGAGACTGTGACAAGTCAGATCATAACATCTGGACCCCACATTGCCCTATAATTGTCCAAAGCAGAGCTCTAGAGAAATGCTGTCCTATAGAACAGCACCACAGGCTGCTCAGAAGAAATTCCTTGGGAAGAGCTTTATTTTGCCTTTCTTCTTCACCAAAAATGTTACAGGTAAATGCCAGGAATTGGTGCCTGGCACACTGCATCTGTTCAATGCTACTGGGGAGGTAAGGGCTGAGGCAAAGAGCAGAGAAGCCATTTAGCCATCAACTTAACTTGACCAGAGTGGTCTCTTCCATCCTGAAGGGGGTTAAGCAGAGATCTCTGTTGGAGAGAATCCTGTTCTAGCCCTCTGTGATCTTGGACAAGTCTCAATTTCTAAGGGCACCAACTTCTTTATTTGTAACATGGAGCTGAACAACTTGCATCTCTTCCAGCTCTAATATTCTGTTTCCCTAAATCATTATAGATTTTTCTCTTGGAAAAGCAGTCTTTGAAAGCAATACCCTCTGGGGAGGTTCCTTCAAGTTCAGGAAGCTATTCATTATTGTAATAAATTTAATTAGTTTTGCAGGCTATCAGTTTTGTAGGTCTGAAGGAACGGATTCTGAGTCCAAGGCCCTGTTCCTTTGAAACCAAGGCTTGGCATGGAGCTGAGTCATTCTCCTCCAAGCAACTTTTTCTTGCTCCCACCAGACTGCGAACTGCTGCTAGTCACACCACCTACAGGTGGCATCCCAAACCTGATGCCCTTGAAACAGTGGTTAAAAAAAAAAAAAAAAATCTAATTCTGAAACCACTGTATTAAGGATGTCGTTATGATGATTAAAAGCACTGTCAATAGAATTGCAAGCCGCAACGTGTCTCGGTGGGCGAGAAATAAAGTAACTCGCAAACACATTACTCCATATCAATCCCGTGCAGTGGAGACCTCGCCGTTCTTCCCACGCCTTCTCCTCATCTGGCTAAAAGGCTCCTTTCACACCCACAACTGCAGTCCTGGGGCAAGTCGGGACAAGCACCCCCGGCAGCTGCCCCCGCACCCGCGTCCCAAAAGCTTGCTTTCGGGGAATCTCGTGCATTACTACTAAGTCTAACCCCTATGCCGAGCCACTCGAGGAAAACAAGGGGCAATCGTCAAGACTAATTGGAAAGTCAGAATCACTGAGCTGCTGCTGCAAGCTCATCTACCATCGCTCCCTAGGCTCTGCCACCGCCTCTTCTGGGCAAAAGCAAAGCAAGCAAACGCAACCCTCCAAGCCCTCCCTGGAAGCCAACCTGAGAAAGGAAAGGCGGGAAGGTGTCTAAAATTGTTCCTCAGCCACAGACAGTCCCAGGATCATGGCCCAAAGAGAAAGAGAGAAAGAGAAAGAGACAGGATTAACTCACTGCTGCTCCAGATCATCAGCCATAGTAAACAAGCCCTGCCGGGTCGAGCTGAGCCAGCCCATCCCTCTCCCTGACGCCAGCACCAGCTGACCCAGAAAAGTATCAGATAACAAAGGGGGCGTGGCCCGTGCGCCGGGCGCAGAGGCGTGGCCAACGCGGCCCCAGTGGCTGGGGCTAGCCGCCAGCAGCGGTAACTGACAGGTGAACTTCGTCACTGCCGGCTGAGCTAGTGGGGCCCTTGGTGCTCTTTCCCATTACTAGCAGAGATGACTCTGGGTTGGGGGAGGTGTCTGAAAATAGGACAGTAATCCTTATAATTTTATGCTACATACTATATTTAAGTTTTTATAAGTGTTCCACATCTGGGACAATGGGACGAAATTTTTTAAATGACAGAACTACATCTGCATTCTGGAACACATTCTTTGGGCTTCCTTTTATGACTTCCTTCCCCAGAAGTCTCCCCTTGTTTTCCTTCTGATGGGAAACTTAAAATGTTTGTGGAAACATCACTGGTTGATCCTACAAAGGGCCTGAGAGCTTGTATCCCAAGTAGATTGTCAGATTTAGAAAATTATTTTAGATAAATTTAAATTTCAGGTTTTTTTCCCCTTTTGTGGTGGTAGTGCTGAGGGTTGAACCTAGGGCTTCCCACATGCTAGTGAAATGCTCTATCACCGAGTTATATCCCCAGCCCCCAAATGGTAATTTTTAAGAATAAGCATATCCCATGCAATATTTGGACATAATTGTGCATCATTACTAGCCTTAACCTAGATGACTTCTGTCAAGGCAGACATTCCTCTGCTTAGGCAATGAGTTTGCTCAGGGGATATGTTTGTAGTTCAGCCCTGGTCTCCCTCAATTTGGAGGATCTCAAATTCCAGAGGAGAGGAGGAGTGCTTTAGGGTATATTTTTTTTAGGTATGAGGGTGTGGGGACATGAGAGGTATGGTGACTGGCTTACCCTAGAGGTCCCGAGGGTACTTCAGGCTGGCTCAGTAGAGAAACCAAATCTTGAAGCTGGCTGCAGAATTCACTTGAACTGGTAAACAAGGCCTGAAGTCCTTGGAGCTGCCATATTTCAGATCATCCCCTTGGTCAGGATAAAACCAGACTGGGGTGGTGTGGTGGATTGCTGGGAGAATGCTGGTTTGTGGGGGGTTTTCAAGGCAATTTTCTTTAAGTTTTCCTGCAGGCCCTGGAGATTCCAAGATTTCTTCTTTCTCATAAGTGTTAAATTGATAATTATAAGTATTTAACATTTAAGAAAACTGGCATTTGCAGAATTTAGGGGGACTAGGAGTTTGCAAGATGTGGGGCAAAGTAGTACAAATAACAGAGGACCTGTCTCTTACATTTTTTTTTCAACCAAACACAGTAGTCCTAGTACTTTAGCCTGCATAAGAATCATCTGAAAGAATTGTTAAAAAGGTGGTTTCCAGTCCTTACGCTCAGATTCTAATTCAGCTGGTTTGGTTTCTTACTAGAAAGCTGTATTTTTGGAAGCACTACTGCAGATGCTGGTGCTTGATGAGACCCATTAAGCAACTTAGTGAGACCCTCTCAAAATAAACAATAAAAAGGACTTGGGATGTGATTCAGTGATAAAGTGCCTCTGGGTTCAACTTCCAGTACCAAAACAAAAATAAAAACATCGATTCCAGGGTCAGAAGGCTGGATTAAAGTCCATTTTGGCTTTGCCACCCTTTGGCAAGTTAATTTGTATCTCTTAATTTCTTCTTCAGACTTGTATCTTGTGAGAATTAACCAGAATAATTCAAATAAACATTTAGTATACTTATTTGTGCTATAAATGTTACTTTTTATTATTCAAGGCCAAGCATTATGTTGGAGAACTAAGAATGCAATTATCAAAAGGAAAGAAATTAACCAGTTAAAGAAATTAAAAGGAAAGATATGATTCAGTGGTACACATGGGCTTTCCGTATGCTGACACTGTTAGGTTGTTATTGGTTTTGTAGAGCTGGCAACTTTGTATTCAGAGCTCAGCTCAAACTTTCCCTCTTCTGAGGCCTCTGTTGACCACAGGGTCTAAAAGAGAGTTCCATCACTCTATCACATTATCCAGTTTTTATTTTCTTCATATTACTTATTACTATCTGAAATTATCTTGCATGTTTTTTACTCGTTTGTTATCTGTTTCCCTCAACAGCCAGAGATTAAGTTTCATGGGGAACTTGTCTGAGTCTTTGTTTTGGTTCCAGTACATAAAACATGTATGATAGAGCAGGTGCTCAGTACTTGTAGGATAAACAAATGAATGAAAAGTCTAATGAGGCTAGGGGAGGCTGGGCGAGGTGAGCTGTAATTCCAGTTACTTTGGAGGCTCAAGCAGGACGATCACAAATTTGAGGCTAGCTTTGGCAACATAGTGAGAATCTGTCTCAAAATTTTAAAAGGGGCTGGGAATATAATCAGTGGTAGAGGGCCCCTAGGTTCAAGCCCCAGTACTGGGTGGGTGGGGGAAGGAGTCTAGTGAGGAAGCAGAGGCATAAACAATTATAAAACAATGTGCCAAATGTCAAGGGCTTTGGAAGCTGTAATTTAATTGGACCAGGTAGGAAACTCTTGGTTATCACCCTGACACAGGATAGCAAAATGCTCCACTTTTCTGAGAATCTATAAGATGTAAGGTTTTTTAAAGGTACAAATGATTGGACAGAACCAGTTTTAGAACTCTCTAGACCTTATCTCAGGAGGTAGTGCAGAAAAGCATTTGCATTTTGTTTCCCTGTATGCCAAATCAGCTTTAGAGTTTTCTTGAAAGCAGGAAATTTGAATGTATGGAAGATGCCTTTTGCAATTAATGTTATTAGATTCCTTCAGGTGTCTCCAGAACTAGGATAACTCAGAATTAGGCTGGATCTGTTAAAATTGTACAAAGTAGAAAGGACTCTCAGTGCCTATTCTAGAAAGGCTTCTCAGGAGAAAGCATAAGAACTTTTTCCTTCTTACCTTCAAGACAAGACACATAATGTACAAATATGAAAGAATATATTTTCCTTCAACCTCCAACATGTGTGATTTTATATGATTAAAGTATTAGTATGTCCAGACATGGTGGTACACACCTGTAATCCCAGTGACTCAGATAACTGAAGAGGAGGATCCAAAGTTCAGGGCCAGTCTCAGCAACTTAGAAGGCCCTCAGCAACTTGGTGAGACTCTGACTCAAAAAAAAAAAAAAAGAAAAAAAAGAAAAGAAAAAAAAAAAGTCTGGGGATGTAACTTAGTGGCAAAGCACTCTGGGATTCAATTCTAAGTACCAAAATAAATAAATAAAAATCAATCAATCAATCAATAAAAATAAATGAAAATAAAAATAATAGAAAAAGAACTGAGTATGAAACTCAGTAGTAAAGTGCCCCTGGGTTCAAGTCCCCAGAATAATAATAATGTATTAATGTGATCTCTATGAATGGAAACTAATTTGACAAACCCTCTTTTCTGTTTCTGTTAAGTCATCATTAAACATTCTAAAAGAAGGTGCAGCTGATAAACTGATAGCTCAGGGTTGGCAGGGACAAATGATTTCTTGTTTGCATACAGGCGTCACTGCCTTTTGAATGAACTATGAACAAGGTGTGACTAAACTTAGATACTGAGTGAAATAGTTCTGAAGTCACTGTGTCCAATGGCAGCCACAAGTGGCTACTAAGTTTTAAATTGATAAAAATCAAAATTTCCTTAGTCACAGTAGCTATGTTTTAGGTGCTCAAAAGTCACGTGTCTAGTTGCTGCTATGTTGGACAACCCAAGGACATTCTCATCATCACAGAACATTCTACTGGACAGTGCAGTGTTGCTTGGGCACTAATGATTTCAGCTCCCTGTTGTAGGGAGGACGGTAACTCTTATTAACCAAGGGTTAATAATATCCTTATAAAGGATAATATGGTAGACTTCTGGGTACTAGGGAGGGGACAAGACTGAGGTTATTATGGGACTCCCAAAGAGCTGGAGGGATGGGAAATCAGACCAAAGAGCCTGCAAGTTGTTCTACTCCCTCAGGGACTGGAAGGATGAAGGAGTATGGGTTCATTGAAGACATTTATTGCTTGGCTAGGACTTAGATCAGAAACCTGATACCTCAGAAAATTGATTTTGTGCTGTTTGCAGTTTTATTCCCCTTAAAAAATTTCCTTTTGAACATAATAACTTGTTTTATCTGTTCTATTAGAAAATAAGGAAAGTGGGGTTTTGGTTAAACTAGGGCCAAAGTTTAAAAGGTGGACTGTTAACAAGAAATCATAGTACAGAGAAGCAAAAGGGGACTATTAAAGTAAAAGTGAAAATACAAAAAATAAAAATTGGAAGAAAGACACTTCCACACAGATTTTTTTTTAAAGAATCCTTTTCTACTCAAATTTTGGAGGATTTATGTTTCTTTTAGTAAAGAATGTAATTTCTTATTGTAGAGGGACATGATGTAGAACCATGGCCTTTGCCCATAAGGGAATTTTCTTGCTTCTCTTCTCTCCCATTGTTTTATGATGCCAAGTATTTCTGTAATAAAACCCCTAGGGCCTACTCTGACTTCTGCTTCAGCTTATAAATCTGATTTGGCCTTTGAGAACTGTTTGGGTTGCAGTCCTTCTAGTGCCACCTTTTGCATGCCTAGAATACTGGGACTCTGGAATTTGGTCAACTTTTATTATTCAGAGAAATAAGGGGAGCAGACATAGTTAATATCAGAACTAATAATATATATGTTATATATATTATTAGAATATATATTAATATATATTATATATTATTATAATATGCTATATATGTATATATATACATAAAATGATAAAAGTAAACATGTATTGAACATTTATTGAATATTGTGTGCCAACATGCTAAGTGGTTAATGCTTAGCATGATCTCATTTAATCCACGTAACATTTCAATTACTCAGGTATTGTTATTTCCATTTTATAGAAAAGGAAAATGAAACTCTCAAGACTCAACCTGTTGGATTGGATAACTAGTAAATGTTAGAACTGAAGTTCAAATCCAGGTTTGTATGACTCAAGAGCTTGCACTCTTACTCTAATACTCTGGACATAAAGTTATATATATTCTAAGTAATACTAATTAAAATCAACAACAGTATTAGTAACTTCCTATTGATAGATCAGTTAAATAGAATCATAAGCTGAACATGGAATAAGACCGTCTCTTGTTTTAAGTTGTCCAGAAAAGTTTTAGTTCGTTATATTAGTGGAACTTTGCAGGTCTCAGAAAGGGATGCATTCAGTAAGTGAATTTGATGTTTTTCATCTCTTCTGCTTTCCTCCTTTGGGAGTTCCTGTAGAGATGTTAATGATGATAGTTGACAAGGATCAAAGGCAGAAAAACATAAGTATCTGCTTGAAGGAGCCTGGCTGATGGAATAGAAACCCCTTGAGGAGTTCATTCCTGAGTGATTAAAAAGCATGGGCCCAACCTATAGAGTCTCAAGTAGAATACTACCCTCCTACTTGTTGATGAGGCAGTGAGAAAGGTTCAAATGTCAGAGAAACTGACATTTTCTACCAAATTATGATGAACAGGAACCAGTTTGGTTATCCACTCTTTTTTTCATAGAAATATAAGAGGGCTTAGGTTGAATTTAAGTTCATATGACAGTACAAATTTCTTCAAATAAACTGAAAGTTTCCTAAGGACGGTTTTCTTTTTTTCTAGAACCTTTTCTAGAAACCTCAGTGATAGGTTTTTCTAGAACCTCAGTGATAAGCCTTTGCTCACTGAATATCAATTCATTTGTTAATCCTGATGAGTTTTCAATCTAAACGCAAATAAAAGTCAAAATGAAGGAAAGTTGTTGTTCACTTGCTGTTTTAGAAAGTTTTGCTCCTGTTCCTAGGACAGTTCAGAGTTTTACAAGCTGAGATAAAGCACCTGGTAATGTACGGAAAGGCTTAGAGTTGAAAGGTGAAGGACATTAGGTTTAGGTCAGATGCATTTGAGATTACAAGGGCAATAAAAGTCAAAAGGCGGGACTCGTATTTTTTAAAAGTTAAAAAGCTAAAAATAGTTAATTTCGTTTGTTAAGAAACAAAACCTCAAACCTTCATTTCAGAATTCTCTGTAAAATGAGTTGAAGAGGATAGGGTTCAACTAGACATGCACTTGCGGGCCTTTCACCGTTAACATCCCGGGATATTGCACCAGGTTCTAGACGCCGGCTTGGGGGCGGAGAGCTCTTAATCTTGATGACATGATCTATTCATGATACGCGACCATTCTTCGCACAACGCTTCTATTAAAGCGGCGACTGTATTACCTGATTCACTTGAAAGTCTCTACAATTTAGCACCAAGCTAGGAGGCGCCCCATAAATGTTGAATGAATGAATGAATATCTGCAGGTTTAAGTTCTAGCTACTACAGGGCCAGACCCCGAGTTTCGGCTTATGATCCCGTAGAAGTCAAGCTCCCTCCGCCCTCAAACAAGTCTAAATTGGTGCTTGCACAAGGATTAACCGCGGTAGTTCTCACAGCGGAGGAACTTGACTTGCTCTAATGATCTGTCATAGGCATTGGCAGAGTCCTTAATAAAATTAAGGCTGTTCTGGTACCGAACCCAGAGAGCGCCAAACATTGCCTGTAAGCAGATTCAAACATTTAATCTTTGAGGACCCTGGGAGACCAAAGAGAGCCGGAACGCTCTGGTTAGCTACGCAGTGCGCTGCTAAATCTCTCCCCTTCCTCCTTCCACCATTTCTTGTTGCCAGAGCAACAGTGGGCGTCACCAACCGGTCGGCGGAAATAGAAAAAGAGTACACGTCTCCAGCCCATTGACGTATCCAGTGCGCAGACGCATTCACTATTTCTGGCCGTAGTTCTCGTAATATGGATGCAGTTTGCGTCTGCGCATTACTTGTCTCTCGCCTCGCCCTGCTTGTACGTCTGCGCACACTGGCTCACGGGGGCGGGGCGGAGCTGGGCCACCGCACTGCGCGCGCGCAAACGGTGCATCCATTGTGGACGTCGGATTCCCTAGGAGTTTGGGGAGAGGAACTCGGAGTTCCCAGGTTTTAATCATGTCCGCATCAGTAGTGTCGGTCATCTCGCGTTTCTTAGAAGAGTACTTGAGTTCCACTCCGCAGCGGCTGAAGTTGCTGGACGCTTATCTTCTGTATATACTGCTGACCGGAGCTCTGCAGTTCGGTTACTGTCTCCTCGTGGGGACTTTCCCCTTCAACTCTTTTCTCTCGGGCTTCATCTCTTGTGTGGGGAGCTTCATCCTAGCGGGTAATGATTCTATAAGTAATCACAGCAATAACGTGTTACTTTGATGAACAGCTTTGTTCTTTCAGCACTCTTCGCTATTTTATAGCAGAGCACCGCCCTGTGAAGTTTTGGAAGAGTCTGTACGGTACTCTTGTGAGTGGGGAAATTGAGGCTCTGAAAGGTTGTCTGTCAATCTCCCAATACTAAACAGCTGTTTAGGAGCTGGAATTAATATCCGAAGAAACCTTCATGTCCCTGCTCATCCTGGTGATTCCCTGCACTTTATATTGGATCAAGGAAGACCCGATTCCACCTGTTACTTAACTTTAACACAACTTTAAATTTGGTAGACATTATTATTATTATTATTATTATTATTTTTTGCGGTGCTGGGGATTGAAGCCAGGGCCTTGTGCTTACTAGGCAAGCACTCTACCAACTGAGCTATATCTCCAGCCCTGATAGACTTCTAAATGAAAAATCCAACACCGAATTATTTCTCTCATGTTGGCCTAATCATTATTGATCTCTGATGAAAATTTTAAGTTAAAATGTAAGGAAAATAAATATGAGTGCTTTGCTTGTTGAACCAGTTCTTATTTGTTTTAGCTGCTCCCACTTTTTTTCTTGTAGATGAATCTAGCCTATTTTCTTCATTGTCCTAAGCTCCATTTTTATTTACATAATTGTAGTTTAGCTTTCTTCTTCAGATTCGCAACATTTGATAACCTTGTAGAGTGCCATTTTTTGTTTTTTTGTTTTTTTTTTTTTTGGTACCAGGGATTAAACTCAGGGTCATTTAACCACTGAGTCATATCCCCAGCCCTTTTTAATATCTTATTTAGAGACAGGGTCTCACTGAGTTTAATATTTTATTTAAAGGTTTAGGGCCTTGCTAAATTGCTGAGGCTGGCTTTGAACTCGTGGTCCTCCTGCCTCAGCCTCCCAAGCAGCTGGGATTACAGGCGTGGGCCACTGCAGCCCCCTCACCCCCAGACTGCCATGTTTGATGAGAACTGTCTGCATAAATTTTTACTGAAATTTGACCTTTCTTGCTCAACCGGATTCAGTGAAAACTCAGAACAGGTTTGGCCCAGGAGTGTTAGTTAGCTAGTCCAGTTTATAAGAGGCCACCACTTGGGCTCTTCCAGTCACTGGCATTGGCTACTACTTTGAGAACATATCAGAATTTGTTTTCAGGCAGGCTGTCAGTTGAATTTTGAGTTGAATACTGTGTTATGGTAAATGCTTTGGGGATTCATTAGCATATGTTTCTTGTTTTCAAAGTGTTTACAATCTGGTTGGGGCTCAGACAAAATACAGTGTAGAATTATTTGGAGACAAGTTAGGGTGGTAACCTCCTTAGTTTTAGATCTATAGATGCATTTTACATATTCACAGTTGCTAATTAAGACACATCGGAGATATTTTTACTTCTCAGAACTTAACATAGGCCTAAGGGCGTGTGTGCTAGCTGGGTCTGGAGTTGCACTATTAGCTTCTTGATTGGATATTTAGTTACCATTTTGGAGTTTTGAGGACCAAGACCTGGTCAGCATCCCAGCTTTCTTTGCTCTATGAACCCAATACTAACTATAACTAAGAATTTTATTATCTAGTCCAGAGGCCAAAACCTCTTGGTTTGATGATTTTTGTCTTCCTGAGGCAAATCCCTAAAGCAGATTTTTAAAAAGATGACTTCAGGTAAGACTCTCAGGTTAAGAATGACTTTTCAGGGCCACATGGAAAAGACTGATTTGGTGAAGAGTGGACGTGGACTAGTGATAGTTAGTGTGTTAAAACCAAAAGATTTGAGCAGATGATTTCTACTTATGCCAAGTCCTATTTTTGAACCTGTTGACACTAAAATTGAGTGGCACACTGTCCTCCTCTCTAATGGGAACTAGATGGCTTGTTATTGAAGAGAATGCTTAGTGAAGAGACATTGGTTTTACGGTTGATACAGTAATTGAGGTTTCCAAATCTGTTAGAGGTAATAGGGACAGAGAAACAAGAGTGATTTACCACCAAAAGGTATTGTTTGCATTTCTTTTGACAGCATTGAGTTCACTAAATCCTACCTCTGCTAGCCCAGGTCATCATTTGGAAACTAGTTTTAATGAGAAATTTGAAAATTTGATGCATATCCTTTTTTGATTTTTGGGAAGGAAAGCTTGTATCAGTTTGTGGGCTTTCTGACTTCTGTGTCTGTGTGTGGGGTGTGGACGAGAATGGAGAATGCCTGTATGGCTGGAGAAAGGGATTGTAGGAGATCATGGTGAAGGAATGGATCATGCTAGATGCTGAAGCTTTGAGCTTCAGGCCAAAGAATTTGAACCATATGTGGATAATGGAAGAGCATCTGAGAATTGGAGTAGAGACTTAAAATTAAGAATATAGAATGAATTGGAGGGCAAAGTTCTTTAAGCTGTTTCCCTAATTTCTTTTTTTTGAATTATAATTCCCATTTTATTTTTTTTCCAGAAGATAGCTTTTCTTCACTCATTAAGGACCCAGCTCCTTACATAGGCTTTGGTGGAGGTCATGGGGCAGCACCAGCAGGTCTAAACGGGTGGGGGTGTTCCGGCCTTCCGGGCTTCACGAGATCACTTCCTGACCACCTTGCTGTGAATGGCACAACTCACGCAGTAATGCAGCTTCACATAGAGCTTGGGAAGCACATAAGCATCAAAAACACTTGCTTCGGAAAAGTCCGGGATGGCTGTGGCCTCTACGATGTTTTGAATGATGAACTTCTTAATGGCTTTGCCCTGGCATAGTTCGTGCAGTGAATAGGCTGCACATGGTCGTGGCCCTTCTTGGCATGACCATTATTCCTTCTTTTTTTGGTCATCTTGGAAGCAAGGACCCAAGAGAGCCCTAATTTCTTTTTTGGCATTTTGTTCTGTTCTCTCTGCATGAGTTAATGTAGCATATGCTATTGATCAGTGCATTTTAAACCAGTTTTAAGAGTGCTATGACATTTAAAAAAACAAAAAACAAACAAAAAAAGCTATTTTCTGTGTCCATTGATCTGTGATGGTCTGTTCTATTCCTTCATGACCAGGAGCTTTACTCATGGTTTTAGGAAAGGAGCTAGATGTAGGGGATGGTAATTTATAAATCTGTTACAAGCCGGGTGCAGTGGCACACGCCTGTAATCCCAGCACTTGGGAGTCTGAGGCAGGAGGATTGCGAGTTCAAAGCCAGCCTCAGCAACTTAGCGAGGCTCTAAGCAACTCAGTGAGACCCTGTCTCTAAATAAAATACAAAATAGGGCTGGGGATGTGGCTCAGTGGTGGAGTGCCCCTGGGTTCAATCCCCAGTATCAAAAAAAAAAAAATCTGTTACATATATTTTTGTGTGTGTGTGTGTGTGTGTATACGTACATATATATATATATATATACACACACACACGCACACATATATATATATATATAAAACATACAAGTGTATGTATGGAATAGTAGGCTTTAAACACATGTAAGTATATGTATAGTACGCCTTAAAAGAACCTGAGAGAGACTATTTTTCTTCTTCCAGACGAATTTCAAACATCCTCAGCAGTTGTTTATCTTATGGTTAAAAAAGTGCTAGAGGAGGACATACGTCCCTTTTTTAGAGTAACATTCCACTGTTGGCAGCCCTTTTTAGTTTCTTTTCTGCCTAACTGAAATCTCTAGTACTATTTAGGGTAGACATGTGGAAAACAGTAAGAACATTCTTAAAATAAGTCTTAAGTCTTGAAATCAGTAAGAGTGTTCTTAAAATTAGGTCTTAGGTCTTGAAATCGGGCAGGGGTGGGGGTCTATGCTAGGGATCGAACCTAGGGTCCATGCATGCTAGGCAAGTGCTTTACCTATTTATCTACATTTCCTGAAATCAGTTTTTAAATCACTATACAACTTTGGTCTATTCTCTACCCTGTGAAAAATTTTTGAATTTTTTTTTTTTTTTGGAAATAGTTTTGTTACCCTTAATTTACAAATTTAAAAGAAGTTGAATTTGAAAGAGTGTTTTCTATCTCAAGGGAGCTTTTAGGCTTAGTGGACTGAGGTGCAGCATTTCTTTTGGAATTGTCCACCTAATTTGTGGATCCTATTATCTCCCATAACTGTAGTCTAGAAGATTGGAAGTTTGCTGTCTTTGTGACTCATCATTCTGTTTCTGAATGTCTTCATGTCCTTTGCTACCTCTTCATCCTCTGTGCCCCAGGTTTTTCATATCTCTTATCTAGACCACTGAAATTCTCCTTACTGGCCGCCTTCTCTCTGGATTCTGTCCTATGTTTGCAGGCTTCATTTGACTTGCAAATCTGATTGTCCTACTCTCCCAAAAGAAAGTTAAATTTTTTAAAAAATGGCAGAGGTTATTTCATATTCTGGCCTCATCAGTATCTCCTGTTTAATTTCTTGCCTCTGTCTCCTCCTTATTGTGTTTATGCTCTAACATTATTGGCAAGTTAATCCCATCAACACTCATGGTGTCTCAAGCTATTGTTTTACTTTTATTTGACTGTCTTAAAATTCCTTCACTTTTTAGACTTAGCAGCCCAAGTGGTCTTTCCCTTGGAATCCTTTCCTGACTCTTCCTGCAGATTAAGGTCTTCTGTATTCCTGCTTCGTTTTTTGTTTGTGTGTGTGGGGGGGTGAGAGCGGGGGGGGGGGGGGAGGGGGAGAGAGGGGGGGAGGGGGGGGGGGGAGAGAGAGAGAAATGAGGAAGAGGAGGAAGGGAGGGAGGGAGGAGCAGGGGGAGAGGGTGCTGTATTTACTGTTGTGCCTATCTTCCCTCAAAGGCAAGCCCTGAGGGTAGGGCCCATCTTTCATCTCTTCATCCTCAGTGCTTAATACTGTATATGTTAAATTGTGAGCGTGCATATAATTATTTAAGGAATACCGAACAGTTATGTGCCAATTTCTGTGCTAAGGTGAAGCACACAAACATGGTCTCTACTCTCACAGAGTTTACAATCTAGTGGGAGATGCAGAAAAGTAACTATAAATATGGTGCTGATGGGGAATTTTTGGTGAGAATGGAAACATGGTAGGCACCCAACTTTGCCCAGTGCTCCTGTAATAATACTTCACTAATATGTTTCCTTTGCCAAAATATTCTTTATAACTTCTCACTTTTTTCTCTTTTCCTTATTTTCAGTTGATGATCTTGTTTTCTTTTTTTTACTAAAACGGTAAAAGTAGAGAGGAATCCTTTCACCTTCTATTGAATCATAGCAGCCCACCCGCTTCTGCACCCATACACTCTGACTTACTTCCCATAGTGGTGAATGATGTGTCTCTTTCCTGTCGGCTGCCAGCTCCTTGACTTGTACAGAGAATCTAGTCTTCTCATGCCTCTGAGGAATTCAGCTTCTGCAGTTATCCATTCATTCTGTATCATTAATTTCTCTCTACTGGATCATTCTCATCATTCAAACATTCTTTAATATTGTCCAATTAAAAAAAATTTAGTGAGGTGTAGTGGTACTTACCTGTAATCCCAGTAACTTGGGAAACTGAGGTGGGAGAATTGTAAGTTCAAGGCCAATCTGGGCAACTCAGTGAGACCCTGACTCAGAAAAATGCAAGTATAATCATTTATAGTATTCAACTACTCAAACCCCTGAAATACTGTTCTGTTGAACTTACAACTAAATCCAGACTCTTCTCTGAGATTTAAAAACTTTAGAGGATTTGTCTTCTGCTGATCTCTACAGTTTGGTTAGGTTTTTTTTTTTTTTTTTAAACTATCTAGAATGTTCTGCCCCTAAATCTTTACATGATTGGTTCTCTGTCTTTCAGATACTGGTGTTAAGTAGCTCTTAAAGAGTCCTTCTGTGTCCACTGAGTAAAAAAATAGCTTCCCACTCACTCTCTTTTTAAATTTTCTTTATAGCACATATTGCTATCTGATATTCCCTATTTACTTGTAACATTTGTTAAATGTTTCTTTCCATAGATGTTCCTTGGGAGCCAGATTCTTTTTCTGTCTTGTTCTGTGCCATATTCCCAGCACCTGGAACAATGTGTGACTTGTAGTGAATGCTCAGTAAATGTTTTGCTGAATGAATGAACATTTAGGGAGGCAGATTAAATTAGAACTGCTAAAATGAAACAGGCTGCCTCAGGAGGTAGTAAATTTCCATCTTTGGAAGTGCTCAGGGAGATTCTAAAGGCTTGTTTCTGGAAGAGCTTTTTGAGCAGGCAAGGTTCTTTACCGTTTTTTGTTCCCAGTGTATCTGAGGGATGTGACACCTTTATCTGTAACACAGACTCCGGAAGGTTTGTAATTCTCCCCCTGGGGGTGGCTTACAGATTCTGTGAATGGTAAGTATACTTTGGAAAACTTCCCAAGTGATTCTTGCAGCCTCCCCAGCATACCCACCTCCTCTCACTTAATCGAGTACCCGTTTTTTTTGTGATCTGTGAGGTTCTTTCCATCCCTGTGGAATTCTGATTCTTATGTTATCATTGAAATAACTTGTGTTACTACGATAAGGATAACATCAATTTTTAATCTTATCTGCTTTCACAAGGAGTTTTTTTTTGGTCCCCTTAAAATTCCCCAAACGCTAAAACTCATCATTAATAGTTTTGAATTTATTTCTCTCGATATTTTCTGGATGCCAGCTAAAACCAATGATAATTATATCATATAAATAAAATATTTTTAAAGAGAAATATGGAATGCAATAATTCTTTTTTTTTTTTTACTTAATGAAAGTGCATAGCTTTACTGTCAATGTATAGAAAAATTGCCTTATTCTTTTGAATAATTGCATGTGATTTCTTTGCCTGCCCATAGTATAATTTAATCCCCCAAATGGCATTTGGACTATTTTTTTTTTCAACTTTAACATGCTATTAGAATGTTCTGTAAGGTATATTCCTTTGTCAGAAGGTAAAAACATTTTAAATATTAATACCATTTGTTCTCCCAAATGGATAAACCAATCTGTACTTTCCACAGCAGGATTTAATTAGTTGCCCTTCATTCAGTCAGTGTCCTTCATATTTTCAAAGAGCTTGGGTGCCTGAAAAGATCAGTGGCAGATTCATAGTGTTTACATTTTTAAGCATAATGAAAACTGTTGCTATGGTGCTAGAGTCAGGAGAATTAGTCTAATAGTTTTCTGGCCTTTGGATTAGATTTCAGTTGTTTGTTTTTTCTTGGTGATGGAATGGATGCTAGCCTAAAGCAAATTTGAGTTTTCTTAAGCATTATAATAATTTATCACAGGCATAAAGGTATTTTGGAAAAGTGTACTCCTAGAGTTTCTTTTTCTTTTTTTTTTTTTTGAACCAGGGATTGAACTCAGGGACACTTGGCCACTGAGCCACATCCACAGCCCTATTTTGTATTTTATTTAGAGACAGGGTCTCACTGAGTTGCTTAGGGCCTCGCTAAGTTGCTGAGGCTGGCTTTGAACTCGCGATCCTCCTGACTCAGCCTCCCAAGTCGCTTGGATTACAGGCGTGCGCTACTGCGCCCGCCCGGCTAGAGTTTCTTTTTCTTATCAGTTGTGACGCATTAGCATCTTTAAGGGTATATAAATGTGTCAGTGGAGAGTTCTTTGTTAAAAGTTATATAGCTTAGATCTCCTGCCTTTTTTTTGAGACGAGCAGCTGTCAGAACTTTAAAGATAGTTCATCTACCACTATGAGGTATGGCCTCATGGATGAGCGTTTGTATTTATAATCTCTCCTGTACATTATACATACATTTTGTTAGAAAATAATTCATATTTTTGTAACTTTTGTTTTGTCGTTCAGCCCAGCTCTTTTGTTACTGCCTCAGCTACACCCCCATCTAGGCATAACTAGAAGCCTTTGGATTAGGAGATAAATTTAGAGTTTTTTTGTAATATATATGTATTTTTTCTCAGTAAACTTGTGGTTTTTAGTGTGATTCTGAGTATAGGTTTTTTTCCTTTATGGAGGGAGGATTGAGGATTGAACCCAGGGGTGCTTAACCACTGGGCTTAACCACTGGGCCACATCCCCAGTCATTTTTATGTTGTATTTTGAGACAAAGTCACTCTTAGTTGCTTAGGCCCTCACTAAGTTGCTGAGGTTAGTCTTGAACTTCTGATCCTCCTGACTCAGCCTCCTGAGCTGCTGAGATTACGAGTGTGTGCTACCACGTCCAACTCCTTTAATTTTCTTTTAACAAACAGGTAATATTGTGAAGCCTAAGTGTACAACTTGATGAGTTTTTAAATTTGCCAATCTAATCACCTTCCTGATCAACATATAGAATATTTCCAGCACGCTAGAAGGCTCCTTGCATCTTCCCAGCCACTTTCCCCTCATGAAAGAAGAACCACAATCCTGACTTATTATCATACATTTGTTCTGCATGATTTTGTTTTATATATATACATATATATTAGAGCCACCATATATATATGCATACATATATATATCAGATGGCATGTGCTTTTTATATCTGACTCGTGTATTTCATTTATATTGTATATAGTGGAAGCTTCTTTTCATTGCTATATAATATTTGATTGATTGTGCATATGCTATAATTCATCAGTTTTACTAATTTTTAAAATATACATATTTTTAGTTGTAGGTGGACACAATACCTTTATTTTATTTTTATGTGGAGCTGAGGATTGAACCCAGGGCCTCATGCATGGCAGGCGAGTGCTCTACCACTGAGCCACAACCCCAGCCCATCATCAGTTTTACTGTTAGTTGACACTAACTTGTTGCCTGTTAGAGACTATCATGGGTATCCTTGTAGGTGCCTTTTCATTTGAAAATACATTCATGTCTGTTAGAGTTATTGCATCATAGGATGTTTGTGTGTTCATTAGCAGTCATATTTGTTTTGTACTTCTAAATAATTATTTTTGTGTTCTTCTTTTGCAGTATGCCTGAGAATACAGATCAACCCACAGAACAAAGCAGATTTCCAAGGCATCTCCCCAGAGCGAGCCTTTGCTGATTTTCTCTTTGCCAGCACTATTCTGCACCTTGTTGTCATGAACTTTGTGGGCTGAATTGTTCCCAGTTACTTAATTGAGGAGTAGGAGACTGAAATAATGTAAGTGATGAACATAGCCCTTATCATGATAATTTTGGGTAGAGAAAATTAGATGGGCCAGGTTTGATTATACTTAACAGGATTTCTATACCATTAACTATGAAAGTAGTTCAATTTTTAAGAGACATAAATTGCAGGTTTCTCCATTAGATTGTTTTTTTTGGAGGGGGGTACTGGGGATTGAACCCAGGGTTTTTTCTACCACTGAGCTGCAACCCCAGCCCTTTCTGTTTTTTATTTTGAGACACGGTCTTACTAAATTGCCCAGCCTGGCCTCAAACTAGCCATCTTCTTGCCTCAGCCTCCCGAGTCTCGGAGGCTGGAAGATTACAGGCACATGCCACTATGCCTGGCTAGATTGGCTCTTAAATTTCTTTCTGATTTCCATCAGATGACTTTAAAGGCTGGGTCATTGTTCTCATAGTATCTAGTATGGCACTTACACCTGAAGGCATATGTAGGTTGGATGAATGACTGTAGCCCTTTGCTAATGTGTGTCCTACACTGGATTACCTTGGGAGAAAACTTATGTGATGCAATTTAGTCTGTTTGCCATTTTTGTTGGTTTAGCACGAAGTGCTCCCACCCAACCCAGACAAGCTCATATATAGAATTCTGATAGAAAACAGAAGTGGAACTGGAGCTGTTTTGATTGATAGAAGTCAAAAAGCCCTCTCTGGTTTCCTTCATGTGTGGTATGCCCTCTCTCCATTCTTCCCTGCCAATCAGAATTCTAAATGTCTTATAAGTACATGGATGTTTTCCAAACTGTATATTGACAGTTACTTTATATATGAGAAAACAGGCCCAGAACAATCCAGTAGCCTTCTCCAGCCACATAATGTGGTTGTAGAGAAGTGCCTTTGTCCAGTGGTGCTCTTGGCACCACTTACTGATGAATGCATACACTCTTTGCCTTTAGTCTACAAAATTTAATGTTGCTGTTACCAGGTGGCAGAGAAAAGAGAACCATAGGAAATAATACCTACTTGGGGGAAAATATCCCAGGATAAACTTCTTTATCACAACTTGGAAAGCTATAATTTTTGTACTAGTCAACAGAAATCTAACACCAAGTTAGAGCAACCATGTGTAAAGTGCATGCAGAAGTCCTTTCCTTTGAAATTGCCTCAAAAATAGTTAGTTTGGGCAAGATTTCATTTTTAAGTAGTGCCAAGTTGGCAGAGGTGGTTTATTTCATTGAAAAAAATTTGAGAACCACTTCATTCTATCCTAATAGAGTTTCACTCCTTGGAGACCTAAGACTTGAGTTTGTCCTCCTTCTACCTGCCCTTGTCTTTTTCCCTCCCTATTTGCCAGTCAGTGTCTTGTTACTTGTTACTTTTCTTGTTATATAAAGAAAAGTAAAATGTGGATCCTGCCTTCAAGAGTGAGTAATCTAGCTGGGGAGGAGACATGTAAACATAACAGTTGAAAATATAGCATGGTTAGAGCCTCATCAGAGTTTTGAGCATAGTGGTGTGAGAGACTGAGAAGGGAGTGACTCTCATCTGGGAGCAGGAGCAGCAAAGTTGTATGACCAATGGATAATAGCTCTCACCAGTTACCAGTTATCTTCTACCTGCGCACAACTTGGAGTACAGCTAGTAAATGCAGTCTCTAGCCTTGACCTTCTTATGCTTGTACATATCGCAAGTAACTCTTGGGCTCTCTGATAAACTATTGGGAAGGCTGTAAGTCTTTGGTTGCCTTACTCTTAGATATTCTGAAGTTCTTTTTTTCCTAGATGAGTGATGGTATATACTTAGGAAGGTGACAGAGCAAACATTTCAGGGATGTTCTTTATGTTCAGGGAGATACCAACTCACAGAAAATTACTTTCTAGGACTGTTAGGATTGGAGGAGGATTCTGCTGCAGAGAACTTAATATTTCAAAATTATGACAGAAACAGACAAAAATGCAGGCTCAGCAAAACTGTATGCTTCAAACCATATTAACAACCTAGGACCACCTGTTCATCTCCGAGTTATGGGCCCAAGTACAGCAGAATCCTCCAGTCCCAGGTTGCAGTGTTAAATCATTCTATAGAAAGTAGTATGTTCATAGAAAAATTCTCTTCTCTGGGGGATTGCCCAGAGCATTTTCCACAGAGATTTTTCATTTGACATATACTACTCTGACCTACTCTGTTTTTTAAAAAAATATACATTTATTTGTTCCTTTTATGTGGTTTTAACTCAGTTATATGTACATTGTGCCACAACATGTTAAAAAATGGTTTCCAAGTGAGTTCTCAACATTTATACCAACTTAGAAGGTAAAATAAAACAGATTGAACGTTCTCCATATTTTCCAGCTGAGAGTTGGGTATGAAAAAAATAAACATCTATAGTATAACTGATCTTGCTTGAATTTGACAGTGATATTTAAAACCAGCAGCTACTTTAGAAGAGGCAGATCAAAAGAAAATAGCTCTGAGCTTAAAAAAATATAATCTAAGGGAAGTAAGAAAGAGATACTGTGTGCCATGTGCTGTGTGCTCACTAAGTGCTTGTTCTGTATCTCATTTTCGAATTAACTTCATAAGGATAGGCTTATTTGCATTGACAGATCAGGAACTGAGATTTAGAGAGCTTTGCTAGAAGTCTTATAATCATTAAGTCTGATAATAACAGTCCAGCTTCAAAAAACAATGATTTTTGTGCACTGTTTTTGCTCAGAGTTGTTTCCATATATTGTAGTATTTGTCAATTGCAAAATTAAAGAAGTGGGCTTAAAAAGAAGTGGGCTTAAAAAGCCTAGGTGTTTTATCACTGTCCTCACCTTGTGACTTTCCTTTCTTTGTTTTTATTATGACAATTTTGAAGAGATAGAAAAATATGGATAATATAACAAGCACCCCTATATCTACTACTTGGAATTGACAGATTTTGAACAGGTTAAACGTTATAGGTTCAGCTTATTCAGATTCAGAGGAACCCTTTGAGTCCCTCTCTACTCCTAGTTCCTTCCCTGTCCTATAAGACTTGAACTTCATGGCAATTTTGGTCAGCCAGGACTAATATAGTGCATAGATCTGTTAATAAAACCTTTTCCAAACTTAAGACTTTGTGGTCTCCTGAAAACATGTCCAAAGATGGCAGTTTGAGAAACCCAGTGACAAAAGTTGCTCTATCATTAGTGATACTAATTATAGGTGGCTATCCAAGTGGTTATGATTAGACTCAGTATTTTTTAATTTATCATAAAAATGAGAATATTAAGGTAAAAATGATTCTAGTGTGCTTTTGAACCCCAAGAATCCATGAACACCTGAAACAGTTATTGGTACTTAGATGGCAGTAAATTTTAATAACTACATGACAGAACTCATTAGATTTTAGTATTAAATTTATGTACTTTGGGGCTGGGGATATAGCTCAGTTGGTAGAGTGCCTGCCTTGCAAGCCCAAGGCCCTGGTTCAATCCCTAGCACCGCAAAATAAAAAATAAAAAAAAAAAAAATTATGTACTTTGGGGCTGGGGTTGTGACTCTGTGGTAGAGCGCTTACCTAGCATGTGTGAGGCACTGGGTTTGATTCTCAGCACCACATAAATAAATAAAGGCATTGTGTCCATCTACAATGAAAAATATTTTTTAAAAAATTTGTGTATTTTCCATAATTATTTCCTATTTTGTTTTTCCATGTTTCTTTGAAGTTCTTTACAAAAAATGTCATCTTATTTCAGGATTTTGAAGGAAATGAGGAAAAGAGGGACAGCTACATTTGGTCACAGTTGGAAAATTAAAGTTCATGTTGATGTGGGCCCTGGGTCAGGGAAAGGTGAACTCAATGAAGAGGGACAAACCTGAGCTGAAGTGTGTTCATCTGGGGAGATTGTACACCAAATGCTTTGGCTAAAATTTCTAAAATGTTGCTTTATTTTTTTAATGGAGACATTCTCCCTCCATTTCTTAAACATTCCTATTGTTTAATCTGAGCTAGAGCAAGGAAACTGTGGGGTTAGGCAGAACATTTAAATTGTGACAGTACTGTTTACGAACATGCAATTAATTGTGTTGGCTTTTTGAATTCACCAAAGTATGGTAATCTAGAGAATTACCTACCTCTGGAAGGGAATCTAAATATTCTTTAAGCTCTGCTGCCATCTAGTGGATTGTACATTTCCTTTGTTGAGAGACTACTACAAAGCATAAAAGTAGAGTTTGGGGAAGAAACCACTGATCTGTGATAAAACCTATTTTTTTTTTTCTAGTCACAGGAGGGCAGCAGAGGTCCAAGTGGGCTTAAATGCTGGGTTGGGGGTTGCTTTATAGCCTGACCAGAAGTGGGCACTGTTGAGCAAGGAACAGAAGGGCCCAGAACCTTAGGAATGGCCCAAGGGTTTTATTACACAGTGAAGACCTTGTGCACATAGATCCTCACATTTCACTTATGTTTCCTTTTCTTTTTAGTTCAAAAGCTTCCTTTTTGGTTCATTCTAGACCTTTTATTGCCCTCAACAATGACCTCCCACTGATAATAATCTTTAAATTTTTTGTTAATGGGGGACCTATTTTTATTTTGTCCTTGACCTTTCTACCTGATATTGAATTAGGTCCAGTCACCAAATAAGTTCTCCAGGAGGTTATTCTGAATTTGTAGAATATCTTCTGAGGAAACTCATTTCCCGCTGGTTGGAAGGTGAGATTAAATACCTTTTAAACCTTGAATCTGCTTATTTTATTACTAAATGAGAACTAATTGATGACTCTATATTTGGTGACTGAACTGTATTTTGTTTTTGGTCCATAAGACCACCAAAGTGGGGAGGGAGAGAATTATCTAGTAGATTTGTGTTTATGAATTTCATTGCTATCCTAACTCCCTGCCTCATTTTCTCCTCCCTTGGAGTGGATGACTCCCATTCCAGGACATCCCCTTCTCCCTCTGTTGTATAAGCCCCTTTCTGGGCTCTCATGTCCCGTGTGCATATCTCAACGGCTGCATTATCACATTGTTACAATCCTTCATTCACATTCCTGTCTCTCTCCCACTGGATTTTCAACTTTCCTGAGAGTAGGAACCTCAGGGTTTAGCATAGGACTAACAGTCTCACTGCATGTTTGTTGAATGAATGTCTGACTGTATGGATGAATAAATCATTTTCCTCTATAAGACACCTAGCTGTGGCATTAGTTACTTGGATACTATGACATGTGGAAAGTGCTGTGGAAGAAAACAGTCAAGGACAATATTGATACAAGATGCTGTGCAGTGGGAAGCAGTTGTGATGACAAGTGGTAATACCTGCACTGTAGACTTTGTACAGTTAATTAGTTGAAGGGACAACTAAGCTTGTCCTTTAGCCTCAATTTCTCAGTCTACACAAGTCTGTGGCCTGGTTAGTAATCAAAGCGTCTTCCAGCTTTTAACCTTTCTTTATATACTTTATGATGTTGTGTTTGAGGAGGATTGTGCAGTTTTTGTATATCCTCAGTTGGGCTGTGCTTTTGTTTTTCCTTCAATTGTTGTTTTTTATTCTTATTTCCAGATTTCCACCATCCATTCACAGAATGTGAAATGTTAAAAGTTGATAACAAAATGTACACTTTCTACATAAGGCTTTTTACAAAATTAAGTAACATTTGTCAAATGTCTTAACACTGATAACATTATCAAGCTTGTAGGTTCACATGCCTTCCACATGTTCTTTTACCTATATTAACACATTTGATTTTTACCATCCACCCTTAGGAGGTAAACAGATAGTAAGTAGTATTCTTATTTTATACCCGAAATAATTAAACCTTGGTGAAATTTAAGTTGACTTACCCTGGTTGTGGAACTAGTAAGTGGGCATGAACTTGCTAGCAGACATTTGGACTCTGAACTTCTATTTTTTTATTTTTTATTTTTTTTATTGTTTTTTGGAACCAGGGATTGAACTCAGGGACACTCGGCCACTGAGCCACATCCCCGGCCCTATTTTTTTGTATTTTATTTAGAGACAGGGTCTCACTGAGTTGCTTAGGGCCTCGCTAAGTTGCTGAGGGTGGCTTTGAACTCGTGATCCTCCTGACTCAGCCTCCTGAGTCGCTTGGATTACAGGCATGGACTCTGAACTTTTAAATTCTTTGCTTTCAATTATGTTCAAGGACTTTTGAATGATGACTGTATGCATCTTCCCATTAGAAGGTTTTCATTAAAAATATTAGAATTTTCATTAAATATTAGGTTTTCTTTAAAAATATTTAAAAAATTTTTTTTTTAATTCTAGATAGACACTATGCCTTTTTAAAATTTATTTTTATGGAGTACTGAGGATCCAACCCAGTGCTTCACATGTGCTAGGCAAGCACTCTATCACTGAGCTACAGCTCTAGCCCAGCTTGTTTTTTTTAAATGGCAAAATTTAGGAGAGGTTCATAAGAAAGGATGAAGACAGGCATCCCTAATGTGGTCCAGGAGAAATGGAGTAGAGTGCAGATCAGACCTGACTTACATCTAGAGAGGGTGACCCTGGACTGGCACCTTCTGCAGTGTGGAAGTATTCTGGGTCTGCATTGCCCAGTGTAGTAACCACTAAGCACATGTGGTTATTGAATATTTGAAATGTGGCTAAGTAAACAAGGAATTGAATTTTTAATTTACTTATTGTTGTTGTTATTTCACACTGGGGATTGAACCCAGGCAGGGCCTTGGACAAGCTAGGCAAGTGCTCTATCACTGAGCAACATCCCCAGATTTTCTTATTTTATTATTATTATTGTTGTTATTATTATTATACTAGGGATTGAATCCAGAGGTATTCTGTCAGCTGAGCTATACCCCCAACGCTTTTTTATTTTTAAAAAATTTGAGATAGGGACTGGGGTTGTAGCTTAGTGGTAGAGTGCTTGCCTAGCATGTGTGAGGCACTAGGTTCGATCTTCAGCACCTGTAAAAATAAAATTTATTAAAAGGTATTGTGTCCATCTATAACTAAAAAGAAATTTAAAAAAAAAATGAGACAGGGTCTCACCAGGTTGCCCAGGTTGATCTGACCTTAGGCTCCTCCTGACAGCTTTCTTAGTAGTTGGGATTACAGGTATACACCTAATTTCACTTAATTTTATCTAAGTTTAAACAGTCACTTAAACTACTAGTGCCTACAGTGGTGAACACATTAGTCAAACTTTGAGGTTATAGTTTCCTCATCTCTAAAATAAGAGGATTGGCTAATTTCTGAAGTGCCTTTCATTTTTAGAAATATCTCAACTGTGCCTTCTAAAATTATGATTCAAATTGAGCTGTGAACTTGGAATTTCTGCAGAATGTTTTTTGATCTACGTTATTTCAAATTTAAGTTTTAATTGGGTGGCCATTGTCCAGAAGAGATGGATTCTAAGGAAAATTGAGTATTTGATCGTATTTGCCTGGTGCTAGTATCTGAATAGAGATGAAGCTAGAGAAGAATATGCTTCCACAAAAAAATGACCCTGTCTGGCATTATCATTTCTATCTATAGAGTTATTATTTTTAACAGTTTTTTGTTATGCTGGCTTTCTTTTAAGATGATTGGAGTAGACTGATCAAATGTCACTGTCCTTTTTTGCGTGGGTAAAATAGACTGAAGAAGTCCTACTTTCTCAGTAGGTATCTTTCATTTTGCACATTTCCATATTTTAGTATCAGGGGAGGAGATTTTATTAGTCATTTTCCCAAAACCTTTATCCCCTTATTAACAGTTGAAACCACTCTTTGAGCTATTGAATAGTCCAATTTTGTTGAACTAGCTTGTGTGTGTGTATGTGTATGTGTGTGTATGTGTATGCATGGTACTGGGGATCTAACCCAGGGCTTCACACATGCTAGGCAAGCTACATCCTCAGCCCAGAACTATCATTTCAAAGAATTCTAGGACTTCTGCTTTTGGAATAGTGTCTGGTAAATATATCTTTGCCTTAAAAGAAGGGAGCAGATCTTTGTAAGAGGGATTTTTTGAAAATCACCCAAAAAGAGACTCCTTTACTATCGTGAATTATTTTTGCCTTTCACATGGACTGGTCTCAGATTCTTAGATTTTAATGTTTTAACATAAAATCTTAAAATTTGACTTTATTAAACTAGGAGTCCTTTATAATTCTAAATGTGTCAAGAGTTTATTCACTAAAATGGCCTTCTCATTCTTTCTCACCATTTGAACTGTTGGTTATTAGAACTGATGTTATATTGGTTCATAGTCTGTTAGAGAATTTGTTTTAACAAATTTGATGGAATGAACAGGTGAGTTTTAATAGTCCTATTTGGTCTTACGTAGCACTGTGAACACTTTTAACTCCCTGTTTTTCCTTTTTTTTTTTTTTTTAACACATTTCTCACAGTTCCACTGATAAATCTTCTGCAGTTAGGTAGCATATCTTTATTTTTTATTTTTATTTTTATTTTTTGGAACTGGGGATTGAACTCAGGGGCACTCAGCCACTGAGCCACATCCCCAGCCCTATTTTTGTATTTTATTAGAGACAGGGTCTCACTGAGTTGCTTAGGGCCTTGCTAAGTTGCTGAGGCTGGCTTTGAACTTGTGATCCTCCTGGCTCAGCCTCCTGAGTTGCTTGGATTACAGGCTGGGCCACCACACCCGGCTGTAGCATATCTTTAAATGTCATTGTTAGTGAATGAAAGCACTCTGAATGGAAGCTTTGATTCTGGAATTTCTAGTCACTTGAATCAATATGCAAAATAAGGCGATGCCCTTTATACCTAATGGGGTGGGTAGCCCACTTCTTTTTTGTTTGTTTGGGGTTTTTTTGGTACTGGGGATTGAACCCAGGGGCACTCCACGACTGAGCCACATCCCCAGCTCTATTTTGTATTTTATTTAGAGACAGGGTCTCACTGAGTTACTTAGGCCCTTACTAAGTTGTTGAGGCTGGCTTTGAACTCGCAATCCTCCTGCCTCAGCCTCCCAAGTGCTGGGATTACAGGTGTATGTCACCATGCCTGGTGGTAGCCCACTTATGAGAGGTAGTGTTTCCCAACGTTTTTCAAGTCCCGACATACATAGGTTACAGTGTTTTTCACACTGCGGGAAAATTGGCAGCTTGTAGAAATGTTGGAAGGAGCCCCCAAGGCTGAGAGATTAGTCTCTGGCTATACATCACAGGGTCCACTAGGTGGGAAGCTGACTTGAGGACTAGAAAGGAAGGCTGTATCTTTCCGGAATGGTGACACCTCACAATTTCCAGATCCCAGTTCCCTCCTGCTATAGCAGCAGTTGAACCACTTCTCTTGGAGTCATTTTCCACCTTACCCAAAATAACCTTATCTTCAAATGAAAACTAAATTCTTTCTTTTCCTTTGGTCCTTTATTAAATCTGAGATTAAGAACTTTTTCCTACATTTTGGGGTCCTCTTTCTTCCTATTTTCCTATCTTTCAAAGCTGGAAATCAGTGCTTTAGGAGCATTCTAACTCCAGAAAGTTTCTTTAGGCAAAACTGCAACCCATTTATCTTAAAGAATTTGTGGGCCAGCAGATGAGAGTGACTTATGCAAAGTAATACAACTAACTAGGGTCCCTAGTCAATGTTGCCTCCATGGGCTTGGTACTTAAGTTTGAACATTATTATTATTTTTAAAAATATTTTTTAGTTGTAGATGGAACACAATGCCTTTATTTTATTGATTTATTTTTATGTGGTGCTGATGGTTGAACCCTGTGCCTCACACATGCTTGGCAGGCATATTACCTACCACTAAGCCACACAACCCCAACCCCTGAACATATTTTTATAGTACTGCTTCCATAAAATACTTTGTGAAAAATATTTGCCTCATTTTGTTTGTTCTAGCTTGACTTAAACACTCTCTTGAGTTTAGGAACCCCATAACTGTCTCATGGATTTGGGGGATCTGTCTGTAGTATCTTAAGACATTTTACCTTTCTGCTTCTTTCTTTTAGGTTCACTTTTTGATGTCCCTTGGATAACAGTTATTGAGACGGCAGCTTGTGGCACCCATAGATTCTTCAGATTTGTACTCACTCTTGACTGATTTGGTCTGCATGTGGAGAGCCCAGAGACGTTCTCTCTCTTTGTGCCAGACCAGCTTTGTAGTGAACATTTGTTACATAACCTCTGCTTTTCATTAATTGTAACTTTACCTTCCACATTAAAAAACTACATGCTACTCCTTCCTATGTCTCTGTTTTTTTTTTTTTATTGGCATCAAAATCCTCCCCATTTCTATGTGCTAATAAGCTCTTTATAATTGGTAACTTGTAACTGTGACTCTACATGTTTGCTTTTATTAAGTGTATTTGAAGTTAATGACAAAAGGCATTGCAACAACCCTGGGAAATGGCAGTCCTTTGTCCTTTGCCTGCAGTAGGCAATCCTTTACTAATCCTTTAATTGTTACAGGTGGTTCTGCTCTTCTGACACAATGCATTCATGGAGCTGCACCATTAAGCACTTCTTAGAAATTGAACTAAAGAGTGTGCTTTCACATTTACATTTGTTTCAACATGCTTCAATGGTGAAAAATGAAATGTGCATCTCTTAGGCAATGTGATGGAGAGTGTAAAAAGTGGAGATTTTGTGTATGTTGATTTGTAGAGTGATAGTCTCCATAGCACCTTCACAAACATTCTCATTTTATTGCAATTTTCTCAAGCGTTCTAATCCTCATTAGATAGATGAGGAAATCCAAGCTAGATTTATACCTTAAGATCAGAGTTCATGACAAAACTTGGCTGAATGTAGTTCTGGACATGTTTATATGTACCATGCAAACAACCCTGTTGCCATCATGGGTGCAGTAGAGTTGCCATATATGGGAAATAAGCACAATCTGGGGAACTCAAAATTCCAGTGCTTGAGTCACACCAGACTAATTAAATCCTTGGGGTGATTATGGAGATTAAGCTATCCAGGTGATTTCAATGTGCAGCCAAGTTGGGGGATCAGGGCTTTGGTTTCTTACTACTTAAAATGCAGTCACTGGTTAGCAGTATTGACATCACCTAGGAGTTTATTTGCAAAGGAAACTCCCAGACCTTATCCCAAAACTACAGAAGCAGAATATTTAACAAAGTCCCCAGGTGATTTGTTTGCACATTAAAGTTTGAGAAGCACTGATCTAGAGCAGTGGTTTTTCAAGTTTCAGTGTAACTTGCAGTTACCTGGAAACTGTAAAAACCTTGGGTTGTTATTTCTGTGTTGTTAGTTCTTTGATACACACTCAGGTTTGAAAACATGATATGAGTCAGTAGGTTTTTTAAAAAATGAGTGTGTTCCAGTGTAACTATTGACAAAACTGACTGTGGGTCTCTGGCCAATGTGTTAACACCTTATGTATAACCAGCAACCTAGCCACATAAAAAACAGGCAAAGCTCCTCAGTTTGATCAAACTGCATAAAATTCCTTTTTTCCTCATTTGCCTATTTCTTAAGCAGACAGGTGGCTGAGTCTTACCAGTCAGGATTCAGGCAATGTCCCTTGGCTGGGCTGCTGATAACAGAATGATCAGTTCACTAAGATTATGATGGAACACTTTAATTTGCTTTAAAATTTAATATGTCAGCATTATCAGGAGGCTTCTAGATTATTTTTAGACAAGGTGTTTCAAATAAAAGTATCTGAATTTCAAGACAAGTTAAAAGCTGAGAATGATAGGAAGAACTATCAAGGAAGACAATTTTCAGAACCTTTATAGATTAAAGTTTCTGACAATGATCTTGAGGTATAGTATCAGATTAACTTGTGTCTTAGAGGTGGCGATTTACCTAAGCCAGTTATCACATGGGAAACTCCAACTTTGGTGTGTCTTCATCATTTGCAACATGGCAAAAACCTGCAGACTGCGATATCTTGGGGTTTAAATTTAAAGGTAGCTGAGTTGTTTTCTGGCTTTTGCTGACTTGCTCTCTGGTCCTCTACTCCTGATGCACAGAAGAATTAGCTAGGGGGCTCTTCCTTCAAGCTTAAAAAATGCATTGTTTTCCCTTCCTCAACTGGGTTTCCGATTCTTTGGTGTTATTTTAGCTGAAGTGTTTTGAAAGGAGTTTGTTTTGAGTACTACTGTATAGATGGAGGTATACCCTAGCATTTCCTGCTGTTTCTAGCTCAATACCCCTATGGGGTGGTTAATTTTCTGTGCTCTTTTCATGGGGCCGGAAGCCACCACAACCACTGTACATCGTCTGTTCCCTGCCACTCTTTGCAGTGGTGGGAAGCCCAGCCCTGAGCACCTCCTCCCACATACTTCCTGTCTCCTATCACATGGAAACCATCTCTCATGTTTTCTTCTCTTAGCAGCTTATACCTTTGTCCTCTTTGATCACATCCTTTCATCTTGGGCTTCAAAACACTTTTGTTAGGATGGTTGGAAAATACTAGATAGGTCATTGAGGCCTGTACCCTGGTTTGGGAGGCTCAGCAAGGTAGCGTTGGCCAGTGAGCAGTAGCTTGTGTACAAACAGCATGACCCTGCTACCCTCTGATCGTCAGGTTATGTCCCTGTGCCCTGGACATCTAGACTATAAAACTGAGTGCTCTATTACTTTAAAACTACAGTTAATTCAAAAATTTTTAACAAATATGAAAAATGGGTTTCTCTAGGAGAAAACACTTTGAACAAGGATCTTAGGTGAGGGAATAAGAAAAAAGTGGGACTGAAGTTTATGAAGGACCAGATGAAAAGTAATTTATTGCTTTCATTGAATTTATAGATGTCTGTGATCATGTAGAACTTTTCTTTTTTTCTTTTTTTGTGTGGTAGTAGGGAATGAACCCAGGGTACTCTACCACTGAGCTACATCCCCAGCCCTTATTTATTTATCTATTTTTTTTTTTTTTTTTTTGGAACTGGGGACTGAACTCAGGTCACTGAGCACATCCCCAGCCCTATTTTGTATTTTATTCAGAGACAGGGTCTCACTGAGTTGCTTAGGGCCTTGCCCATGCTGAGGCTGGCTTTGAACTCTCCATCCTCCTGCCTCAGCCTCCTGAGCCACTGGGATTCCAGGTGTGCGCCACCACGCCTGGCTCCTTTTTTATTTTTTGACAGGTTCTCATTAAGTTGCCCAGGCTGGTCTTGAATTTATGATTCTCCTGCCTCAGCCTCCTGAGGAGCTGCTATTACAGGTGCATATCACCATTCTCAACTCAAAACTTTTTTCAGTGGAATTCAGTGAGTATTTTCAAATCATCAGGCAGCCTGGTGTTGAAGAAAGCACTTTGCATGATCTGAAAATGTTGATTCAAAGACCTGTTCTGCCACTTATTTGTCTGTTGACCTTTTGTGGACCTTTTGTCTCTAAAGTTTGGCAAATAATTAGGCACCTAGGCTCTGTGCTAGATAGTGTAGGGGATTATAAAAGATAAGATAGCCCTTGCTGCCTGGGAGTAAGTGAGCTGACAATGAGCATCTACTACATGTCTGGCATGGTATTAAATGCCCTCTGTCCTGTGAGGTATATTCTGTAATCCCTTGAGGTAGGTGGGTGGTATTCTCATTTTCCAAATGAGGAAATGGAGACTTAGTTTGCTAGTGTTAGAATTTGAATCATATTTCTGACTCAAAGCATTTGGGACTGGACTTTGAATGAGAGGAATAATAAAATAATAAGCATGGGGATAATAATACTTCATGGGAAAATACCTCAATAACATAACAGCTCTGCATCAGTACTCTCATAGCAGTGATCGGAAATGCTGAGAACCATTCACTGACACTGCTTTTCTCCATTTTCACATTGCACATCCATTGTACTGGCTTTTAGCCAAAGGACTATGGTAGCAAGTGATAGGCTTTGATTTTTTCTGGAAGGAGAGAGTTTTTCTGATAACCCTCCACTCTTCAGGCCTGCTCTACCTTGTTAAATCCCAAGTGTGAACAACTTTGTTTTAAATTTTTTCTTATTGAGGATTTCACACACATATATATACTTGAGGGACTAGTAACACTCCCAGATTTCTAATGCTCAGTTTCAACAATTATCAACATTTTACCCCAATCTGGTTGCAGGATGAATTCCTTCTGTTATTACTCCATTTAGTTAGCAGATGTTAAATACCTACTATGTGCCAGGTGCTAGAGATATAGAAATGATCAGAGAGGACTAGATGACTCCCTTTGAATCCTAAATTCTAGTAGGGAAGAGCCAAGTTAGCACATAGTTGGAATAATTGTAAGTGGGGGTGAAGGATATGTACAGTATGATGTGATATTAAATAGGAATGGGAAAAGAGCCACCTGAATGGTCAGGAAAGACCTGAATAGATGGCATTCAGGTTGACAGCAGAGAGAACCAGCTGGGGAACTGGCCATGGGGAGTGTGTCTAGACATTATTAAACTTCTGCCAGATGATTGAGTAGTAGAATTTGTACATGAGAAAAATGTTGCCTCCTCACACTACCAACATCAGAAGTATTTATTGAGTATATGAAGCTCCGCTCTGGCATTCTAATCCTAAACAGGGGCCAAGTAGGTGCGAACAGTCACAGAAGAGGGAAGGCACGCTGAGGCAGAATATGGTTTTGGAGGGGTTACTCAGAATACCAGTCAGTTTGTACCCCTTTCTATATGATGGCTGCACCTAGCACTTGAGACTTGGGTCTCAGACTTGGTGCTTGGAGGGAAGCCAGGGGATTAGGAACTGGTTCACTGTGATCATATGCAAGCCACTTCATCTATTTCCTAACTTGTAAAAGGGGGAGACAAATATTATGCCTATTGCTTAAGCTTATTGTGAAGATCAGAGGAGGTGATGTTTGCTTTGGTGGTGTACAGATACAGGACTTTGTTATTAGAGATTCTAGATAAGGATGCTGTCCACCCACGTCCTTTGGTAAATCACTGGAATAACTTGGGTCAGCTAGGAGAAAGGAGTACACTCTAGAGGTTGATAAAAATAGTGTCTTGCAGTCTTCACTGGAAGAAGTCCCTTTTAAGATTAGTTTCTTCCAGTCTAGGCTGGAAGCATGAAACGAAGACCAATTGCTCATCACTATCTTAAACCACATTCCTTCATCTACTGAACTCTCCTAAGTCCTCAAAGCCCTGTCTTAAATTATAGCTCTTCCTCTAATATTTTCCTACTGCTAAGTTTTATGTGATAGTTCAGAGAAAGGGTAGACTGTCATCCTTCCTCCCTGTGTCCCTGCTCCTTAGTTGATTTCAGGAAGACTTCTGGAATGGGAATACCCCTGTTCCAGGTGTATGCTCCTGGAAGACTTAGGTGTTCTGGCCTGAGAAGAGGAGGCTTCCCAGAAAACCTGGCTGCTGGAAGGTACTGCAGAGCTCTGGCTTCCTGTTTCCAGACTGGCCTGTAAATGGGGGGAAGTGGGGTCCTTCTGAAAGCAGGGAAGACCCCAGGGGTCAAGAGAGGAGGTGAATAAAACTGGGGGATGATAGAGTTAGAGGAGCCAGGGAGGCCTGGAGTGCTACAGGGCCAAGAATGACTTTTATCAGGAACTTAGTCACAGACAGCCATGCCATTGCCTCCTGGTCTTGTAATGCTCTCACCATCAAGCTCTCCCAGAAGCTGGAAGTAGTGGAAGGAGTGACAAAATGTACATGATGGTGTAAAGAGCAGCTCCTGGGGCCATGAGGACCGTGACCATCCACTATGGTAAACACTGAGCTCACATGGGCACTGACTTACTTAAGCAGCAGCCCCACTTTCATCTCAGTGTGGTGGTGTAGTCTGACCAAGTCCGAGTTCATCTTTCTGTGCATCTCAGTTCATCGAGGTTCATCTTTCTGCACATTCTGAGGCAGCACTGCTTTTATATTTGCATTGGGATTTCAGTTCACTAAGCATTTTCACACCCATTATCTCTTTCCATCCCTTCAATAACATTGAGGAGGTGGACAGGTATTATTCTCTCCATCTGAGTAATGAAAAATTGAGGTTCAAAAAAGTTAAAAGCCCTGGGAGAGAAGGCTAATGAGGGACAATGAAACTTACAGATAAAGGGCTGGTTCTCCTGATTCCTGCTTGAGGATTGCCCCCACAATATATTAACAGAAGCCATGAAATTATAGCCATGGATGCCTCTCTTTCATGCCTATGTACTCACTGACTTTTAGCTCCTTGAGCTCAGGAACTCAGTGTGTGAAAATTGAATGGGAACAGTACTTTACTGAGATGTCACATTTATACACATTAAAATGCACTATATCTTTCTTTCTTTCTTTCTTTCTTTCTTTCTTTCTTTCTTTTTTTTTTTTGGTATGTTTTTTGTTTTGTGGTGCTGGGGATTGAACCCAGGGCCTTGTGCATGAGAGGCAAGCATGCTACCAACTGAGCTATGTCCCCAGCCCACTAATCTTACTTTTATGTGTGCATACCTCATATCCATCACCCAGAGCTTCTCTTGTGTCCCTTTCCAATCAATCCTACCCTACTGGTGTTCCAATACTTATCACTGGTGATTGCATTTGCCTGTTTTTGAATTTCACGTGTGATGTCACATGGTCAGAGACCAAATCCCCAGTCTGGCACAGTGTCTGGCACATAGCAGTTATACTATGTGAAAGGAAGCTAGGAAAGAGTGTTGGAACCATTGAGAAGCAGGCTGAGGAGGTCAGTGACTTCTCCAGGGCAAGAGGCCAGGAAAGCCATGGATGCTGGGCCAGCCCAGGCTCCCCGATCCTGATTGGAAACTCCCTAGTAGTGCACCCTCAGCTTCTCTCTGGGCTGCCTTTAGTGAAGTGAGTCTCATGATCCTGGGCAGGCAGTGCCCCCTGCTGCCTGAGGGCCTGATCCTACTCCTCTCTTCTGTGGGGCAACAGGATCACACAGGACTGGAGCCCCAGTGCAGTGACTGGCTGGCACCGGATAGTGGCCTATGAAACAAGAGAAGTCACCTACCATCTTATTTTCCTTTGAAAAGAGGTTTTCCTGAACTTTGGGGACTTTCCCTCCCCAGAATAAACAGACTGTGGGATAAGAGGCCTTTTTGGTAGAGCACTGCTGCCCCCAGGTGGGTGGCTTTGGACACTACCACAGAACAGGACATACACAGTTTGATATTTTTCTGGTGCCAGCTTCTGTGCCTCCTCTCTTCCAGTATCCTGGTCTCCTGGTCCCTGAGGAGCAGAGGTCCACTAGGGCCATCACCTGCATTTCAGTCTCAACCTGGAGTGGGGGAAGCCAGGGCACTGCCACTGGTGGGAAATGTCCTTCAGAGAACCAGCCCAGTTGTGTGTGCAGGCAGAGGTAGCCCCTCACATCCCTCCTGCCCAGGGGAGGATGGGCTGGACATAGCCCAACATAAGTCTGTCCTAGACTAAGTGTCTAATAAGGTTTGATCTTGGGGTTGCAGAGGTGGGTGAGGGAGGCTTCTCAGCAGTGGGGGATAGCACCTCCCCCGCCTGCTGCAGGGGTGGGGGGCGTGGGTGCTAGTCAGCAAAGGGGCCTGCCGGGTTTGCCAGTCCCGCCCCATGTGGTTTGATGGCCTTCTTATTGCACCTGTGGTTGGAGGTGGTGTAACGGCTCAGCTTGCCTCCCCTCGGCACGTGGCCTGGGGCGATGCTATCTCTAACTCTGTATTTTTAACTCTTCTTTCCAGAGGATGTGGCTTCTGTGGGCAGGCTTCAAAGGGTGCCCTATTTGCCCCTGTCAGCAACCATAAAACGTCATGGAAATGGGAGGGGGATGCCCACTCTCAAACACCTGGAGGGAAGTGAGACACTTTTTCCACTTCCTGTTCTACTTCTGGCTACTAACTCAATGTCTGACCTGTTTATTAATTTCAAAATGCAGTTTTCTGTGTGATGCTCAGAGGAAACCCTATGTAAGTGTGTGTCTGTATGGAAGGAGGCCTGAAGGCTGCCTTGTTGCCCAAGTGGCCGCTACACAGAGGGAAGGCACTGGCTGTCCTGCAGCTGCCAGCAATCAGTGTGCTCATTAGCAGGAAGGATGGCACTGGGTCTCCACAGGGCTTACTCCCCCTTCTTCCCATCTGTTGCTTGAGGGGCTAGATTGGAGACTGGATTTAGGGTGGGTCATGTGGAGAAACTGAAGTCTCAGACTCTTGAGAGCCTGTGTGCTTCCCAGAGTAACTGCTCTCCTGGCTTTGTTGGGTAGATGAATGCCTGCCTGGGGCTGCCCTGGCCCTTGGCCACCACTCAGATTTTTTTTTTTTTTTTTAAATATGCCTCGCCAAGTTACTCTTGGCTCCCAGCAAAACTGTGAAATGGTGGTTTACCTGGTCAACTCCTTTATGAATCCCCACTTTCTCCTGTACTCCCAAACCTCAAACTCTGTTCCCTACCCAGTGCCTAATGGTGCTAATAATTCAGTTGTTTATTTGGTGGCATCTGTGTGCCAGGCACTGTGCTAGCTACTGGGGACACACCAGTGACCAAGGTACTCTTCCTACCACAAGGAGTGCACAGTTGCAGGAATTCCTTGCTGAAATGTTACTTAATAAGGTGATATTAGGGTTTTACATGTGACCTGGGGGAGTTCAAGATTATGGGAGACACCCAAAAAAGTCCTTTAAGACTCGGGTGGCTACCTAATGGTGGATAATGGCAGGGGGTCACTCTGTGAGAATTGAAGACTCTGGACGCTCCTGAAGCATATCCTCACTTAACCTGCATTTTTCCTGATTGACCTGTGACTCCAATTGCTCTCACAGGGCAGATCTCTGAGGGAAGTTGCAGACACACTCCATAGACTTAGGTCTAGGTCATGAGAGGTCATTCAGGTCCATTTATCTATCTCTCGGGCTGACCTTTGGGATAGTGGGGCATCCTTCCAGAGAAATCCATTCTGTAACTGGCCCTGGTAGCACATTCATTGCTGATTTGCCAACCTTGTCTCCATGAGACTGGGTTCAAGCTGTAGCCCTAGGCCCTGGCTCATAGGAACTTGGGCTCTGACCATGTTTCCAGGTTTCCTCAGCTGCCTCTTCCCTTCAGGCTAAACAATGCTCAGTTCTTAAATTTGGGCCTTCCATACTGAGGGACTCTGTATGACCCAGAGCTGACCTTCCTAGTGGGCATGGGAACCCTTTTCGTGGGCCTCTCCTCAGGCCACTTCAGTGCTCCCTGACATCCCAGGTGGTGCATGGAGCCAGATGTGAGAACAGAGTCTTTGCCCTTGCACCAACACTTGCTGACCCTCAACTGCTTGCTCCTGGTCTACCTCTCTGACATCAGTCCTTGCTGACTTTTGGCTTAACAGTCTCAGATGTGAGGGACAGGTTCTGGCTGAGACCAAGGAACTCTGGGTTTTAGATGGAAATTTCTCAGGTTTTGGAGTTGTCCTGCTCTCTAGATGGCCTTCTTGGGCTGGGCTTGGAAGGAGGAAGACTTACCATCTCCAGCCCCTGCTGAATCACCTTGTTTCAGTCCTTAGGTACCTTTAGGGTTCCAGTGACTGCTGGGCCCTGCCATTTGGGGGCAGTGAGTTGGTATGACTCCACAGGCTACCTTAGGCCTTCTTCAGTCTGGGCCTCCTTCACATTTCATGGAGGGATCTGTCTTTGGCCCCTTCACTCCCTGACAGGCTCCTAAGCTCTATCTAGTGGTCCCATGTTCCCTTCAGCTTCAGCATAATGGGAGCCAACTCTCAAGAATGGACCTGCCTCCCCAACCACCATACTTTCTTTGTTGGTATCTTTTATGCAGAACAAAGTGAATTGCCACTTGGGAGGTGGAGAGGAAAGATGAACTAATTTGTCCAAAGTTTTTAAAGGTTGATAAAGACTTGCTCTACTAACCCTCCCAGGGGCATTTTCATTTAATATGGGGAAGAGAATGCTTTAATTAAAAGAAATTCCCAGTGGTAGAATCTCTGGCATTGTGTCAGACACTCCAGGAGGCAGATTTAAGGAAGGCTCAGGAAACCTTCTGGAGTGCCCTGAAGGTGCAAATCCCTCCTGGGAAAAGCAGCACCCATCCTCCTAAGGGTGAGAGTGACCTGCTATGATGGTATTTCCTGAGTAAATCCCTTCAGTAATCTTAAAGGGATTCTATTTAGGCTGGGGATGAGACAGTTTAAGAAGAACTGGGGATTCTGTGACTCCCTTGGGTAGGGCTCACCAGGGATGCTGGTTCTTGGTTCTACAGGGATTACAGAATCAGAGATGCATGGAACTTCAGGTAACCTCTGGTCCTATCTGACATTTTATAGGGGGTGACCTCGAAGCTCATAGAGGGGAGGTCATGCCCTAGGTCATCCATTAAAGCTGGAGGCTCCATCCCTATGAAAAGAAGCAGGCCTAAATTGCAGCTGAAAGGATATGTGTATTTTTGGCTGGTGTGGTTGGAGCTACCCAGGTGAACCATTTGGCTATTTGAGGAAGGAACACCTTCCCACTCTGGGAATGACTGGGTACTCCCCTTTGGTTGGGAGCTGTTGGGTGGATGGCTGAGTTGTCTCGGAGGTGTATTCCCATCAGCATCCCCACCCCTGGGGAGAGGTGCTCCGGCAGTCACTCAGGGGACAGAGTAGTGTGCTGTGGGGCTCCAGGGAATCTTTTTGTCCTTGATGTGGGAGCCTGAGACATCTTTTCTCCTTGGTTGCGTCCTTAGCTTGAATGGGGAGCTCATCTCCCCTTTCCTCATTTTCATGTCCAGAAGGTGGGAATGGAAATTACTTCTGGGATCACAGTTTCTTCCCAACCCAGTTCTAAGACTGGGTACCTCAAGGGTCTGGGCATGGGGCTGGGACCTGAGCAGGGCAATGGTATAGATCCTAGCCATGAATTTATGGGGCAATGCACAGTTTCAATTATCTGAAAGAGAAGGCAAAAGAAATGTTGCTAGAGGGTAGGAAACAGTGGCATTTGGGGGACACTTGCTGTGTGGTCCTTGTCTGCTGAATTTCAACTATGGGTCACTAACATTTATGTGTGTGGGCCTCCTGCTATACCCGGTGGTGTGGCATGAAAACAGAAGTACAGAGTCCAAGCTTGTAAGAGGGTTTTCTTGGCCCCCAGAACAGCCTGCTGAGTGGAAAGTTTTAGAGGTTATTCTAAGAAGAGGTTGACTTAAGCAGCCAGTTGAGTTAGGCTGCCTGGATAGCACGGTAGACACATGCCTTGGTTCGTCTTTTAATAGCATAATGAAAATGATCCCAACCAAATCCATCAAACAGGAGCATAGTCTCTGCTCTTCTAAATCATTTTTAATGAAGCCATGAGTTGCAGAATAATACACAATGTGCCTCAGATACATAGCATAGCAGGACCTAGATAATGAGCTAATCCCGCCCCCTCCCCGCATCTTGAGAAGAAGAATACGAACGTATTTCTTTATGAACACTATTTAAAAAATAAAATCTAGAGAACATTCTCCAGGAACTAAAGTCTAAGATACCCCATGGGGATCCATCAGAGGCAGTCTCTGGGGAGGGGGAAGGATATGCCACAGCCAGGAGAGGCTGCAACAGCCCCTACTTTGGCTGTGAATGGTGATAAGCAGCAGTACGGGAATGGAGGGGGTGGCAGCAGCATTTGGCAGCTCTTCAGCAATCTTCATGACAAATTTTGGTAGATCCAGTTGGTGGCCAGAGAGGCAATGAAACCACCTTCTTCATGGAGGAGGGTGAGTCCCATTGCTTGAAGAGGAGGAGGGAAAAGGAGGAGGAAGAATGAAGGGAGCTCAGGTTCTTACAGTCTTGCTGACCTGGAATGAGGAAGAGCAGAAGTCAGGCTGGATGTTAACTGGGAGTGTTAGGAATGTGATGGAGGTGGCTTTGTGGGGTTGTGTTGTAGATTTCTAGGAGCCTGGAGTTCTTTTGGATGCAGTGGAACAGGATGTACTTGTTAGCAAGATGATCTTGACCTCTAGTGTAAGAGGGCACAGAGACTACAGCCAGATTAGGATGTAGTGAGTATAGTATCTTCTCACCATTGAAGCTGGGAGAGCCATTGTAGGAATAGAGGACAGGAGGAAAGGAATTGGGGCAACAGAAGGCATGTGGTAGCTGGGTGCGGTGGCGCATGCCTGTAATCCCAGCGACCTGGGAGACTGAGGCAGGAGGATCACAAAGCCAGCCTCAGCAACTTAGCGAGGCCCTAAGCAACTCAGTGAGACCCTGTCTCTAAATAAAATACAAAATAGGGCTGGGGACGTGGCTCAGTGGTCAAGTGCCCCTGAGTCCAATCCCCGGTTCCAAAAAAAAAATTAAAAAAAAAAAAAAAGAAGGCATGTGGTATGAATGAATTGGGTTTTGAGTGTCTCTATTCTTCCACTCATTAGCTGTGTGGCCCTTGATGTTCCTTGACCTCAGTTTCTAAAATGGGGATAGTAACAACTTTTCTTCATACCTCACAGGGAGACCGGCTCAACTGAGGAGGCTGAAATGAGTGTCCTTTGTTATACAAATGTTTGTGACAGGAAGAAGTAGAAAAGTGTGATGGGTCCAACCTTAGGATTTAAAAGCAACTCCCTGCAGGGAGGTTTGCTCTCACAGTTTGCAGACTCAACGGAGGCATCCCCACCCCCACACCCAGCTTTGAGGCCCTCTCACCTCAGCTGGACCACAGCCTTAGCGTCATGAGTAGGTTAAAGCCGGCCACTTTCAGGAGGAGGATGCGGAGCCCCATCACTGACAGATTTTGAAAGTTTAGGTTCATATCTGTAAAACAGAGAGACCACAGTCATCATGGGTGCACGCATCAGAGGTCTGCACAGCAACTCAAGTCACCAACAGCTTTTCCCAAAGCTGGGTGGGGCATGTGGGGGTGAATTCCAGTTCTTGAATCCACCTTATTTTTTGAGCTCCTGTGTACATCCTTGTGGAAACATATTTGTGCATTCCTCCAGGATTAAAACAAAACAAAAATACCTACTGGATTTGGTCCTTGCTTTCTTTCTGAGCCCTGTGGGGATGGGGCTGGGATGGGAATAGGGGCTCAGAACTTCTCACCACAATCCCTTGGGTCTGGGTTCCTTATGAGATGAGTGGCTGAACCACAGGAGGGATTACTGAGTAAGAACAACTTATGTGGAAGTGGGGACAGGTGGTGAGGAATGGTGGGGTTCCTTGAGAGACAGGACCTCAGCCCACCACCCCTGTGAGTTCTGCTGGCTACCAAGGGAAAATGTCCCTGGGATGGCCTGTTTGGTTCAGGGCTATGCCAAAGGGAATCAGAAAGCTCACAGCTGAACAGCCAGCAGTTCTCTTTGGTTCTCCTGACAAGAGCTGTGAAAGCAGTATGGATGCCTAGGTCTAGCAAAACTGGAGACTCATCCTCAAAGTTCTTGGAATGGAAAAGAAAATTTGACATGCTGAGGTGGATTCAAGAAAGACCCCAGGCAGCTCTGGGCAGGTCACAGCTACTGTTCTCGCTCCTTATGACTTCATTCCAAGAATTATTCCCCCTGCCTCCTACCCTACTTAGTCAGAGTTATTGTGGTTCATTGCTTCCCCAGTGCTGCACAAAGCTGGATAGACCTTTCTCTTACCTGTTTCAAAGCTTTCCTCTATCAACTTGGCATTGCAGGGAACATCTAAAAGAAGAAACAAAGAATTTTTCTTAAGAGTCCAGAGCATGCTGACTCTCCCATCCCAAACCTCCTGGTTGCTAAGCAGATGAGCATCTACAGTCTTTCCATGCTCTCCTGGGGAGAGATCTGGAGGGAGCTTATTGCATAGGGTCATCTCCCCAGCAGAAGGCCTGAGGACCAACACCCTGGTTTCTGGGCACCATGACTCACTCAGCAAACACTGGCTGTACAAAGTGCAGGTTGCATGACATGGGCCACAGCGAGCCCTTAAGATAGAACCTGCCCAGTCAGGCGTCTAAAAGGGGAAGTGGGACATAAACACAGTGACAAGAGCAATAGGGAGATAGATACTTCCATCTGTTCCAAAAAGTTTTGATCCTGTATCCCAACTTTGTTTCTTTGTTTCCTCTATTATGGACTCAGTTGCTCAGCATTGAATCTAGCCATCTTCCTCAATGCCCTATTTTCTTTCTCATCTCTAAGTGGTTCCATCTTTGAATCCAAGTGCCACCACCCTGTCCAGGCTTCCATTATCTCTCGTTGCTGCTATGGCTTCCTTTCTTCTTCCACTCTGGACCCTTCTCCACACACCAATCAGACTAATCTTCTAAAAAAGTAGTTAGGTGTCACCTCCTGTCACAACCAATTAATAGCTTCCCAGTAAATAAAATAATATCTATCCTCTCAAGGACTTGAGACCCTGTTCTGGTCCATGTCTGCATTTTCCAACTCATTTTCTCTTGCTTTTCCCAGCTGTCAGTGTGGGCTTGTCTCAGGCCTCCCTGGGGTCCTCTCTCTGGCACAGCATGTGGGCACCTTGCTATTCTTTAAGTCTCACTCAACTCAATAGCATTTCGTCAGAACCCTTCACTGACTTTTGTCCCTAAGGTGACTTTTTCTTTAACTTTGAGTTAAAGCACACATTACAATGTGAAGTTATCCAGATTCCCCTCTGCTGAGGGATGGTCTTCCCCAACTGGAATGGTGCTTCCTCAGGGCAGACCTTTCACTGACTTTTTTACTTTTCAAATCCTTTGCCCAAGCAAAGGCTGGGAGACTGGACCTCACAAAGCAGGTGAGACCTATGCTGGGTCACCACCCTCTCCCCTGCCTTCTCTCATCTGCTTTTTTGCCCTTTTTAAAATGGACTTCAGGATGAGACTCACTGTTCCTTAGTAAAAAGAAAATAGGAGCTTTTCTGACAATTGCTGAAGCTGAGAGCACCAATCAGAGTTGTTTTTAGATACCATTAACCTAAGCTTTAGGCAGAACCATGCCTCTCCAGAAGCAAGGAGATACAGTGTGCAAGGGCAAGGGGGAAGGTACTCACCTGAGCTGGGGAAGGAGGCGTTCTGGGTGAAGGCACTGCTACACGTGAAGTCAATTTTGTTGCTCCAGGCCACAGCGCCGTTGCTCTTGGAATCCATGGACTTCATGTCCAGCACAGTGCTTTGGGAGCTAAATACTTGAGAATCTGTGGTGACTTTTATCTTATCGTTTTGAGAATCAAAATCGGTGAATAGGCAGACAGAGGTGTTTCTGGATTTAGAGTCTCTCAGCTGGTACACAGTGGGATCAGGGTCCTTGATGGCTGTGGACAAAGAGGACTGAGGTTAGGAGATGCTTTTGCTTTCCTTTTTGCTCCAACCCATGCCAGAGCCCAGATGCTAGTGATGGACAAGAGCGGGGCTCTCTGGGACTGGGTAGTCTCATTTTCAGGCTTTGTATGGGAGAAACCAGCTGCTTGTGATGGACTGGGACTTGGGACAAACACAAACCATGAATCTTGGGCAATTGGTCAGGATTTCAGTGAATCCTCTGCCAGGCCCTTTCTGACATTCTAGGAAACCAGAATGAAATTGCTCATTCTTCTACTGAATAGGAACTTCTTTAAAACCTCAGTAAGCCTAGTCAACATTATTGTTCTGGCAGGACAAAAGCTAGCGCAGGAAAAAAAAAAAAGGCCCAGAAAAGCAAACTATGCCTCTTGGAACCTACAGTGTTTTCCCCCACTTAGGCTGGGCATTGGCAGGAATTTATGATATGTTGGCATTAAGCTGCAAAATCTATCACATCACCAGCAGATTTCTCTCTCATTGATAAAAGTATGGACTACATATTAGGACACCTGCATTCAAGCCCTGGCTCTACTACTTACTAGATATTAGGCCCTGAGGAGTCACACCAGTTTTTTCAGGAGGACTTTGTGTTTTTAGTAAGACTCCCATTGTTTATTCTTTCCGACCTCCGCCTTTAGAGGAGGAAGCAGAGGTTTGCCAGGAGGATTAACACATTGGGGCCACCCAGACTGTTTCCAGCAGGGCTGGGATTAGAACTTCCTGCCTGTGTGGTTTTCCACTCCCACTGCTCCTCTCTATGCCCATAAGATTTCTCAGACTCCTGGGCCCTGCTTACTGAGCCAGCCTTGGTGGCCTTGGTGATGCAGATATCCTGCTGGATCCAAAACCAGAGAAATCAGTGCTTGGTGTGACCCTGGGATGCTGAGTCAAGGAGAGCTGCCTGCTGATCAGGGCCACCCCTGGAGCAGCAGAGCTGGGGTGGGCTCCGTGGTCAGACATCTGAAGCTTTGTTTGTCCTTTTTTTTGGACAAAAAAGTTGTACTGGAGGTACTGATATTTTTTAGCTCCCTTTTACTCTCATCTTTAGGTACCTCTAGTGCAACCTTACTTTTTTTTTTTTTTTTCCTGAAAATAAGAAAGGAACCACTTTTAAATTTGGAGGTCATTACAGGTCCATTGCCAGAGCCCTGTGGGGAGAGATATCCTTTTCCACCCCAGCAAGAAAAACACATTCTACCACTGACAGGATCAGAACGTAGCCTCAGCAAGACGATCAATTTTTCAATGTGGAAGTTCAGCTATTCTAGATCCTAACCTGTCATCATAATTCAAAACTAACTGCAGAAGCACATGTCTGAATGCTCTAGTGCTTTAGATCCCTGGGGGAACAGCAGTGATTGAAAGCTCCCTTACCACTAAATCTGTGCTCTGTAGTTAGGCACTAGGAACTAAGAAATGAAAGTTAGTGACACTGATCTGGGTCTCATTGAAGCTCTGGAGAGCATCAGGAAATAGCATGGGCAGATTTCTTGGAAATAACAGAAACTCTGGGCCTTTGCCAAACTGCACCCAGGAGGCATGTGCTTCCTTACGGAAAGCCCTCAGGTTTCTCTTTCCAGAGCCCACTGAGGAAGGAGAGGAGAGGTCCCTATGCCATGAACCATCCATAGAAAGAGCTGATCCTTCTCACCTTACATCTGATCTGTATTTCTAAACTGAATTTTCAGATTACTGGTGTCTAGCTCTGGCCCTATTTTCTGTATTCTCTTGAAGATTCTAGCATTCCTTATCTCCAAGGTCATGTCTTCTTTTTTGTTGTTCCTTGTGTCTGGAATCCTGCTTCTCTCCTCTCTCTGCCCATACAAATGTTACTTATCCTTCAGGGCTCAACAAATCTTGTCTACCACATGAAACGTCCATTATCTTGCACTTTTTCATCCTGGATCCTAACTCATCTGGATCTCCATCATGCCTATTGACATCATCAATTGTTAATAATAAAAGTTTTCAAGTGGCTAAACATATAACAGTTCTGTACTTTTGGCTAGTCTTTATATGATTTGGGGACAGGTCAGATATCTATCTTATAATTCTTCATATGCACTGTAACATTTTATAGAGTGATAGCTACTTAGAAGACACTTAAAAGTATCCATTTAATGATTAAAGTCAAATTTTAATGTGTTTGACCTAGAGAAACATAGATATTCAAAATTGATAGTGATGCCTTTCCCCTTCCCAGACCTCTGTAAGACAATTAGTTGCAACATCCTCAGTTAGTCTCACCAGGGTAATAATGGATATCTCTGGGGAAGGGATTAATGACACTGGTGCATGGGATTGCAAATGGTGCCAGCTGGGATGACACACCAGGTATTATGGACACTTGGGTCTCTTTCCCAAATGTGAATTTGGGAATTTTTCCTCCAGTATTCACACTGCAGGCAACACCATTACAGAAACTCATTGGAGAAGCACTGATCTCCCACAGAACAGGAGAATCACACACCTAAGAGTGAGGCCTTCTGCTACTTTGTATTGTGATTTTTGTCTCTGGCATGTAAAATTCTTTTCTCTTGCCCAATTCTGCAGTGGTACCCTGAACTGAGATTGTGAGTTCATATGATTTCCACAAATTCAGTACATTTCATTGGAGCAAAATCCCCTATTCAGGGCAGCAACATCTTGGCTCCTCTGGTGGAAGGTTCAGAAACACTACTTATCATCTGCCCTTATGATTCTTAAGGTCCCAGTCTAAGGATAATGTCTCCAAAGCACTTAGTGCTGCTAGTGGGAGGATTTCCTGGAGATGGGTAGAAAGAATCAATTGGAATTCTATGTATGAGAATACCTGGGCTCAAGTATTGGACAAAGAATGACTTGGACAAGGAAGAAATAATTGTCTATTCCACTCCTGTCCACTCTACTTACTTGACTGGGTCATCAGTCTGGTCCCTGCTCCAAAGATTAGCTTGATTAACGCTGCTACATTCCCACTGCGAGTAAAGTCTTTGTAATAACTTTCCTAATGAATCTGCTGGAACCCCACCCCTCACCCTGGTCCATCCTTCCTGGTCTCAGAGCACTATCCTAAAAGGCTTGCCAGGTCTTGGTTTCTTAGCTCTCCTGTTTCCCAAGGCAGCTGGTCTTCTCCTTTTACAATACTGGTAGTCTTAATATAGCCAAGTATAGCTTAGTATTGTTATAATAACAGCAATATATCAGAAAAGCTACCAATCATTGATTACTTGTTATCTGTGGGGCATTATGTCACATTATGATGTGGTTATTGTCATTTTGCTGTTGAGAGTAGAGACCATATTAAACACAGCTGGTGAGAATAGAGCTAGAATTCCCCCATCTGTCATCCTTTAACTCATGTGGAACCTGCCATCCAGACAGGGTCTTGGGCCACTTTTACCCCTGGGTGAGGATTCATGACTCTACTGATCTCCAGAGATGAAGATTATCTGAGCAGGTATCCCTGTGCCATGCTCATTAGCTAACCCAGGGAGTTTAGCCACCTGCTGCAATAAAAGAGAATTTGTGTTTGCCATTAACTCACCTCTTTCCCCCAAGGACACTAAGCTAATTTCCTGAATGTTCAGATTATCTGGTGCTGATATTATTGGCTTCGCTTGAAAGCACTGAGTATCTGGAAATCTTTTTATATTTCTGTAAATTATTCTGTTCAGATTTTCATTTACTCAATTGGCTCTTGGCACTTCTGACTTTAATATGAGAAATGGGAACATTTGAAGTCACCAGGGGAGCTTGTAGAAATGGAAAATGAGGGCTTCATATATCCCCAGGTTTGCTATAAATCATTTGCCTGTTTTATCTTGGATAAGTAAGCAGTTCTTTTTGCCCTGGTCATTGGCACCATCATACTCACATGGGCGCACAGCCAGCCTGGTCCCTGCACCAAAGGTCAGCTTATTGTATCTGTCGGACAATGCACAGTAGGAGAGTGCTTTACAGGAACTCTCACTTGGGCAGGACTGGCCTGGCAGGGACACTTGCCTCCTCTTCCTGCTTTCCCAGTCTCTCTCAAGTCACCCTTTCTCTGAGGAGATGGAAAACTAATGCCCTTTGGGTCAAATTCCTCACCTTTCAGTGTAATGGCTCCAGAGCCTTTTCTCTGGGCCAGTCTAAACCCATTCTGGGTTCCACAACTGAAGGTGAGGGAGGAAACTTGGGGGAGTGTAGAGAAGAGCCAGAGATTAATTTGGAAATGGATTCGGAGGGAAAAATTCAGAGCACCAGCAATAGATGGAAAACCTCGGGCAGGGCTTAATGATGGAACTGAGGCCTAGGAAGGGCTCTTCTTTCAGAAAGTGAAAGAAGATTCCTTGAGGGGAGAGATAGAGAGAGAGAGAGAGAGAGAGAGAGAGAGAGAGAGAGAGACTAAAACTGCCACAGAAATATTCACAGAAAATGTACAAGGAGGATTGCTTTTGTAGGAAGGTTGTGGGAGCAAGTTATATAAATGGGGCCTGTGAATCTCTTTCTCTGGAGATTTGTAAATTAGAATTGACATCCATATGGAGGAAAAATCCCCAAAGTTTAAGAATGGCTTAGACAAATACTTATCAAAATTTCACAGAACCTAGTCCTTATAAGTTTCTTTGTAAAAAGGGATTCTAAACTTGAATAAGTTTGGAAAATGCTTTGTACTCCTATTTGGGTTTTGAACACTGACAACGTATATTAGTGTTCTAAAGTCTCTGAGAAGTCTTCTAATAAATAAACCCAGAACTTCTCTTATTTGACCCAAGAACCCTTTACCCTTTTCATTTTTGTAAAAACACTCATTAACATGGGACTATGCAGGTTTATATATATACATTCCCTAGAAGTGCCTTCTCTGGCTCCAGGAAATTAAAATTCATTCTAAATGCTAGTCTAATTTTATCCATTAGGTTTTCTGTGGTCTGAATCTGTTTGTTCTCCTACCCACTCTTGAGGCCACAATTAGGGCCTCATTGATGCTGATTATTTCTTTCTAATCATCATGAAGCAGCTTCATTTTATTTAGGTGATTGTGGAACACCTAGGCAGCTGGGCTGCAAATGTTCTCGCCCTGTCAGCAGGAGCTCCAAGGCAGAGCTGCTCCAGGTTGACACACCAGCTCTGCATTGCCCTGACACTTGGCAGGGTTTACCCACTAGGAATAGTGGCAACTTGAAAGCCTTCCCAAATGTGAATTTTTGGTCTTTCTTCCATTCACCTTCCTGCATACCTCGGAGCTGTGTATTTCTGGTCCTGATGGAGAAAAGTTCCCTTAGAACACCTACTTCCTGGGTGGTTTCTCAAATGGAGACAGATTTCATACATTTATCATCATCTATATCTCTTTCCTTTTTCTGCTTCCTAACCATAGATATTGTGATCCTTGTGCCTCTGGACTCTGGTTCTTGAGAAATAGGATGGGTCTTTCTAAACCCCTTCTGAACCAACCCAAGGCAGGGAAGAGGCTTTGGCAAAGCACACAAATGAACAGATAAAATACGGAGGAGGCTTCACCAGGAGAAGTGGGCTTCCTCCCAGCAGGCTGCATATGTAGCTCTCTCTGCTGTACCTGCATTGGGGTGGATTCTGTGATCACCCTGTTGGGAGGGCTAATGACTCTCTCTGTCAGAGAGTATTTGCTAATGTCAAAACCATTACATTTTAAGCAGTAATTGCTCCTCCACCCAAAACATCTCCTGATTCTCCTAGCCAGAAAGCATTAAAAAAAATTGTTTGGTGACACCTTCATGCCAGGCATTGTGCATAGTTCCAGAGATATGAGAATGACAGAGAGGGTCCTGTCCTCCCAGAGCTTACAGTGCAGTAGAGGATGCACATAGGTACTAGGCAATTATGATAGGAAGTCAGGTGTGCCTTCCTTTGTATTCTCATCACAACTTATGAGTACCTCCACTTTAACCTGAGTGATACTGGGTTGATTCTTGGAGATCCTGGAGGTAGAGATTCTGCATTTCCTTCTGCTCCTCTTACCACTTCCCCTCCCTTCCTTCCTCACATCTAACACTGTGCTTGGGATATAATAATTGCTCAATAAATATTTGTTGAATGCATAAGCCCTGTAAATATTTTAATTCTCCTTTGATACAGTTGTGCTAGGAAGCAAGGTTTCTTTTGTTAGAACTATTATATTTCTCCTTTAATTTCTGGATAGTCTCATTTTTCAAACTTTTTATTGTTTTAAATTATATTATTTAGGTTTTAAGTTCTTCCTGTATCTCTCAATTGGGCATGGAATGTGTCCAGTGCCCAGTGTCTTTGAGAAGTTTACTTCTACCTTTCATGAAAGTAACTGGTAACAAAAATAAATCTTTTGACATAATCAGTCACCGTTTATTTTCTGATAAACCTCTAGAAACCATGAAAGAATCTGTTTCTATAATGATGAAAAGGCCAATTTCCATTAGAAAATAAATAAGCCAGTGGCTGAGAATTCAAATTTCTAAACATTCAAACGTCATAAAGAAACACAAAAAATTAGTTCAGGAGGTACTGCGTCAGCACCTGAGAGAGCAGAGGAGGGCTTTTGGTGTCTTTGGGTAGGGCCTAAGGTCAGACACTTACTTGGATGAACCTGGAGTCTTGTCCCACTCCCAAAAGTGAGTGTCCTACCACTCGTGGTTACACCCTGGTACAACACAGTACAAATACCTGCCCTCTGCCACCTGGGCAGCTGCCCGTGACCCCTGTGACATTTCACATTTATAGCCTTCCCTCTTAGGGAACAAAGCTTTTAAACAGCCCTTTCCATGATTTTGATGATAAATTTCTTCTCCTGTGGGTTTATACCTAATAAACAATCTCCTAGTGTCTACTTCCCTTTCCTCCATACCTGCATTTTGCCAATCCAACACATTACTTTTCTGTTGTCTTAAGAAATGTTGAGTCACTGGGTCATGGTCACTATGACCAGAAAGAGCAAATCATGGACCAAGGCCCTGCATTCTGTGAAGGAAGGCCCCACATCCAGGTGGCCTTTGAAGTGTGGGGTCTTCCTTCAGAGAGTGCAGAAGGGACGGTGGCAGCATGCAGTGGTGCAGTTAATAAGAAGGCCTAGAGTCCAACAGGTGTGAGCTAAACTCTGGCTCTGTCATTCCTAGCTGTGTGATCTTGGGCAAGTTACCTGCCCCAAGCACGTTTCCTCATCTGGAAAATGGGCATACCACAAATTACCTATCATTACGATGGATGTCAGCACAGGATAAGAACTCAGAAGGACAGAGCATGGTCACTGGCACATGTCAGGCATGTACTAGACAGTCACTAATAAGAGGATGATTCCCAGCAAAGCTTCACCCTGGAGTCTTTCTGCAGCCAGAGGAGACCCTGGCTGCCCTACCCTGCCCTACCTGCTCCAGCACCCCAGCGTCCCTAGCATCCTGGCTGGGATGCTCTAATCTAGGGGAAACATCTCATGGAGCCAAGGGGGAGGTGGAGGCAGGGGAGAGGGACTGGGGAGACTCCTTGGCTGCCAAGAAGAAAAATCCTATTTCAGAAACCTAGCAAGAGTGAGGTCTCTTTCTCGAAATTTGAGAACTTATCTTCTGAAAGCAAAACCCTCATCCAGCCCTCATTAGACTCGACTCACTGATTGTCACTCCTGTTCAACAAAGGACTCCTTTAATGAAGGAGCAGTCCATGCCACTCCCTCACTGCTGCCGTTTCCTTCCATGATATGTCTGAATTCAAAATTTTCCCCAACATTTCTGTAATACTCACAGGGATGAACAATGAGGCTGGTCCCTCTTCCAAAGGTAAATTTGTAGTTTCCTCCTGATGCTCACAGTGAGGAAAGCCTTTGATAAAACCTGTCTCCTGTGGCCTCCCTTTACCACTGACCCAGTGGTGTCTGGACAGCCATCTCAGGAAACTGGCCACACTCTCACTGTTGTTGGAAACCCTCCCCTGCTGTCTTTGGAGCCCAGAGTCCTATGCCTCGGGGCAGGGATGGGAGCCAAGCTCAGGGAACTGAAGAAAACCTCAGCCCCCGGGGTTACCCTGAGAAAACACCACTTTCCCACCAGCAGAGAAGCAGGGCACATCTCCCCACATCTTCATCCAACACTCCAGGACCACCCTGACACACTGTCTGTTGGGAGGGACACCCTGAGGGTCTGACTCTATCTGATGTTGAATAGACAGTGGCCTCTGAAAGAGCTGTGAGGTTGGGAGCCAGGGTTTCTTTTGATATTTTGCTGAGGCCATTCTGACCTCCTGACCTTAAGCTCCCCTTATTCTCATCTCTCCCTTTCCACAGTTCCTGAGGCTTCCCATTTCGGCCCTCCTCCTTAGTGAGGTCCAGGGGGTTGAGTCCTGCAAAACCCTGTCTGACGCAAGACTCCAAGCAGGATTTGGGTCCTTCCTGAGATTTGTACTTTAATCCTTTCTTCTTTACCACCTGGAAATAGACCAAGGCACCCAAAGCCCTTTGATTCTTTTATTTCCAGTCAGACTAGATTCAAGTTTCTATGAAAATACAGAAAAGAAATTCACAACAATAAAACTTTTGAAAGATGAGCAGAAATAGAGCTCATGCTGCCCATTTCAGAGATGTAAAAACTGAGGCTCTTGGAAACCACAGCCTGGGCCACAGTCCTGAGCTGAGATGGGAGTTCAGCCCTTAGTCCCCAGCCCTTGTGCACTGCTAGCTCTAGGTTATTTCACACTGGGCTTGAGGGTCATGTTAGTTAGCAAAGAGCTGTGTGGTTCCACGGAGCTGGGGACCTGATACTGCTCTGCACAGCTCCTCAGCTTGGCCTTGGACAGAGGTGTAAACCTAGACCTCAGGCTGCCCCTAGACCTCAGGCTGAGCAAGATGTCCCTGAAGTCCTTTCTAGCTCTCACTTCTGTGGTACACAGTTCAATTTAAAACCCAGCCTACGGGAAGAGCGGGGGAAGGCTTCTATAGAGAATGGGAGTGTGGTCAGTTGGTGATGCCAGGAGATGGGGAAGAAGGAGGAGAAACCAGGGTAGGCAAAGATTTGGAACTGTGTTTGGCTAAGAACTTGGGTGTGGTATTGATGCATCCTCTTCCCCTTCCCAAGGAAATTGTCCAGGACCAGGGTAGGGCCAGGGGAGGGAGGGGTGGAGAGTCATTTGCACAGGAGATTCCTACTTACTTACTTGGTATGATCACCACTTGGGTTCCCTTCCTGAAAATCAGTTGTTTCCTGATACACACCGAGGACATGCATTACAAAAAGGTCCTGGTTTTGCCCACCCAGTACTGGGGGACACACGCCCTTCACAGTAGCTCCAAAAGCTGGAACCCAAGAATGGCAGATCCTGAAGTGCTCCCTGTAATGGGTGGCATAAGGACCTGAAGGAACCTGCCTACACCAGTCCCCAGGGCTACCCATGGCCTTCATTTTCCTTATCACAGCCGCCAGCAAACATTGCCTCGGGCTATTCCCCTTCTGAGAAAAATAATCTTTACAAAACCTAGTGAACACACTGCCTCCTACGAGGGCCTGGTGGGTGTGAGTATTTCTAAAGATACCAGGGAGAAGGTGGGCATTTTCCCACTTCATCTGCTATGAGTGAGAAGAAGGTCCCATTTTCTTGGGGACATATGCAAAAATGTATTTTTCATTTTGTCAGGAAGAGTAGGAACAAGAGAATTTCCAACCCACTGCAGCAGGGCACATGCTACAAACATGCCTGGGCCTGACTCAGCCCCTGTGCCTTCTCTGGGGCTGAGCGAAAGTCCTGGGTGACTCACGCCTGACTCACTCTTCTTTCTGTCCTCATCTTACTCAAGGATGCTAACTGCCAGTAAGGCCTTTTGTCCTCAAGAAAGTCCAGTACAGAACAGATTCAAATCCTTTCCCAGAAAGTGGAATCACAGGTTCTCTGCCAACGAATTTGGAGTGTCCATTGCCACCCTGTCCTGCCTCTCTGCCCTTTCAACCCCATCTCGGCACAAGCATGTGTAAATTAGACTTGTTATTATGAGTGTTTTGTTTCTCCGATAAGACTGGAAGTTCCTGAGATCAGAGGCCATATCTTATGCTTCTTTTTCTTCTTTCTTTTGTTTCTTTTTAAACCAGCTATAGTTTCTGGCTTGTGGATGATACTCAATAATTATTTACTGACTTAAACTAACTTTTACTGTGCATAATTATTGGGATAAGGAGGCCAGTGTTGGGAGAGGTTAAAAGCTAAGTATATTCTGGGTAAATGTGAACTGCAAAATCTAAGTGCTTAGGCAAGGAAAGCCAAGGAAGCATTTCTAAGAGAGATAATAAGGAGGCAGTATAAAAGCCAACACATTGATGAGACTCATGCTGACCTTCAGCAGAGAGGTGGGAACCAAACGAACAAATTAGAAAAGTCATCTTAAAGAAAGCAAGCATTTTTCTCCCAATATTTTGACAGCAATTCTCTCTAAAGGGTCAAAAGAATACTATCGTAGAAAATGTACACCCCAAGTTAGTAGCATTATTATGATTAATAACAAAATAGTGATCATAATAATCTGTCACAGACCAGAGTAAGAGCTACAACCAAAAATATATAAATATAAACCTGATATTGGGGGCTACAGATTTCTGGAGTTCTGACTTACTTGGGCTGACCAAAAGTTGTGTGCCCGTTCCAAACTTGAGCTGCTGAAAGCCCGTGTTCACACTCTGACATAACTCTGTACAAAATGGCACCTGTAACTGGGCCACAGCCTGGGATTCCTATGTCACACTCAAGTTTGTTAATGTGTGCTCCTGTGTCTGCGTGCATCCACCAAAGTGGTAGGGACACATACATACATTTTTACTATTTAACTTCATTTTCTAAGACTATTGGAAGATGACAAGAAATATATCAGAACCCAACAGGAGATTCTGCTTTGCATACAGTGAGTTATATGAAACACGTTATTAATATTCAGGTTGAAAAGTCATTCATATAATTACAGTTTCAGCTCTAGACAGGGCCCAGGGGAGTTTTATCTATTCATACCTATTAAGTGTTTGTTACATGTTTCTTGCAGGAATGGTGCTGAGGGATATTATATAATGTGACATTATTATTGCCACCATTTCTTCTTATTTAAATAGCAAAGCCATGTCTCCCAAACCCACAAAAAAAAAAAAAAAAAAAAAAAAGAAAGAAAAAGGAAAAAGAAATTAAAATGAATGTCCCTTAACAGTAACATAAGTCAGGTTATTTTACGGGACTTACTTGCACCAACCAATAGTCTTGTTCCTGTCCCAAAGATAAATTTGTAGCCTCCAGTATTTCCCACAGTGATTTGTCCTGTGACAAAATGGGCCATTTCCTTCACCTTCCATTTTTATAACATGTCTGGGGAGCAAGTCCAGGAAGTCTAAAGTAAGGTTCTAGTGATAAGGGCTAATAAGAGCATATTTTTACACTCCTAGTGAAACCCATGAACAGGTCTTACACCTACCTATAGGGGCTTCATTCATCAAACAGTAGTCACAGAATATGGCCCTAGGACCAGACTTCTCAGGTTCTAGTCCCAGCCCTAGTTCTCATTGACTTTATGATTTTGGACAATTCAGCCAACCCCTCTGGGTCTTAATTTCCATATTGGGAAAATAAAGAGCGCTGAACTTAGATGAATTAGAAGCTCTTCTCAGAGCTGAAGTTTTCTGATGCAGCAGTGTTCCAAGTGTCCCCATATTGTGTTTTTCTGTAATTCACTAGTGAGTTAGGCATTTGCAGATCTGTTACACTGGTGGCTGGTCTGCCTGGGGAACATACAAGAAACAGCAAGAGAAAGGGACATTCAGGACATGGGAGTGACTACCATCATCTCTCCTCTCCCATATGGGTAATTGCGCACAGTAGCCCTATTGTGTCATTCAGAGGGGAAGAGAATCCTCAGACATTTGAAGCATCCACATAAACATTTCCTGAGGTTCCAGCTTTAACTCATAGCACTATCTATGTATGTCCTATGTCATTGTAATTGCCATCATCTCTTATTTATTTTTTCTTTTTTTGGTACTGGGGACTGAACCCAGGGGTGCTTAACCACTGAGTCACATCCCCAGCTCTTTTTATTTTTTATTTTGAGACAGTGTCTCACTAAGTTGTTTAGGGCCTTACTAAATTGCTGAGGCTGGTTTTGAACTTGTGATCCTTCTGCCTTAGCCTCCCTAGCCACTGGGATTACAGGCACGAGCCATTGCACCTAGCTTGGCTCACTCTCATTTCTAGGTAACCCTTGACAAAGAGCTTGTGACATCCTGTAATAGAAAGCAAAGGGCTTTGAGATTATACAGGTAGACCCAGTTTTGAATTTAGCCCTTTCTACCTAATAGCCATGGAATCTCGGACAATAGCTTCTCTGAGCCACCGCAGTTTCTTCTTCTATAAAATTAAGATATTGTCCCCTACCTCATGGAGTTGTTTGAAGAGAAATAATACTGTATATCATGCATCTAGCCTTATACCCACATGCCATACCCAGTTTTAAGTGTTTCGACCACTTCTTCTACTAGAGGAGTCTGAGGTACACAGAGGGGAATGACTTGTTCAGTATCACATAGGCCATTAGGGCCACATCTGGACTGTACCCAGGAGACCTGGGGTCTGACTCTTGCACTTCATTGACTCTTGGACAATGTTTAGTGAAGGGGATGCTTCATCTCTGGAGTGAATATGGTCTGGCTTATTTGGGGCATGGATAAAAAGACCTTGAGTCTCCTTCCTGAGTGCTCCTTGGCATCAGTGACAGTGGAAGTAGAAAGGGTCTATTAGATTGTGGCCGTGCAATTTTCAGCTCCCTGTTTCTTCCCTCTATTGTTCTCCATTTATTCTAGTGTTAAAAACTCTGATGTTAGACAGCTTCTGTCAGCCTCAAATCTCAAATGGTTGCTAAATTCTGCCCCAAAGGAAATATGCTCATACAGTCATTGAAAGGCTTTCACTAATTTATCTTGGGGTCACAATTCTTCATGCTTCAGCACTAGATTATAGTTAATTAAAAATAAGATAAAAGGACAAAAGTGACATACCCTGTTCTCCTGTTTACTGTTAGCAGAACACATTTTATAGTTACTTTGGAATCTCATACTCACACAGTTCTACTTTTAGCAGGGTGCCTGTCCCAAAGGTGAGTTTGTTTGCTCCTCCCATGGTCCCACAGTGTAGGATGCCTCACAATAAACTCTCTTCTGCTGTTGCACCCCTTCTCCTGGTTTGCACTAACCAGTTAGAAAATATTCAAGATTTAACATAGCCAGGTGTAGTGGCATACCCCTGTAATTCCAGTGGCTTGGGAGGCTGAGGCAGGAGGATTGCAAGTTCAAAGATAGCCCTAGCAATTTAGCAAGGCCCTAAACAACTTAGCAAGACCCTGACTCTAAATAAAATATAGAAAAAAGGGCCGGGCATATATAGCTCAGTGATTAAGCACCCTGGGTTCAATTTTCAGTAGCAAAATAAAATAAAATAAAATAAAATAAAATAAAATAAAATAAAGATTTAACATAGCTATTTGTCTTATTTATATGAGAAAACACAGCTATTTGACTTATTCATATGAGAAAAAGCACTCCCCCCCAAGCACAAGTGGGATAAATTTATAGACTGTTGGTGCTGTGGGACCAGAGGTCATTCAAGCCCACTTCCCCTTTTATAGATGAGAAATATGAGACTCAGAGGGAAGAGATATGCTCTAAATGACAATGCCAGTTGGTAGCAAGGACTAAAATGCAGAGCTATTTGATTCTCAATCTAGTGTTTTACACTTATCACCACAGGCTTGAATGTCCTATGTCATTTACTTTATTCTCTTCTTTGCTTTGGTCTAAAAACTTGATTTCTTTGGCTCTTTTATTTGAATTAAACAAGAATTTATCAAGCACCTTCCTTTGTAGAAGTACCATGAGATATTTCCTGGGACTTAAAAGAGCCTTTGCTCTCAAGGCTTTTGCTTTTAATAGCTGGATATCCTTAAGAAATAAAAGATTTCTGGAGCTGTATATGTTGCAGATTGTCTAAGGTTGCACAGCTAAATCTGGGATACACAGGGTAATACGGATGTGAAGGATGCCTGAGGGAGAAACCACAGACTAGGCTTTCCACAGGAAGTTGGGCTATTTCTGGAGAAATTATGTTTATCCTAATTATTTAGGATGTTAGACTGTTCTCCGTCACAACCTAGTGAATTAGTTCTGTGGTAATTTTCAACTCTTCTGTTATTTTCATGTTTAAATGGAAAGCCCACAGAGGCTCAACCTCCAATTCATAGGTCAACTGATAAAACAAGGATGATGTGATCCAAGAGGATGAAAACACAGAGAGTCCATGGGGAAGCCTTAAACCAGACAACGGGGAAACAGGCACAGAGCTGGGCCAGCGTTTACCTGGAAAGACTAGAAGCGTAGTTCCCTTTCCATAAGTGAGTTTGTTGAATCCTGATGCCACACTATAGCAAAACCCCATACATTAATAGCCCACAGTGTTGGGGTTTTCAACCTGTAAACTATTTAGGGAAGGGGAAAGAAAATCCATCATTTAGGGAGAACCCATGAAGTGAAGGTTAACAATTTATATAGATGACATTATCTCATTTGGGCCACAACTGGGCAATGAGTTAGATATTATTATCCTTATTTTATAAATTATGAACAAGTGACCTGAGGCTAAGCAGGCTGGGCCAGCACCAATAACAAAGCACAAATATCCAATATCCTCAAAACATTTTAGCAGAGGACAGATAAAGAGCTACGAGAGACAATTCTGCTCCTTTTTCCCTCTAGAGCAGGACTACAGTTGTATTGGGGTTGGTTCTTTTCTAGAATCAAACACCAGAACTGTAGTAACAGGAACCCAAATACATCTGCTTGTCCTTTATCACACGACCATTTCTTGAGACAGAAAGACATTTTACCCTCAATCTTTTGGTTATTCCTCTGGTGCCTTACTTACCAGGCATGACCAGCAGTCTGGTCCCACTCCCAAAGGTCCATTTAGCTCCATCCTGCCCACAGTGTTTCTAACCCAGACAAAAACATCCATGAGCCCACATATCCTTCTCATACCTGAGACCTGCAGATGTGGCCCCCTCACCTACAAAGGTGGCTATGTCCTAACTTTCTTTTTATATTCTACAGAACACACAGGCTGTTTGACTCAAATTTGGGGCATTTATTGTGTAACACTTCAAATGAAGTCTCTGCCTATCCACACCTCATGGTCTATCCCCATCACATTCATGATTTTCAACTCTATTTATCTAACAGATGTATCTAGACTTTTTTTTTTTTTTTTTTTACATTTCCATGACAGTTATCAATTTTTAGATTCTTGCCATACTCTCTCCCCTAATTTTACCTTCAATCAATCTGAAACTTCATGGACAAATGTCCAGACCATTATGAGTGGCAGCTTCTTGCTCCCTCAGTCAACTTGTTTTCCAAAACCAGTGACTCAATGGTAGCCTGATTACTTACAGGAGTTCTGTTCTGCCCTCAAAGCTGAATGACCGTCTGATTACATCACACCCATTCTGCTTCTAATTTGGTGAAAAACACTACATCTTTTCTCTTTAGTTCGTACGCTTTGTAAATCTGTTTTCCATTGACCTTGCAGATAGTGTCTTAGCTTCTCTCTCTCTCTCTCTCTTTTTTTTTATGAAGAAGGAAAACAGCTTGGCTGAAACAGTACTATTAAAATGTAAAGGGATGGATGAGGGATCCTTACACAGTCTCTTTATGTAAATCTCCTGAAAATGACCCAGGAAAGGAAATACCTGTTATATTCCATTATATGCTCCAAATGTCACCATCTGAGTGAAGACAACATGAGGAAGAAGAAATGCTTAGGAAATTGGACTCACTTGTGGTGACTTGGAGCTTTGTCCCAGTTCCAAAGGTGAGTTTCTGGTAACCCCCAGAATTCACACTGTACTGCAGGCCTTTACAGAATGACTTCCTTTCCCCTGCCATTTTCATTTGGGTAGCCTTCAAGCCACTATGCATCCGTAGAAGAGAGAGTGCTCTCTACTAATGCCCATGGCTGCAGATTCACATGAAAACAGCCATTTTACTAAGAACCCACATAGTCCCTTCATTTTAAAAGATTTCTACTATTCAACCCAGCATTTTTTGTTCTATAGACAAATAATATTTAACATGTGTTTAAGAATTTTCAAATCATTTTCATATACATTAACTTATTTTATCTTAAGATGACTTATGAGATATTATTAAAAATTCTCCTTTTACAGATAAAGAAACTGTAGTCCCAATGTGCTAAACAAGGCAGGGTGAGCAGATCTAGAAGTGGACAACCTCTGCCTTTTTCTTTAGGATCAATTCTCTGGGTTGTTTCAGTGTATTATTTTTGGTTCATCTACACAATTTTTTCTCTTTTTCCTTCCTCCACAGCTAGCTCTTTTTATCCTCTATGCCATTATTTAAATGTTTCTTTCTGTATAGAAATGCACTTAAGTCTGCACAAACCATTAATTTTTTGACATGTGGGCCTTACAAATACTGCAGTAAGTTCAGTGGGCCTCAGTAGCCACATTAAGCCTCTTACTTTAGTGACATATTGCATACTTACTAGGTTTTACTGATAATCTTGTCCCACTCCCAAAGACGAATGTGTTATAAATCATAGAACTGTGCTGCCTGGCGAAAATGCCTGAGCTACCTTGATAATAGACTAATGTGATTAGCATGTATCTGTCCTCCCTCGTGGGAGCTCTGGCTGGGATTCCCTTTTCTGATTTCTGGAATAAAGGCTAAGCCATGGAATTAAGCCCATGAAAGCCTCTTTTCAGGGCACAAGAGCAGTGGTACAATAATGTGGCAGAAAGCCTGAGAAGAGTCCAAGTGATATTCTCCAGACAACTCTGAAACTTATTCCTTTCAAAAAGATTTGCAAAATGTCACTAAGTAATCTTGTTTTACTAGCCAAAGGATATCAGGTCTGATCCCCACTTTTTTTTTTAACCTAGGAATCCACACTGTATATAATCTCATTTTACTGGTGTTAAGCAAACTGCATTTGACAGTTCACTTAGATATCCAAAAAAGGTTGCTGCTTGTCTCAATAACTAATTAAATTCAGAATTCATGGAAATACTAAGACTCACCTTTAGGTAATCTTTCTTTATTACTCTACTTAAATATTTGTGTGAGCATATAGTGGGACAGGGGAGATGGTTGGAGTATTAGGAATGGGAGATAGCACCCCTTTTTCATTTTGTTTTAATTGCTTTCCTTATTAAACCCCAATAGTCCTTGACTTAAAGGATAAGGAGATATTAAGTCACCTATGCAATATAAGATTACAGGGTAAGTACAGGCATTATGTTCAATAGTTACTAGGTACTTACTGGGACTCACTAATAAGGTGGTTCCCTTTCCAAAGGTCCATGTACTTCCTGCCTGGTAGGCACAGTGAAATAAGGCCCTGCAAATACTCCATTTGCCTGCTCATGCAACCCCTTTTTATATTTAGCACTAAACAATGGAAACTCATTTTGCCCTTGCCTTTTGGCCAAGATCTCAGTGAGATTTCAGCATTTGCACAAATGCTCTGTAATTTCATTTCAACTGAGGGACAGTTGGTGCTTGGTCCTTTATTCACTCAGTAACTCTTCACAAGTTACTATAGGAGGCACTGAGGAGACAGTGAGAGCCACCCACTGTCCCTGTCCTCATGGCTCACAGTCTAGGAGGAGGAAAATAATAGACAAATACATAGATAATAAGATGTCACATGACAAAAGTGTGTGAATTTAAATCAAACTGGGTAACAGGACAGAGAGTAAACAGGCGGTGGCAGCTGTGTTTGATGGCTTGTGGGATTGGCTGGGCAGGAGGCCCTCTAAGGAGGTGATGTCTGAAGTGAAGTCCAGACATGGAGGATTTAGTCATCACCCTCATTTCCAGATAAGCAAATTGAGGGCTGAAAGATGAAAGCCTGGCTCCAAATCACATAGCATCTCAACCACAGACACTTAGATCATGCCTCTCTCAGCTCAGAACTGGATGGAAACATAACCATGTAAATTCTTTCTTAGATAAGATGAAGACAGGCAGATATTCTTCCAAACTGACTTTGGGATGTTATCTGGGCAACTGGAAGATGTGGCTTTGGCCATGGAGGGAGGAGGACAAGTGGAAGAGAAGGTGTCATCTCTGATGGAGCTTACCACTGAGCTAAGGAGGTATCTTCCACTCTGCTTCCCTATTAAGCTTGAAGACAAGGCAAACTTACCTGGCAGAATGAGCTCTTCTTTTTGGGGAAGGCATGGAGAAACTGCTCCCCTTAAAATCTGAACAAATGGAGGGCATTTGGCAATGCACTTAGATATCTAAAAAAAGGTTGCTACTTGTCTTAGATAACTAATTAAATTCAGAATTCATGGAAATACTCACTAAGATCCACCTTTAAGATGGTCCCCCTTCCAAAAACCAGCTTCTGGGTGCTCAAAGATGCCACAGTGATCTGTATCACCACAAAAAGTAAAGGGTACCTTATTTTTGAGTACAAGAATTCTCTTAAGGTTCTTTTGCGTGGTTGAGACCTAACCCAAAGCTAAACATACATTTAGGAAAACTGAAGAAAAATATTAAAATTCACCTACTCTTTGCAAAGGTAGGAAACCTCAGGAATCATTTTCTGTACTTTCTCAACTTCACACATTTCTCTCCTAAGTGATCTTGGGTTTCCAAAGATTTTCAGGAATGGTCTTGGTCACCAGTGCTCATGTTCTTTTTTCCTCATAACTAGAGAAATCCATCTTATTTCCACATTGAACCCTTTCTCTGCCATAGCCCAAGTCCATTGAATTTGTTCACCTTTAAACTTACTCTCCAGTGGAATTTTTCATGAAATCTAACTCTTAAACATCATGAATCTGACTACCCACATCTGTCAAGGAGATTCCACATATATGATCTCATGTGATATATATATATATTATCTCAGGATCCCTTTAGGTAGGGCTGGAGTCATAATCTCCATGTTATAGATGACCCAATGCTTGGAAAGCTTGAGCCATCTCCTCATGGCAACCCAGTGAGGCGCTGAGCTGGGTCTACACTGTCTTTGGCTCCTGGTTGAGCGTCTTAATTTATTTTGTGCACATTCATGTACTCATCCCATCAGCTTGCTTTTCAAGTATCTCTCCCTTCTTTTTCCCTCCCCCACTAAAAGAGACATTATAATAATAATAAAAACTCTCCCTCCCCACTCCAAAAACCAAAACCAAACAAACAAAAAACCCAACCCTCTAGCTCAATTCCTTTTCAGAGCAGTGACTTTTTAATCCTCACACATTTTCTGTGAGCCAGGAGATAAGGGTCACCAATATTTCAGTTATATTAATTGGGAAAAATGAGAGCTGGAGGAGATAAATCAGAGTGATGGTTATAGAGGCTACAGCCTGGTACAGACAGCAATATATTGAACCTTAGAAAACATGGATCCTTGCCCTGCTATCGTGACTATGTTCAAATCACTCACCTACTTTGAAGAGAAAGAATTACCCTTTTTTACCTTCCTTTACCCCTTTGAACAATCAGATAAGTGATGTGAAGAAATAAGGCCTTTATTGTTTTCCTTAAGAAAATAGACCTTAGGAAAGATCCTTTATCCATATGGAATTCATAATGCAAGCATACACACATGGTTATGCATAGCAGCAACACTAAACATTTTTAAGGTAAGTTTAAGACAGATTAATTTGGGCTGACACATTGCACTCAATTTAAAATTGATGACTAGGTTTCTGTTTCAATGTTGGAAATAGAATTGGGGTTCAAGCCCCAGTACTCACTTGGCTTAACGAGCACCCTGGTTCCTCCTCCAAAAGTTAGCTTGTTCCCTGCACTGTAGGTTACACAGTGATCTGAGGCCCAGCAAAAACATAGTGACCAGGGAAACCATACTTGGTAGGTACTTGACATTCTCTACAGCCTTGAAAAAGTGGAGGGTTGCAATGCAATCCTGTCTTCTAGCACTGGATCCACTTTACAGAGCTGAAACACTTGCAAGTGGGCACATATTTGGGTCTAACCCATTCATGTATTTATTCACCTCTCTGCTTTGGCCATTTGAACTTGGCTCTGTGGTGGGTAATAGCTCTCAACCATAACCTAATATAGGGGCCCATTTGACTTTTTTTTTTTTACTTTTTTTTTTTTTTTTTTTGGTACTAGGGATTGAACCCAGGGGTACTCCACCACTGAGCCACATCCCCAACCCTATTTTTGTAACTCACTGAGTTGCTTAGGGCCTCGCTAAGTTGCTGAGGCTGGCTTTGAACTTGCGATCCTCCTGTCTCAGCCTCCCAAGCTGCTGGGATTACAGGCATGTGCCACTGTGCCTGGCCCATTTGACTATTTTTAACCCACAAAGAACCTGAGAACAGGAAGCCCTATAAGCCCTGGAACCTGCAGGGCTAGACTGTTCGTATATCTAGAGTGGAAATGCTGAATGAACACATTTGTACACACATGGGCACTTGCTAACAGGGTCTCTCCATTCAATTTTGTGCCTAGGAAATACCCCAAAGAGAGAAAGGATACTGCTTAAGTCCTGGGTCTGCCCAGCCCCTCCCAGCTGCTCTACCTACCATGTCCAGCTTTACTTTCTTTGGTCAATGTTTCAGACCCAGATTCCCTCTAGTTAGTCTAGAGTCCCTCCACTGGTGAGCCTAGTGCCAAGGAAGGGGGTGAGCAGGTTTCCTGGGGAAAGTTTACAGAGAACCATGGACAGATCATTCTCAATAAGAAATGAGTGCAGAGGTAGATGGAGCCTCACACAGGGAGATGACCAAGATTCTCAGAGCCAAAGATAAATATGTAAGCCAGTTCTTTAGTTTGGCTTGCCCTTTCTGGGTTGAGGAGCACATCCTTCCTCAAGTTGGGTTTGGACCAGAACAGGTGTTTTGGGATGCCTCACACCTTCCAGGAGACCGTCCTTTTCCTTTGCCTTTGGTGGGGATCACCACACCCTCCTCTCTGAATCTCAAAGGGTCTCTAGTACTCTTGGCATTCCCTCTGCTTCCTCATCCCAGGGAGGGGGATCAAGTGGGAGAGGCAACATGCATATTCCCTTGGTTTTAAGACTAAAAAAATTCATTTATCTTCCTTTTCAATTTTTTTTTTCACAGTAATATTTGCCTGGAGTAGAAAAGAACCCACTTACCAGGCCTGATGGTCAGCTGAGTTCCTCTTCCAAAGTACAGCCTCCCTAGGACTGAACCTCTATCTACACAGTGCTGGCCCTCTTTACATGAACCTGCTCCTAATGCTCCCCATCCTCTCTCTCCCTTTCTCTGGAGTATAGGGTTGAAATTCACCTCCACTCTCTTTTAGTAGCTTTAAGTCTTTTCTTTGGGCAGCCAGCAGACTAAGCTGGGCAGTCAGTCCTCGGAGGCTATATCTCAAGGGACAAATGATCTGTCGTAACAATGGTCTTTCTGCCTTCAGAGTTCTTTCCCATCAGAAAGCAATTACACATCCTTTTCAGAGTGTTTAAATTGGAAGGAACTTCACTCCCCTGGCCTATTTCCTGTATAAAAGGCTGCTCACTTACTTGGATTGACATTATGTTTGGATCTCTTTCCAAATCTGAACTTGTGAAAACTTTGATAGGCCAGATCTGTCCTCTGCAAAATCACCCCATTTCCCTCATTCAACCTCTGGTCCTCCCTCCAGGCATTCCCTTTATCTCTCTCTCTCTTTTTCCCCCCTTTTCTTCTCTGATATCTTTTTTTTAATTTCCCCATTTACAGCATGGAAAAATCAGTCTCCATTATCTTATAGGTGTAAAAATCTCTGTAGGCGTTAACACATGACTAATTTGATGACTGTGTCTTCACCTATCAAAAGTAAACAAGAAGAAGAAACAGATCTGAGCTCACCTTTCATACTCTGGGCTTGAGACATGGGATCTTAGCATCTAGATTTGAAAGGGAGGTAATTCAATCCAATATCTAAGATGCCCTAGGAACCCCTTCCACAGCATCCTGATGGTTGACTCTAAGGATGCAGGTGAACCGTCTCCAAGAAGAGTTCCATACTTCACAAAGAACCTTTCCACAGCAAGGCAGTTCTGCTTGTTCAAAAAGTCTTTATGGGGAGCTGCCTTCTGTACTAACCCTTTCTCTCACCCACATAGAAGTTCTTCAAATATTGGAGAAGAGTACCTCTTTTCTTACTATAGCCCAGTGACATTCTTTCTCACTGTTTTTAGAGATCTGAGATAATTTCAGATAGCTTTCTCAGTTTTTATCTGAAGAAAAAGTGCTCTCAATAAATGTGTCCTCAATAAATGTGTCCTTGTGAAGGCCCCCTTAGGAGAGCCTTTCTGGGGAGGAGGAGGAGGTGAGGGAGACAAGTGAGGCAGAAAGGCTGCAGTTCTAACACAAGCTGGGAAGTGTCTGGAAGTTAGTTACCACTGATTGTTCTTCCCAGGTGAGATTGCTCTTAAATGTATCCACCGTCTTGATTAAAAATATTCTATGTTTTCTTTCTTACTTACTTGCTCTTACAGTGACTGTGGTTCCTGCTCCAAAGCTGAGCCTGTAGTTACCAGAGCCACAGTGTCAGGTATTCCTACACAAACCTCAAGACCTGGTTAAGAGAGTGGGCTGGGAGACAGGCAGGCCTGCCTCTTGGGCTAGCTCCGTCCCTCATATTCAGTGAGCCCTTGGGCAAGTATTACACCTCTTTGTCTTAAACCTTCACAGTTTCCTCATCTTTGTAAGTGGGGATGATACTAATATCTATTCAGAGGGTAGTCTGAAGGGTTAAATGAGGTATGGTATGAGAGGCATTAATGCTGTGCTTTGCATATAGCAAGTGTTCAATAATAAAAGTTATAAGATTATCGCCAGGGCCACTTAAATATTTTCATCTTCTAAAGAACACATATGATTTTAATTTGGCATATCTCCTTTCTAAAATCCTGGATGTGCAAACATTCTTTTGTCAACTAGTTTAAGTAGCAATAGTTAAATTTTGGGAAATTTTCTAACATAGGATAACATGTGAAGATCATATCTGGCAGTTTTAGATTGTTTCTGGAATCCTAGGATTTGTTTACTACATTCTAGATATGTTTAAGAGACATAGGAGTGATAAAATGTTATGGGTAAGGACCAGAACCTAAAATAAAAGAACTTGAAAAAAATACAGAGCAATGAGAGGAATTTAGCATAATGGGTTGGTGAGTTTTTCTTACAGACAACTATGACTTACTTGGCTTTACACTGAGTTCGGTCCCAGATCCGAAGTAAAATCTGTTGTAATTGTACACTGTGTTCAACATCATTACAAAAAGTCCCCTGGAACTTCGTAAAATGGAGGTGCATCATCCAGAGGTGACTAACCAAGTTATGTGAAGACTAACCCAAGCTTACCAGTTCTTTGCTATTCCCTGGAAAATTCAAGTACTAAGGTGAGGAATGAGCTGAGGAGACACATTCATTATTAGAGACAGGCAAGATAAGGGCAACTGATTTTCTTCAGTGGTTTTATCGATTTCTTTTCTTTAGTTTTCTGCTTGGGTTCTTTCTTGTGTCCTCTGTGCTCCACGCACATGATATCTGAAACAAGGACACTGCAAGGAAATGCTCTTTACTTTTTTCTCTTCCGACTTATAAATGAAAATTCCCCCCCGGTGGACTACTCTGTGAAAAATATCCTCATTCTGCCTTTAGTTTCAGGGCTACCTGGAAGCTTCTTTTTCAGACCCTGAACCTGGATCTAGGTTGTACTTGACAACTGAACCTGACCTTCTCTTAAGGACAATGGAGCCATGCTGGGGGATTCTGCAGGTATGATCTAATAAGATCACTATATCCTCTCTGTCAGAGTCTACATGACACAACCAAATGTATTTAACATCCACGGTGACAGTCCCCTTCCATCCCCCACAGCGAAACTCTGCATTTTGGCTTATTTTTGCTTCCTGCCTGCATATTCCCTTCAGGAAAAAAGAAGAAAGGAAATAAAGAAAAAAAGAGGCTGCAGTGTTGGCTGTCATTTGCAAGTCTAGATGAAACATTATTTATGGGCAAAATATTTTGCTGACAATTTCAAGAGAAAGGAAACCTTGGTGCCAACAGTTAGACACCCACACAGTTTGGATTTAAACAGATCTCAAAAATGAACACAGTTATGAGAAATAAAATAGAGGTGACTTCAGTCTAAGCCAAGTAATTATAATACTTCTGCAGTTTTGGAGGGCAAGGGGCTCACTTGCTCTTACTTGTAGAAGTGATAAGCAATGTGCTGCTGGAATGTTTCACTGGAAGGGCACCAGAGATCTAGAGAAATAGAGCTTCATTTAAATACCTTAAATAGGCACCTTTTCAAGACTTATGTAGAAATAAGCAAGACTAAGTTGGAACTGTAGCTGGCCAACTAGGCTTGGTTTAAGATAACTTGGTAAAGCTATCCTGCAGCATTTGGTCTGGTTCTGGTGCAAATATGATGAGAAACAGAACTCCCTTGGTAGAATCTGCTCCCACTATCCAGCAAGTCTTCTAGTTTAGGATGGCCTCGTCTCTGCTCATTTTCATGCACTCCTATTCAAGCTTAGCAAAGAGGTTTCCTTTCCTCTTCTTGGTCTTTGATAAATAATTCTCTTCTCACTCTTTCCTTTTGAGTATCCATTGCGGGTGGCCCTCTACCATTCTCAATCCCAGGCCCATTAACTAACATACTTGCACAGTATACATTTATAGATGCTTAAGTTTACAAATAGTTTTTATACATGGTGGCCTACCAGGTACAACTGTCAGCTGGGTTCCAGATCCAAAGGTCAGTTGCCAGCCTGAACCAGAAGAAACACTGTGATATACTTAATAGCAAGAACCAGATCAAAGAGGCCAGGCTGGCAGAGCACAGAGTGAAGAGCTGCTAGTTCCTTTATGAACTTGTTAATCTAGGTTTGATCTGGAGTAACCAAGCTGGCCATCTACAACCTCTAAACAAGTCCTTCTTTGTCTCTTTACAATCCCATTTTCTTTTAGAGGATCTTTGCTTTCCATTTTTTACTACAGAGTTGTAAGCTTCTAACATGTTTCTAAATATATGTATAGTAAATGCTCTTTGATTTTAGGTGTCAAATCAGCATTCAAATCTTTTAATCTAAGGAGACTTACAGAGTCTAGACAGGATATTTCCAACGTGGGCATCACTGGATTATGCTTCCAGGGAACAGCCCAAACTTTTGAGTCCTCCTTAGTTCGAGCCTATAGAATCTAAATGACATAGGTTTAGAACTGGTATTGTCCACTTGATCTGGTCACTAGTTTCACATCAGTAAAATAATTTTATAATGATTAAATTATCTGAGAACCTGCTAATTTTCTTACTAATGTTATCTATGTTGATTTATCTGTGAAAGGACTTTAAAACTGCAACAAAAATCAATTTCAATATTTAATAAGGTAGTGAGGATAGTATAAAAGGGTCATGCCCAAAGATATCAGGATACGCATTGTCATATCTAGGAGAAAAAGTGAGATCCACTTCCAGCATGGAAGATCCTTGAGGGGACTGTCAGCCCTGGGTTTGTCCCCTGTTGGATTCCTGGTACAAGCACTGAGCCTGGTGCAGAGTTGGTGCACAAAATATTTGTCAGATGAATCCTGACACAGGTTCAGAATAGACACAGGTTCATCAAACCAGAGACTTAAGGTCTAGTTCTGGCTCAGCAATCAACTGGCTGGGGTGTGGAGATTACTTCGTTCCCTGGGCCCAGTTGCCTCATAAATGAAGACAGCCAGAAAGGATGATTTTAAAGATTTTCTCTGTTCAGTGAGGCTATGTTGTATGAATTTTTGCCCTAAAGTCTCAGAAACAGGAAGTGCCCCTCAGTACCCATGAGTAATATTTTTTCAGTGATTTTCAGACTTTGACAGAGACTGATTGCACTTATTTTAGTCAATGATGATTATTTACAAGTTTTCTTCCATACGTTTACATAATCTCAACCAAAGAGAATAGTGCCTTAGAGGGCTTATTAAGGAATTAGACATCTTGTCCCTGATTACTGCACAAATCCAGGGCTATGATCCTAGCCAATACCCTTACTAATCAGTCATACATCTTTAGTCCCAACACACATACTCTGGGAGCAATTCCGAGAGACGTCCCTACATGGCTCATTTTGCCTGGGGATGCCAGATTCTAGCCAGGAAGACATTTGACCTCCTATGTGACACTCATTCTCCCTCTCCAAGCATTCTTCATATGGTGTATAATTGGGTCTAAATCAGCCCTTAATCCACAGACTTTGCTTAATCCAGGGATACAATTTTATACTTACTGGGCTCCACAGATAACTTGGTTCCCTGTCCGAAGATAAGCTTTCCTCCCTGGTTATAAGTCACACTGTGTTACATATCCTGTCAAAAACACACGCAATCTGCCTGAACACATTTCTAATCCTCCACCCCCAAATCCAAAGTCGATTGCTCCCACACCACAACATGAATCATGGCTGTTCTGACTATTGTAGCTTTTTTCTTGTGTGAGGAATAAGGGTTTTCACACACAGGGGACTGATAGAGAATAATGAGAATTCCTATTTTCCAAAAATGTTTCTATTTAACACACACTGATCTCTCATTTTTGCCTAATTGCTGTGGAGATTGTAGTTCAGAGGAATGGCTTCCATTCAAATGGGTTTCTTGTAGGCTCAGCAAGAAATACTTGGCACACAGGGGTTAAAATTAAGGACAGGTGAGTCCCCAGGGAATCAGGCTTACCTGGGGTGACCACGACCTGGGTCCCCACTCCGAAATGCAATTTCCCCCAGCCTTCTGTTGTCACACCGTGACAAACACCTCTACAAAATGGCTTCCCCAGAGAAGACAGCTGCTAAATGAAGACAAACTGCTCATGGGAAAACAATCTTGCTACAAAATGAGGTAACTGCATGATATGAGATACAAGCTTTCCCCCTTCTTAATTTCTCTTCTGTTCAGACATTGAGGGTGCCGTGTGCCCAGAGCGGCACTTCGTGGGCAGCAGGGCCTGGGAGTGGAGTGGCGGGGTTAATGAAGCATGGTGCAGCTCAGGACTCGGGAGGATGGAACCCACCTGTCTAGGAGGCTGCCTGGTGCTCAGCCCAGTATGCAGCACCACTGAATCTCAAACCATAGCTCATTACTACTCTCACCCTCTCATTTAAATCACCTGGTATTTTGGATTCACGAGTCTGGTGGAAAACCTATTTCAGGATCTTTGGTCTCTGTTCCCATTAATTCCTGGCCTCTACCTGACTCGGTTTTCAGTCTGTCAAGTTAGGGTGACCATATTGGAGTCTCCTACTGAGGAAGACCTGGCCATCGGGCCATCAGGTGGTCTTACTGATTGCAAGTCTGGCCCACTGGGTGGACTCTGAAGCCTGGCTGTGAGTGGGGTCCTGGTGGGTGTGTTCCCCTCCACCACACCTCCCAGAGAGGTGACAAGGTATCGGGCCTTAGTCTACCCATCCCTTTTAAGGCTCTTTTGACCCAATGAGGTCCTCTGGAAAAGAGGTAGGTCTTGCTCTTGGAAATAGTCTATTTAATGCACAATTCAAATTATATGCCACTTACTTGGCTTGACAAGCAGACTTGTCCCCTTCCCAAATATAAAGGAGAAGCCTTGACCTTCCACAGTGATTAACTCAGCATCAAAAACCTGCCAGCTGAGCTTTCCCTTACACAAATCCCTCCTGAGAAGGGAAACTCTAGTGCATTTCCTCTAGTGTCATTCACACAGGCCTGTGATTTTCCTCCCTGAGTAAGCAAACACTTCCACTTCTTATTGTCCTCTTGGGCTCTGTCCCTCACTCCCCTTCTACCTTCCTTTCCATCACTGCTCCTGAGGTCACAGTGGATCTCTACCCTAAAGCCCTTCCAGTTACCCCCATGCTGAGCACTGGACTCATTTCCTCTCCCCACTCAACTGTACTTACAGGGCAGAATGGACAATTTTGTTCCAGGACCGAAGATGAATTTTTGACCATAGTTATCCCCACAGTGCTTCTGGGCTCAGCAAAAACCCACTAGAGCTTCCTCCCTAGGTGCCAGGGCATCTCAACACTACAAATGACCCAGGACCCAGAACCTGTATTTTTGACTTCAGGGTGAAAAAGACAGCCCATTTGTCTTGTCCTATCCTGAGAACAAAGGGAGTTTGAGAATCAAGCAAGCAAAGGTTCCAAAACCTAACCTAGCCCCACTCCGGTGTCCCCAGGGCTGCAGGTCTGCATTAATGAGGCTGAATCTTTTCAGGGAGAGAAGCTCCAGGGGCTGGAAGAGGCTTAAAGAGGCTCTCTCATTTCTCCTCCTGCCTTGAGGCAGGGCTGCACTTCACTCACCCCTGATAGGAGGGTGTCTATCTCCTTTCAGAAACCCTCTAGAGAAAGTGCTCTGGCAACACTCCTGACAGCTCATTTTCACTGTTCAGAAACCTATTAGGAAGGTTTTTACCACCAACCTCCTTCCTGCAGTATCAGCCTCGTCCTGCGGTCTGAATCCTGGTGGAGCTAACAGAGCCTCTCCATCTTCTAACGCTTCCTTTCCCAGATGAGGAATGTGACTACTGGCCCACCCTCTTTTCTTTGAAATCAACTGTTCCCCAGTGTCTCCACAGACTTCCCTGATCCTCCATCTCTGGGTTTGAGAGTTTCATTTAGTGGCTAGTTTCAGGAGCCATTTTTCTCATGAGCTTCACCACCCAGCAGACTAGAAGGACAATTTTGGGACTGAGTACCTTTTCATCATCTGTCACTGTCTTTCTCTTGGGAAGGGGCTTAGGACACCTTGAAGGAAGCTGGGGTCAGTTTTGTGACAGGGCAGTGCCAGGTTCGGTTTCCACACCCCCTGCCCTGTGGTTCGTGAACCAGGCCCTGCTCCGAGGGTTTGTGCGTGGCCTCCAGAGCCCCAGCCCTGCAGCTCTCTGCAGAAACCTCTCCCCTGCCTCTGACACTTGGATGGTTTTGTATTTAAATTAGTCAGGATTCTTTCTATTTCCACTTTCAAATCCCAGGCGAAGAGTTTCATAGAACAGGCTGACATTCTCCACCCGCCCTCCTATTCCAGCTCTGCTCCTGATGCATGACAGAGCCTTGACAGGAGAGCCCAAGGGGCGAAGCAAAAGCTCTACTGTGCATTGGAAATGCTGTTTATCATTATTATTAATAGCTGGGGCTTAATGGACTCTTCCTGTGTTGTGGGCCCTATGCTAAATATTTTAGCGATATTATTTCATTTGATTCTTATAATAACTCAACTAGGTAGCTACATTTTTATCTTTGTTTTATGTATGGATTGGGAGACAGACACTCAGAGAGGTTGAAGAACTTGCCCAAGGTCACACAGCCAATTAAGTAATGGAGCAAGGACCATTACTTAATTCAGGTTTTTCTGTCTCCAGAGTTCATACTATACCTCAGAATCTGTAACTACTTGGGCCCAAAATGTCCAGAGAGGACACATGGTAGCTCGGAGGTGCTGCAGGAGTTGACTCAGTGCTGAACCTCACATACTATCATAATTTTTTTTCTTTTGCAGTTCTGGGGATCAAAATCATATGGCAGCTACTTTATCCTTATTCCAGATGTGCAGAGTTCCAATGGTTCTTTTCAAACAGATTTAAATTGCAGCAGGGGTATCAAAGTTAGATGTGAGAAAATACCTGCTGGCAGCAAGGGCTTGCTAAATTTTGGAATTGATTACAGAAGCTGAGAAATTTCGTGCTTGTGACCATCAGACAGAGACAGAAAGCAATCCACATGGCTAGGGAGCCTGCTGGGAATCCTGCCAGGGGTGATGGGGCACTGGGTCCCCTGGAGGTCCCTCCTGACATCCCCACTGACTCAATCATTGTTTGTATCTTTATTTCTTTCAAAGGTTGTACATGCTCCTGAGAACCCCTCTCTGTAAGCTAGCACAATTGTGTGCACGCGCAGGCGCTCACATCTCATTTTAAACCAGGGAAGAGAACAAGCTCTCTTTGGCCTGGGGAAAGAACATTAATAAAGAGCCCAAGCAGATGCACAGGATTAAAGTATTTTTCAAACTAATGATTTGATTGATTGCCCCTAAAGGCCCAGGCAAAGAAGAACACAACTTACTTGGCTTCACAGTGAGCGTGGTCCCATCCCCAAAGGTTAATTTGCCTGTATTGGTGTTACACAGTGTTCAGTGCTATTGCAATAACCTTGACTGGGGCCTCTAGGAAAACAGGTGGAGGTGGGGAGGCAAGCGGCAAAACAAAACCTGAAATGACTGCCCATGGCCAAAACAATCTCCTTGTAATTAGGTTAGAACGTGGGAGGAATACTAATACCTAGCAACTTCCCATCTTGGTTCTATTTGCTGTAATTTTCCTTGAAAGAACTGACTTTGGCAGAAGCACCTCCTGGGAAATTCACACAAGGTGGCTTCTGCTCTGCCTCCGGGGATCCTGGCTCCTTTGTTATTCCTGTGGGCCTGTGTCTATTTTCATCCAGTTTCTGCCTTTTTCCTCCTCTTTCCCTGGACCTTCCTCCTCCTGGAGGGTCACATATTTTCTCAGGGAGAGACTACATGATATTAAAAGCCTAAGGACAAAACCCCAGGGAAAATGTGCATTAACAACCTTGTTTTCCAATGGGTATCAGGAACCACCCAACACAAACCAAGCAAAGAAAACACCACCTGTGTTTTGACAACTTCTACATGATGGAAGACAGGCTTCTTGGGAAAAATAATTAGCCAGAAAAAGAAACTTACTTGGTGTGACTGAGAGTTTGGTGCCCGTCCCGAAATTGAGTCGGTAGCTCCCATCCCCAGAGTATCCACAGAGTTTCCTTTCTTTGCAAAAACCCCACAGATGCTGAGGAAACCAGACTAACTCACAGCTCAGGAGCAGCTCTGACAGCAGCTCAGATGTAACAAGGACCAGACAATAGCAAGGAAAAAAAAAAAAAAAGGAAAGAAAGAAAGAGAGAAAGAAAAAGGGCATTCCAGAGGCTTGCCACGGAGGACCCGTACCCCGGAGTCCCACAGAGACCTGGCTGGCCTTTCCGAGGTTATCTAGTTCATCTTCCTGTGAGCATCCCAGGTATTTTCTGATGAAAGACGTGATTAGTTTTTCAGAACTCCTAGTTTTTAAGATCTTCCTTTGCCAATAACCCCTTCATTCAAGCAACTGTTTCTTATATCTTTAGCCTTAGCAACCCTAATCCCCAAACTGAAATCTAAAATGCTCTGAAGTCTGAAGACATAAGGTCACTAGTGGAAAATTCCACACCTGACTTCATCTGACAGGTCTCAATCAAAATGGAGGTGCAAAAAAATTGTATTAATTACATTTAGACTATGAATATAAAGTATATATAAGACATAAAGTGAATTTTGTGTTTAGATTTGGGCCTCATCCCCAAGATAGCTCATTTTGGATATACAATTATTTCAAAATCTGAAAACATGCTCTATAGAGAAACTTATCACAACACACCAAACCAGCCGCAATGGTCACTTTTGGGGAGGAAACTGATATTGAAGGAAGGGGTCAAGATGAATGTTTTCTTAATCTGCAATTGGAATTACTTAAAGTGAGAAATGTTTATGTATTACGTAGGCAAATTAAAATTAATCACAACATTAAAACCCATAATGTATTTAAAAGTGGCCCTTAGATCTCAAACATGTCTTTCTGTGTACCCAAGGTCATGGGGTCTTGGGTTCTCTGGGCTGGGGCTTTGGTCTCCTGGGATAGGTGGAGGGAACTGGGCCAATATATGTGGTCAGAACTAGCTGAAGTTTCTGAGGAGAGAGCAGTGTAAAGCCCAGTTCTGTGTTTGCCCAGCATTGCTGGTTGACTTTCAATTTGTAACAGAGCAATTGTTTATCTTCCTCCTCAATACTTATGGCTCAGTTCTTAAAAGACCTTTCTTTTTTTTTTTTTTTAATTGGTGCTGGGGATTGAACCCAGGACTTAATGCACACTAAGCCTATATGTCATATATACCACTGAGCTATGCTCGTGTCCCCTAACAGTCCTCTCTTGGGGCAAAAGCATTGCTAGATATACTGGAAAATCATTTAAGGGAAGAAGCCATTGCTGATCAAAATCAGGATGACCAGGAACACTTACTTGCAATCACAGAAAGTCTTGTGCCCTCTCCAAAGACAAGTTGCCAGTTTCCTGTATTCCCACAGTGATTTTTCCCATAACAAAAACCTGAGATTTCCTGTACCTTCCCTCTTTTTAATCCTCTTTCCTGGTAGAATCACCCAGGTATCTTCCCAGGTAATCATAGCTTTTGTTTTCCCTTTGCCCTTTCTCTTTACTGCTCTACAAAGTGTGATATAATCAAAATGCCCCTGGCTTTGTCTGTCTACCCTCTGCCTAAGAGCATCCATACATGGAATTGTGTCCCAAGAATGTGTTTCTGAACTGCCTGCAAACCTTCACCTTCTTGTTAGCCTGTGGAAAATATTCCAAAGGAAACCCCTGTCAGGGACTCATGATGAGTACTTTGCTATTTTGTATGTAGACATAGAAGGTGTGGTCACTTCTAAAAGGAGAAAGAGATTTGGAAAATGCACAGAGTGAGAGGGTGTTGTGTTTGGCCAGTTTTCCATCTTTGTTGTCTCTGACATTAAAGTGGCCCTTGAAGAAGTTATCTCCTGCCACCCCTTAACAAGGGAAGTGAGAAGGCATGGGACATCAGACTCAGGAACCTCAGCAAAAGCCAGAGACAAATGGAGGCAAAAGGAGAGGAATTGCTGGGGTCATTTCAAAATCCAGTGTGAAGTTTTAGTTGGAGTCAAAAATCACACTGGGTTTAACAATGTGTCCAAAAAAGTCTTCTGGGGACAAGCCCGGGGAGAAAGATTAGAAAATGAATTCTGGAGTTTTTCATGAAATGTTTTACTTTTCATAATAGATAAACAATGAAAAAGATAACTGAAGCCTGGGAATGTGGCTCAGTGGTAGAGTGTTTGCCTAGCATGTTCAAGGCACCAGGTTCAATTCCCAGCTCTGCCAAAATTAGGGGAAAAAAAAGTTAATTAATATTTAGGTAGCAGAAGACTGGCAGGAACTTTCTCAGCACTTGGGTGGTAGAATTTGGTGTTTGACTACACTGTGGAAGGGCCCAGGACCTTAAGGCCACCCACATGCCTTTGAGTCTAAGAAACTTTTCCCACTCACTGCTCAAATTCCTTTCAACTCAATGGGAGTCAATATCAGAAAATTACACAAACCACACTTACTGGGGAGAACACGAAGTTGCGTCCCTTTTCCAAAGATGAATTTGTAAGAATTTTGATTGGCACTGTGATTGGCACCATAGCAAAAACTTCCAGTGACTCTTTTTGGGAAAGCTATACCTTCCCTGATGGATATTTCACCTTCACGGAGTTTAACAGATTCCCATATTGTCTGTTCTCCTATAATAAACAGTCCTCGTTATCTGTCCAGCCATCTTTCTGTGTCTCCTGGTTATTTTACTTGACTTTTATGCGGCTTACTGCAAATATGTGGAGAGGAAATTGAATGACCTCATTTGACACTGAGAGTGAATTATAAAAGCAACACTTCAACAAACTCCTTTTGGATATCAAACAGATTCTGTGTCTGCAGGCAAAAAGTATCTGGCAGGCAATCACCAAACTAGAAATCCCCTTTTCAGAGCCCAAACAAGGAAGAAACTAGAAATCCACAGCTTTGGGCACATAGCCAGATTTCTACCTGAGATGGACTTGGCTCTTTAAAGAGCCCTCACCTCACCATTGGCCCTGAGCTATAAGCTCTTCTCTAGAGTTAGCCATTTCACCAAATTCTGAGGATGCTTTGCCTTAGGTCAAGTGAATGTTTATGGGGATCACTCATTTTGGCTTAGAGGGATACTAGTCCACAGATGTGTCCTCTCACCACAAAGAGGTGACCATCAACCCTGATGATCCTTGTTGGACACTTAAAGAATCAAGTCCCATTGCCTCCACCTCCTCCTCCACTTTACCCCAAAGATTCTTCTTATCAGTCATTAAAAAAGATTAATGGGCTTGAAATGTAGCTCAGTGGTAGAGTGCTTGCCTAATATGCATGAGTTCCTGGATTTGATCCCCAGTACCAGAAAGAAAAAATTAAACAGGTAAGCAACAACAACATCATAACCAAAAGATTAACATCGGATGGTTATACTTACTAGATCTAAAACAAACTTATGGAGAAAACTAGCTCATTTTCTTCTGTTATTTCCTTGAGCTAAACCAATGTAAAACAGGCTATCCTATTTTAAAGCCACTAGGGTTGCTCATTTCAAAGTCTCAGTCCTAACCTGTTGTAGGGTTTAATAGCCCAGTTAGACAACTTGACAACACTGCCTCTTAATATTATTTTTTTGTGTGACATTTGGATGGATTTTGTTGCCCCCCAAATGGCAATGTGGAGAAGCAGCCCAGGAATGCCCCCCACAAATGTCAGCCTCCCAAATACCTCTTTTCCCTCCTCCCCCATAAGGAAAATTTAAAAAGTTTCTACTCTCCATGGAGACATGATCAGTAAACAAAAATCTTGTCCAGCCTGCCATTTTATCTCACTATGAATTCCCTTTCAGGTGTTGATAAAGCCGTTTGGGATCATCAATTCATCTCTGAATTGTTTTATTTTCCCCTATTGCATCTGAATTGTAAAGTTGTGTTTTTAGGGAAATGTGACATGTATGAGACTAGATGTGGACATTAGTCAAAATGGGATAATGCTTGGGTTTCCTATTAGATCTTTTGCAATAAATATATGTGTAGGCATGAGAGACAAAGAAGGTAGCTTATAAATATTAGTAGCATTTAAAATGAGATACACTCTCATTTTTAATAGATGACAAGTTCTGTGGGCAAATTCACAGTAAACACACAAATCATTGCAGAATGTAGTTTAGGAGATTCTGTGGCCGTAAATAACTCAGGGTCCCAATATCTCTCGGTTTGGGATGGTCTCACTTTGCATCTATTTATTATTATTACTCTATTCTCAACAATTATGAATGTTTCATGTATTTCCAAAAGTCATTTCTCAAAAGGTACACTTGTTTACATATTAGATTAAATCTCCTCTAACTTCACAGGATCTATTTATTCGGTCAAATGTAAACAGAACATGGACACTTACTGGGCTTCACCATCAACTGGGTTCCACTTCCAAAGATGACTCTGTTGTTATTCCCACAGCATTTCCTGCCTTTACTGAAACCCTTATTGAAACCCAGCCAAACACATGGCACCATGGTGAGGGGCAGTTGAACTTGATGTTTTTTTTTCCCCCCTGATGCTTCTGGAAATGGGCCTTTTAATCATAGGCAGAAAAGAATAGGTTTTGCTACATAAAGCGCATCATTTCTCCTTTAAAAAGACCAAACTTATAAGCTTTTTTTTTTTTTTTTTTTTTTGCTACTGGGGATTAAAGATTAAAGCCAGAGGCACTTAACCACTGAGCCACATTCCCCAGATCTTTTTATTTTTTATGTTGAAACAGGGTCTCACTAAGTTGTTTAGGGCCTTGCTAAGTTGCTGAGGCTGACTTTGAACTTGTGATCCTCAGCTGGAGTCATTGGGATCACAGGCATGCACCACTAGGCCTGGCCCAAACTTACAAGCTTTTAAAACTCCTTTGCATTTCTACGCTGAAATCTGCCAAAGTTGAATCCAGTAATTTGGTAACAACTCTTTCTTTCACCTGTAAGCTCAGCCTCAGATATACAGGTCTGAAGAGGTGAGGTATTCCCATAACCACAGGGATGTTTTGCAGCCACAGGCCACCCAAACTCACTCCAGACTACCTAAATTCCATGGTCCTGTCCTCCACTATGAGTCAACTTATTTTTGAGCCCTCTCAGTGTGTCTAATGCCTATGTGATAGCTAAGCAAATATTTTCCTGAAGAAATTCCACCATGAACTCATACATTGTTTCAGCCAGAAAGGGGTAGGGGGTAATAGCACACTGTCTCCCACAACCCTAAGAAGGTCAGTCCTGAAGTAAAAGGAGGAAGTGAATGTCTTTCATTACAGAAAAGATTTCTATACTACAGGCAAGGATGGGGCACACACGAGTTCCTTTATTTCAAAAGCCTTGGTTGGATTTTAATGCACACTAAGGGTTTGTATTAAAGAGAGGAGTGAGCATCCCACACAGGAGTAGGAGGGCACTGATTTTCTTGGTGAAATAAGCTTTAGTGGAAGAATTTTAAGTCTGGAGGAAGAAGACATGATCTCATCCTCACACGACTATAACACTGGCTCTTCAAATTTGAAGAAGAGTTCAAACCTGAGAGCAGCAGGTGTCTAGAATTAACAAAAGGGACTTATTCTAGGGAAAGTAAGAGGGAAGCAAATGTAGGAAATGGGGGGAGGTGTCAGATGGATCCCAGCTTTAATACTGAGCCAATACCCTACACCCTCCTTCCCCTCTCCACCCTCAACAATCTCCCCAAGGATGGATCTGGAGAATCTTTTGGAAGATATGGCCTGTAGAAGAAGTTGCTTGGACCAGCTGACACAGAATTGTACAAATGGATTCGCAGAGGTTGTATCTACATGGGTAAAGGTGTGATCAGAGCTGATAAATGACTGGAAAACAGGATTCACAGAAGCAGAAAGCCTGCAGCATTTAGATGAGACAAATTTTCTCACAATAATTTTTTTTTTTTCCTCCCTAGGGTTCGTCAGAAATTAGCACCAATTTCCCTTCCCTAACTGGTGTGACACACAGGAGAATGGGAAATTCTGAGAGCCCAGCATGTTGTGGCAGATAAAGGATGACAGCAGGGAACAAAGTCAACCTTCAGCCTTCCTGTCATCAAAGGTGGCTATTACTTCCCAATTGCCATGGACAGAGTCCATCTGACAAATCCCACTACTCACGTACTTGGCTTGACAGCAAGCAGAGTACCAGTCCCAAAGATGAGCTTGTTTGCAGACCCATAATTCACACAGCGCTTTAGAGCCTTACACTAACCCTCAAGGGAGGCAAGGCAGGATGGGATGAGGACAGGTCTGTGTCTTTCCATACTTAGAACAGCTTAGTCTCAATTGCTGCAAGAAGTCGGCTTGTCCGGTACCCTCTAGCCTTCATATTCCCCTGACCCAGATTTTTACCTTATGTCCTTATAGGGTTTGTGCTGAAGCACAGAATCCTGGGGGATTCACTAGCCAGGGCCAAGAGCTTTACAGGAACCTCAGGACAGTGGCCCAGGGCAAGGATGTCAGGAAAGCTTCAGGCACGCTATAGTTCACTTACTGGTCTTGGCTGGGTCCCTTTCCCTTTTCTTTGAATTTATTCTCCCAATGAAACGAGGCTGGCTTATCCTTGGACTAGAGTTCTAACACATCAGAGGGAAGTAGATGCTTCCTAATAACTCGACTCTGTGCTCTTAGGGGGCTAGTTAAGCATCATCCATTCTGGAAGCAACCAGACCAAACAAGAGTTGACATTGCCTCTCACTGGGAGTGAAGACCCTATTTGGGTTGACTGTATTGTCTCCAGCAGGCTGGAGTGTTCTTAAAAATATAATTTGCATGCTATTCTTTGTGCATTATTCAACTAGTGTCTTCTGTCTCTTACTGTCACATATCTGAGACTTACCTGGCTTTATAATTAGCTTGGTCCCAGAGCCCCAGATCAACTGATAGTTGCTATCCACACAGACACAAAAACCTTAACAAAAACCTTCACTGTCCTTCTGGGGAGCCTATTAGAGATAAAGCCCAGATAAAAACTCCAGAGCAAAGCACATAAAACAATGTAGGAATATTGACTATTGAAGATTATTTGCTCATTTAATTACATTTGATTCCCTTGCCCATTAGAGATTCCAGACACAGATGATGAAATCAAATGACTAAGCATTCAAAGTCAATCTAGGTCTCTCTGTGTATAAGGGGAGCGTAATTCATAAACAGTTTTCAAATTGGAGAAGTTGAACTTATTTTACCTTTCCTGGTATTTTAAATAAAAATGTAAAAGAGAGAAATAGATCATTTGCTTGGAGTCACAGTGCATCTGACTCTCTAGTGTCTTATTTTTACTGCTGATAAAACTTTCATCAGCAGTATGGTGTTCACCTGTAGATTGCACTGATTCGGTTTACAGAGGGCTGTCTCTGGGAGGAATGGTGTCCCAAGTGACCATGGACCCTGCAGCCAGAGGCCTGGAAGGCCCACAGTGCTGGGAAGAGGGCCTACAGAACTGTGAGACTGAACCAACACAGGTTGTTTCTAGAAAACACCTTTTCAAGTTTGGTCCTTGGTTTCTGGTACTTACTTGGCAAGACATGTAACCTGGTCCCAGTCCCAAAGATGAACTTGTCGGCATTGTAGGACACAGTGATACCCAGGTCTACAAAAACCTCCTGACCCCCTCTACTCTTCTCCATGACTGGTACTAAATGACTGCCAACAGCAAAGAGGATTTGGGGGATCCATTTAAAACTCCAATGCCATCAAACAGTCAATTTTTGTTTGGGTTAAGTTTCATTTCCTAGAAAATACCTATGGCTGTGGCTTATTATGTTTTCAACTCACAAAATGACAGCTGTGGATAATTCACTGTAAGAAGATAGGGAATCTCAAACTCTAATCCTAGTCCTGAATTCATGTGTTTTTTGGGGGTGGGAGGGTTGACTTAAATTATTTAACTTGTCTGTACGTCAGGTTCTCTGTCTGTGGAGTAGGTTTGATGATGTGTGAGCCTGTTTACCTTATTAGAGAATGTTGGGAAGACAAGAAGGGCTGGTGTGGTACAGGGGCGCAGCACTGAAATGCATTTTGAATAACGTGAGGAAATAAGTTTATTTGAGTCAAGGTATTATTTACATGAACAGCAGGGAATGTGTTAGCTGAAGTTTATTGTCAAAATTACGAACATGAAAGCTTTCTTAAAGTGAAAACTAAAAGAGAATATATCTGTCTTGGGTGATTTTCTAGAAGAAAGTTAGAGGACATAACCACTTCATCTGCCAGAAGAATCAGGCAGGGAAAGGTCAATGGAATTCTGAAGCCTCACGAATGAGGAGAAGAAGACAAGCCTGTCCTCCCAAGGCCCTGAGTGAGCATTGATTAGGTCCCTTGACATGCTAATTCCCTTTTGCTGTTGGTAGCATTAAATGGTATCTGTCCATGTTAGTTTTAAAAATGAATTTGACCTTCTTAATGGTCAAAATGACTGTGTTGGTAGACCCAGGAACTGTATCCCATCGGTGACTAGTTGGGGATTGGGAAGGGAATGTGAAGAACTCTATGATTAAGACATATTAACACCCAGAAATGAGAAAAGACACTTACGTGGCATAACGATCACTCGAGTGCCGGACCCAAAATGTATCACACCCCCATAGCCACTTTGTCCACAATGGTTGACTCGACTACAAAAACCCTGCCACCTCGTCACAATCACACATCTTGGGTCCCAAGGTGGAAGCTAAAGTTTCTCAGGCATGAGAGAGGATTCAGACACCAGTATCATGAGAGCAATGGTATTCCTTATTCCTTCCAGAGGCTCTTCCTCATCCTGGGGCCAGCCCCAGCCTTCTTGTAGATATTCAGTAGCCCAAGGTTGCATCTCCACCCCTGCCAGGCTCTGCTGCAGGGAGGATTCTCCCAGGTCCCTGAGCCACTTCAGATCATTCAAAGAGCTAAGCAACTCCTCAGAAATACAACCCACGTGCCCAGGAGGCAGTCAGCAGTGTGTGGTGGCCCTGCTGGTACTGGGGTGGGCATGGTAGTTAGGGATACAAAGGAGAGAGAGAAGAGTTCACGATAGAGGAGTTAGAGATGGAAGGAATAGGACTTGGAGTAGAAAGGTCTCAGTCCAGGTAAGTAGACACCAGAAGACAGCAGATGTTAAGATTTGCCATGCTCTGCTTTGTGAGTGCACAAGAATTGTGGGGGAAAGAAATTCTCCTGGCTCTGTCAGTTGCCCTGACCTATTTAGTACTATTCTTCCTCCTGTGATAACCTCCTATATGCAGCTGAGAAGCCCCACGCTACAAACGGAGACCACCACCCTGTCTTGCTCCTGTGTCCCAGAGCCATCTGACCAAGTATTCTACACCAGTGGGTAGGAAGAGCAACCACAAAACGATACTCAGAATCTGTTTCTCTCTTCCTAATTAGGCTGTCAATCTGTTTAGCTAATAAGTCGTATAAAGTGCCTTAATCTCTTCCAGGAAAAGGAGTCATATAAATGCAAAATAGCAGCAGCAATAAGTCAAATGGCTTGCTGGGTATCTTTTCTTTGTGTGAAGAGATGCTGTTTAATAGAAGGAAAACTTTCTGTGGGGAGAGGAGACAGACTGGGGAAAAATACAGCAGCATTTGTTTTTATTAGGCTGAGTCTATACAGCACAAAGTAAAACAGATTTGGCAATTATTTAGGTAATGTGACAGTCAATTCAAGCAATTTTAAGCCCAAAGAAGTTTGCTCAAGGAAGTGCCTAAATATCTGGATCAGCTACTAACATTTATCAAATTAACTGGACGATTGTGCTGTATAGACACAAACTAATAAATGTGCCCTGAGATGGTTCTCCTGAATGGTGTACATTTTATAAACCTAACATTAAAACTGGTCCACCATTTACACCACTCATTTCATTTTGGCTTTGCAATTGACATGTCCCATTTTTTCTTACAACACATGTCTTACATTTAGAACTGCAAAGGTAAGAGTGACCTTCTCCCGGGAGAGCCTTATCAGGTTAGCACTTGGAAGCTCACTTAGAAATTCATTAGATGTCTGAGATGTGAGAGTTGGTCATTATAGATTAAGGGCTTTTTCTCAAGTGGTGAAGACTTACAGGGAATAACGGTGAGTTTAGTTCCAGTCCCGAAGATGAGGTTGTTCCCTCCAAAGTTGGCACAGTGTTTCTGTCCAGTACAAAAACGATTTTGTACTCTGCTAACTTTCCTTCTTCCTATGTACAGCTCACCAGGGGCATTCAGTCACATCTGACCTATTTAGTGATAACCTTTCAGAAAACCATCCTATAAAAATTGCTGTATCCTGTTTTTAAACAAAAATATCTGAATAACCAACAGTCCCCTTTTCTCCCTCCCCCATTTTTTTCAAACACAAGCTTGCCATTTTTACGATATTTGTATTCTCCTTGAGAGACAGTGCTTAAAGAGTTCTGGTGGCCACAGGGGTGGCTTTTGCTTTAGAATACTGATCTGTAAAATCACCTTTTTAGTGAATCATTCTCACAGGTTGTTTTTATTTTTCCCAAGTTGGCCAAACTTGCATTCTCTCGGTCTTAGCCTAGAAATTCCAGACCTGACTTACTTCAAGTCTCGTCCCCCTCTTTCTACTAGCTGAAACCACATAGGCTCGCAAGGATCATATTAGCCACTTGACACACACTCTACTTACTTTCATAAAAGGAAAGCAAAAGCTAAAGAGAAGAGACTTTGGTTAGAAGTTGAAAAGGCAGAGAAGGTTAGACAGAAGACGAACATGATGAACAATTGTGGCTTGCTTAGGAATATTCAGGCCTACCTGGTTTTATCTGTAAAGTTGTCCCTTGGCCAAAGGTTAGTTTTCCTACATTGCCAGTCACACTCTAATGTTGCACTTTACAAAAACTGTCAGTAGGGATCCTTTCTGTGTTTTCATTCCTTCCTGTTAGCAACCTGATCTAATAACAATAAAAACATATTGACTGAAGACTTACTATGTGCCTGCCTTTATACAATGACCTTTGTAAGAATTAACTCTTTAAATCATATACTATTTTGGTAAGCTACTAATATTATCCCCATTTCACAGATGAGAAAATTGAGGCATAAATAAACTTGATAACTGCCCAAGGTTGCATGTCTAGTAAGTGGTGGAATTAAGATTTGCTCAAGCAGTCTGATACCAAAATTCACATTCTTAACCACCATACCAATACATTTCATTACCTACCCCACTTTTTTCTAGTTATTTATTTATTTATTTATTTATTTTATACCAGGGATTGAACCTAGGGTCTCTAACAGCTGAGCCACATCCCAGCCTTATTTATTTATTTAGAGATAGGGCCTCACCAAGTTACTGAGGACCTTGCTAAATTGCTGAGGCTGACTTTGAAGTTGCAATCCTGTCTCAGTCTCCCAAGTCCCTGGGATTACAAGTGTGCGCCACTGCACCCAGCTTTAGGTTTCTTTTGCAGTAAAAGTGGCAAAATAGTTAGCTCATTGTCCCTGATAAGTATACCATGAGATGGTTCTTCTGGAAGGCTTATATTTAAAAAACTTAACATTAAAGTTAGTTTAATATTTATACTCACTTTCTTTATTTGGCACTGCAATTGACATTTATCTCCCCTAACCTATTTTTTTTTTTTCTTTGCTGCTCCTGTCTCACACTTAGAACTGCAAGGCAAGAATGACCTCCTCTGTGGAAAGCCTTAATGGGTTAGCACATAGAAGATTGTTAAAAAGCTCATTTAGGAATTGATTAGTGTCTACACAAAGATGTCTCTCCTGAAGCCTCCTGGCTCACGATGCAACTTCCCCTCCAGGACTGAACCCAGGACCTAGCTCCAGGCGTAGCCACAGCAAATACTGCTGGGAACAATTTGGCTGAGCGAAACTAAATTTTGAACACTGGTCACTGAAGTGCTCTTGAAGAATTCCTGGAAGCATAGCTTCTCAGGGGAGGCCAGAATTAGGATGAAATCAACTCCTTTCCTGTTACTTCTAACAAGTCACCATAAAGCTTTACGCCAAAGAGAACTGAGAGATACAGGAATTATATGGCCTGTTAGAGCCATTCTGGATAATCTGTGGAGGGGAGACATTCTCTAATATGGTCACTGGGATGATCATAGGCCTGGAGAGCTCCCAGCAGCTCTTGACTTGTCTTTGGCTAGGGTAAATAGTATTTGCCAGTGGCCCATGGTGATGTTGGCATAGTACTGATTAAAGACATGAAATAGGGTATAGATCCTTACATTCTCTAACTTTCGATGCTTTCTGGCAGTCTTTTTTTGGGGGGAGATGGGGGCCAACCTGTTTGCTCTGTACAAAAACCAGTCTAATACTCTGTCTTCCTGCCATGCACTTCAAGACCCCTCTATCTAGTTATTTAGATCAAGGGACAGGCAAGGATCCAGTGTCAGGGGACTGGACAAAAACACTGACTATACCTGAACTTTGTAAACATTAGGGTTAAAAAAAAGAGGAGGTAGTTTCAGAGGTATTTCGAACTGCACAGACAGGTTTGAGAGCGTTAACATGAAGACTCACTTGGATTTACTGCCAGACTTGTCCCCGATCCCCAAATCAGCTTACGGCTGTTGCCAATATTACACAGTCATAGAAAGCTTTACAGAAACGGACCAGCCAATGTGTACCAGGAAATCCCTTTCAATCCCCAAATCTGGCCTGCGTGCTCCTCCAAATGGGATCCTTGCCAAAGATGCAGTTGGGAAGACTGTTTATTATGGTGGTCAATTCAGAGTGTGACCAGGGTACAAAGATTCCTCATCCATCCATCTCCAGACCACGTTGCCCATGACCAGACCAGCAAGGATTAGTGCAATCCTGATAAAGTTACTGGAGAAGGATTCTCCCACTCCAGTGCTCACCCATCCCTGTGCTAAACACAATCAGACTCTCTGCTCCAAATTGATAAAACAAAAAGGACAAGGAATCTATTTATCTACAGTACATTTGCTCCCATGCCAGACAATTACATATGTATTCATTTTCACATGTACATATGCCAAGTATATATGCCATGTAATCATTAATGATTAAAATTAACAAAAAAAAAAAAAAAAAAAAACCTGAGTGGAGAAAACAGAAAACAGAGCTTAGCTAGGCTTCCTTTTTAAAGCAGAGCATTCATTATGGATTCAGCAGAGATACTCACAGGGTTTGACCATTAACCTTGTTCCCCCTCCAAATGTGAGCATGCTGCCTGCATTATTATTCACACAGTGATCTTCAGCTCAGCAAAAACCTCCTAGAAACCAAACTAAGTTTTCCCTAAAGATCTTCTGGAAGGAGCGATACCGTGAGCACAGAGAATATTAAGTAATTGTCACAGTAATAAGCTGGCACAGAATCCTAGCACCAGCTTGGATTTCAGGACTGTTTCCGCATTGGATGAATGAAGGATATTTCTGAATATTCTAAAGAAGGAGTTTTTCTGCACAGGCCCAGAATACTGACTGCCCAAATCCCAGCACATTCTCTAGTCTTTTAGATAATAATTCTCCAGGGTTGTGAAAATCATATACCTCATTTGGACAAAGTAGAAACAGTTTATGTCCATGGCACCAAAGCAAAAGCAGAGAGACTCATTAAGGTGGGAGAGATTGAGGGGACCTGTCACTGCCCACCTGGCAAGAGGGATCAGGATGTGACTCATACTTTCCTGGTGCTAGAGCCAGGCACTGCACACTGAGGTCCAGCTCCTGGAACAGCTAAGAAGATGCCCAACTTCTTTATTGCCCAGCATTAGATACAGTCACATACAATGGTCTGCTCTGGGTTGAGCCCAACTCCAGATCTTTTCCCCTTCTGCTTAGTCACCAGGAAAAGGACATTTCATCAGTTCCTTTCCTTGTCCTAGGGGAGACTGCTCTATTCACACTGTCTCCCACCAGGAGATAGGACAGTCAACATCTAACCTGAAGTCATTCCCTTATAATAAAAAGGTGATTTCTCCCAGTCTTTCTAGGTGATTTTTTTTTGAGCCTCTCTTAATTTCAACATAACTAGAAGGAAAATCTGAGTAGGAAACTCCATGGGCACCACCATGGAGTGTCAGCTTGGCCTCCTTCCTTTCCTCACCACTGGCCACCTTGAGGACGGAGGGCTTAACAAGTCAGGAACTGAATGCTCCAAGGAAGAACAAGGATACATAGGAACTATGGCAGCCTTCCTTCACCCCTTCTGTTTAGAGTGGAGGGACCCAGAATTGCCACTTCACATAGTTGTAATTTAGCTTCCATACTTTATAACAAGTACCTTCTCTTGTCTTTCAAGTATGAATACCAAGAACTTTTAATTTAAAGTCTGTTTTGCCTGTAATACTCACTTGCAAAAACCTTCAGCCTGGTGCCCTCTCCAAAGACATATTTGTAGGTTGCTCTGCTAGTCACAGTATTACATGTCTCTACATAAACCAATGTAAGGTTGCATATCCTGAGGCAGCTCTATGGTCCAAAAATAGGATGTCATATGTATTTTTCCCATTGAAAGGCCTTGATCTCATGTTTTCCTAAAAGGGATTTTCTTGGGATTGTATTTCAGTCTACACAGAAAGTCTTCTGTTTCTATAGGGGTGAAGTTTGTACAACTTCCACAATCTCATGCAATCATTATCTTAAGTGTGTTTATTAAGAGGCTGATTTAGCAAATGTGCTAGGACTTAAATATATCTAAATGGCTGTTGAATCTTTTGAAGTTGAACCCTCTCTGAGAGTGAGTTTATGAGCCACAAAAACAAACCAATGACATTATTTTATGATTACTCCTCATTTTGGATTCAAACAGGCCTAGTAACTAGCTTGAGTCCCTCCCCTACTGATAAGTCTTGGCTCTGAAAACCTTTTGATTATTAACAACAGGGAAATCTGTCTTCAGAGGATAAAGCCACCATGGATGGTACAAAAAGAAAGTCCTGTGGCCTCTGAAGGAGATTTCAGAAGAATTGAGCAGTGAGTGTGCGGGACAGAAGTGTGTATCACTTTGAGCGGAGTGCTTTGTCTGGGTCACTCATTTAAATGTATAAAGTCTATTTGTCAACACATCAGCCCCATTAGCGTATTGCTATACTTGGGTGAGGCACAGAGGGTTGTTGATGAAATACTACTAAAGTATGAGATGGCAGACATTTCTACAGGTACAGTGCCTGCATGGAAGGTACCCATCACAGTAGCTAACAGTAAAAATCAAAACAAACAACCACAAAACCTACTGAACTCTGCAGGGTGGAGGTAGCCTGTAAATTTCCAATACTGCTTTCTGTCATCTATCTCTATTACTCTCTCCCTGACAGCTTCACAACTTGGATAAACATTCCACTTTATCACAGATAATCCAGTGGAGGTGGGAAGCCCTCCAAAAGGCTGGGATTCTTTGCTTCTCCTTGAAGAGGGACTTGACCAGCTTAGATAATGGGGTGAAGTCTGGGTGGGGAACTAGTTGACCCTGGAGTGAAGAAGGGGGCTGTCCAAAGAGAAACGGGTGCATGGATGGGACACAGCCAGGGCTGTCCTCCCTCATAGAAAGTTCTAGGGTTCTGCATCTCCCAGAGGGAGAAAGCCACAAGCAGCTTGTAACTGCTGCCCCCCTCCCTGGAGTCCTCAGCCCACTCACTATTTTTCGATTCTACCAGACGACATGGCCTAAACCCACTGGATCCTCATCACTTATCTGTTGAGGACATGCTTCCTTGGCTACACTGCTGCCTTGGCAGCCTCCCTTTTTATTGGTTTGCTTCCGTCTCTATCACAAAGCTTTTCTTCTTATCTCTACCTCTTTCCCAAGTCACAACGTGCATTGTGGACCTTTGAAAACCAGTGATTGCAGTATTAGTACAATTTATCAAACTGCCCACAGACCTGATAACCAAATCCAGCCTCCAGGGAAACATGTATTCATATCTTTCTCACACATCCGACATAGTTAACAACTGCATGCTAAACGAAGCAATTAAATTTAGCTGTGTTTCAACAAGTCCCATTGGATTTCTTTCCAGAAAGGATAATTAGTTAACCACAAGAACTCACCGGGTGTGACCAACAGTGAGGTGCCTTTGCCAAAGTTGAGTTTATACCCGCTATTTGAGTTCCACAGTGTATTCTCCCTAAACAAAAACCCCCTGGCAGTAGCCACCCTGTTCCTCCTCCTCCTAGGATCCCCTGTTGGATAATGTCTAAAAACTAAGCAGTTTTAGACTGCTGCTCATGCAGGGCCCTTGATATTGTAAACGAAGTTCTCTCCTCCAGGAGACTATTGATGAAAAGGTTATCATGTCCTACAGGGAAGTAGGCACTCACTCCTGAGAATCCCCCACTCCCCAGGATGGGAGGGGTCCTTGCTACATGTTATGATGCCCAGAGTTTGCCTATGTCCATCTGGGGGAAGTGCCAATCTACACTGAGGATAGCCAGGAGCTTTGATTAGGAGCAATTCTGTGGGGTTCAAAGGTGAAGGGGGAAAGTAGCCACAGAGAAAAAGTTGGTAAATTTCTTTTCACTCTGGGTTAGTTGCATTCACTAGTGTGGGCTTTGAAAACCCCAACACTTACTTGGTTTAACAGAGAGTTTAGTGCCTTTTCCAAAGATGAGCTTTCCTTGGGTTCCTCCAGAATTCACAGTAACATGGGGCTTTACAATAACCAGCAGGTTGGAAGGACTGAGAAGGAGATTGAGCAAGTGAGATCATCTTCCCCTCTAGTGGGTGTCTCACCACCTTGCAGCCTCAGCTCCCAGTTTCTTGGCAAGGTTAGGGCACATCTGCAGATCTGAAGCCACCTGTTTTGTTTCCACAACACTGGGCTCTGGTGGGCTGCCCTTGCTTGACCCACTAAATTCCTAGTTTTTAATTATATATAGGGTGATGGAACATACCAGATTAAAACACCTGAGCACAATGGCAAGTTCAGGCAGAGACATGCCACCTAGCACAGGTCCACAGTGGGGTCAGAAGGTGGCTATTTTAGGGACCAGCAGCATCATGTCATTCACAGCAATAGTTTTATAAAGAATAATAGTGGCAAAAACCCACAAAAGAATTGAATGCACTTCTCTTAGAGTGGAGGAGTTCTTATTAAGAAATATCTGGCATCTGAGTTGTTCAGTGTTTTACTTTTGTCATAGCACAAAATCTAAGTTTAACATATTATTCTTGACATTTCTATATATCCAGAGCCAATGAAGAAGCTAGTGAAGTTTACTACTCCTTCCTCACTCCATTATTTGGATTGCCAGAATTTGTTAGCTAACAGACTTCCAACCAGCTCAGGATCTCAGATACAAAGAAACCAGGTGCACCCATCCTCTTGGGCACAAAAAGGTCTAAATCCCACTGAAACTGCACAGTACAATCCTGCCCTGACTCGGGTGGCTTTTGTGATTGGCCCACTCCCCCAACTTACTTGGTTTTACTGTAAGTTTGGTCCCTGCTCCAAATCGTAGGTCATAGTTGTTATTGTCACAGTAATACATGCTCTAACAAAAACCTCCTGCAGAAAACTTGTAGCTAGCTCTTGGTGTGTCAGGGACAGCAGGGAAGAGGCCTCGACAAATACCATTCTTGTTTTCTGTTGGAATGGAGCCATTTTGTCAGGCTTCTAGGTTATAGCACAGGTGGTTCTTAGTGTACCAAGCTAAACTAGAACCCAAATTGTCACTCTGAGACATGCAATCAGTTTTCAGTCACATCCCTATATCATGTTCAATGCTGCAAAGAATCAGGCCCATGCACAAAGTCTGTATTCAGGGACTACTATGTATGAGGAACTGCCTGGTGACTTGCTCCGGGATGTTTATAATTTGCATCTTAATCATATGTTCAACATAGTGAAATCACTCTTCTATGTAATTTCATGTTAATTATCATGCGGTCATTTCATAATTGGTAAATAATGAAACACAGCAGTGCTTTGGGGAAAAAGGTTGGCATTTGATTATGGTCTCAGAAGGTCAAAATTTTGGTTTTACTCCACCAAGAGGCTAAAGAAATGCTTCCTCTCAGAAGTTGCATGTGTAGGACATTAAACAAGTTACCTCAAGATTTCTCTAAGACAGTCACAGAAGGTCACTCCAGTCCACTTCCTTACATTCACATGTCACTCCTGAAAGGTTATCAGAGTAAGCAGGACTCAACTCCTCTATTTGTGAGTGCTTTCATTCTGTGGCTTAGAGTGACAAAGTCCCAAATGTGCTGTTCCAAAGGAAAAGCAGCGTAAGGAAGACTGAGGAAGCTTGGAGCACAGAGAAGTCATTTTCACAGGTGGAAAGGAAAAGCCTCAGTGACAGAAATAAAAATTACACAGGTACTGATGGAGACATCAGGTATTCTCAATGAGGTCACCTCCACAGCATGGAGGGAGGACTCCAGTCAGAATAGCTCTTCTGTAGTGCTCCCTCTTTAAAAGGGACACACAGTTAACTCATAGTTCTGATTACCTACCAAGGCTAACTTGAAGTTTCGTTCCTGTTCCAAAGGCAAACTTCCAGGTGTTGCCAGTGGTGACAATGTGAGATGCTCCATAACAGAAATCTGAATCTTGACTTTCCATGTGGTCCCTCTGCCCTCCTCAGAGCTCTGCCCATGACCTCTTCCCAGGGACAGCCCTGGCAAGCCTGCAGGGATCACTTCCCAAACTCTGCCATGGTACCTCCTGCAAGGGCAGCAGGGCTCTGGCCACATGTTCACCTGGTGAGCGCTGCCTATTAGTAGTCCTGTGTTGATGATGGGGCACTGACCATGATTAAAGTCAAGGAATTGTCAGGTTCAATTCGGAAGACATTGAGCACTGAGCCCTTTGTCCTTTCTCTTTCTGGGTTTCATGTTAATGGATCCCTTTTGTCACACTTGATGAGTGATGGGACTGAGAAATCAGATGATGAATAGCTGTTCTGGTTTAATGTCCCTAAGTCAGGCAGAGAAGAAGACAGGAAGACAGAAAAGGAGAAACAGCTCAACCTCTATCTATGCAACCATTTCAGCACTTCCTAGGAAAGAAATTTTTATTGCAAAGGTGCCGCTGGTGAAGTGGCCCACATCAGTCTGTGTCCCAGTCCTAAGCTCACATCTGTTGTCTGCTAGAGCCCAGAATTTCCAATAATGGACTTCTAGTCAAACAGTTGCAAACGGACAGATTTCGGAGTCCTTTGAACCATAGACCACATTACCTCCTTCACTTACGTGGCTCAAAACCTGCCGTGTACTTGGGATAGTGCCAACAGTGGCAGTGGTACCAGAGGCTCACGAGTAGGGTCTGGACATGTCCCCGTATGACTGCATTTAGACCCCCACCTTCCAGGTAGAAGCACTTACAGGGCTGGATGATCAGCTGGGTCCCTTTCCCAAAGGTGAGTCGGCCAGCACCTGCGGTATTCACACCCTGGGACAACCCTTAACATAAACCAGTCTGCCAGAAACACATCCCCCGAGCTTCCCAGAGCCTCCACAGCTGCTGGAAGCCCACAAACACCAGTGAGAGCTCACGGCCTTGGCCAGTGCTACTGGTCATTCCTTCTTCTCCCTTGCTGCTGGCACAAGAGCTCAAAACTCTCACAACCAGGTCAGGGGGGCCTGGAGACCAGGGCTGGGGGTGCCTGTGACACAGCTACTGTAATGCAAATGGCTTCTTCACAGCAGTGGCTGTGGCCAAAAAACTCTCATCTGTCGCATTGGAGGGCATTAAAGAGGACCTCCATTCCAGGTGCACTAAGAGCCTCCCTCAGGCACAAATATTTAAAGGGACATAAAAAGACACTATGGTTTGTACATCTGGAATCTAAAGGAGGACAACCGAAATGTCAGGCTAAAGCAAATAATAGGAAAAGACATAAAAATCACATTTTTTGCTTAGACTTACTGGGCCTGACTGATAAATGAGTCCCGGTCCCAAAAGTCAGCTTGTCTCTGCTGCCTTTCTTCTCACCGTTGTCAGCAGCTTTACAGAAACAGGACAGACACTTGTCATAAGTGTCTCCTCACCAACCTGTCTGCCTAGGTTTTCGCCTGACACTGATCCCAGAAATGCCCTGCAAGCCGAGCAGCATGCAGCTTCTCTTACACCTAAGTCACAGGCTCAAGATAAATCTCCAAGCTCAAGACTCAGACTGAGGCTTCCATTTTGAGTCTAGAATCCCAAACAACAAGCAGCCTGGTCCACAGAGATGTTGACTTTTCTTTTCCTTTCTTCTTCTTTTTTTTAAAGTTTGAACTCAATTTTAAAACTGTAGGTCACACCAGTGAATTGGTGTGATTAATTCTCTCAAAGACAAAGCATGGAAATTCTTAAATGGATCACACTAATGAAAGTGCATATAGTATACCTGGAATTTCAATTGTTTTTTCTTTTTTCTTTTTCCTCTAGACTCAAAATACTTCTAAATTACAGCATATTCAATATGTAATAAAACTCGGTTTGGGATTAGGATGGACCAGAATGTGTTTTGTACTCACAGGGCTTGACTTTCAAAATGGTTCCTGAGCCAAACTCCAGCTTGTTTCCGGCGTTCACACAGCATCAAACCCCTTTACAACAATAGTTAGAGTGTGACTGGGGATGGGGGGAGGGAGGGGTGAGTGACTTAGTGCTGGAAACAGGACCATTCCACTTTGCATTTAGTACCTGCTGGTATTTGGTCAAGAAGCCAAAGACATTGTAATAATTGTAGAATCTTGTAAATGTGAAAAGGTTGATTATGTATTGAAATTTGGCTCCTGTTTGCTCTTTTCTGCTTGGACTAGATAAATGCCATAACTCTTCCAAGATTAACTGTATCTTTTCTTTCAGGACTTTTCTATCCTTCTAGCCAGAATTTTCTTTCATCTCATTTATCCTAATCAGATCCTCCTGTTCCAAATAATTCCACTTTGCAACATGTCCTCCAAGTTCCAAACCCATAGCAGCTATCAACAACTAATGATTTCTGGAAGCACTGTTTGGAAAATGAACTCATTACAGCTGGATCCAACGTAGTTTTCAAATATTTGGGGCTCTGAGGGTATGAACCAGTGTGACTGTCTCCTTCTAGGTAAAGGACTCTTATGCTGAGTTGAGCCTAGGGCATTTTTCCTGGGAAATGGGCATTTTCCCTGGGTTAGGATCTCACCTTGAGACAGGTCCCTGGATATTTCTGTCTACCATGGTATCTGGGAGGGAGTAGATGTCACTGGCTCAGCTCTGCCTGCCACTGTCTTGCTTCAGAACTCTGAGTCTCTCTGGGCTCCCTGTTCCTACATTCAGAGTGAGGAGAAACCATTTTTTGGTCTTATCCAGAGGAGAGAAGAGAAGAAAAAAGTCCTTGATGTCTAAAGGTTCTTTATCCAGCTCGCCTGGGAGGTGCTTTATAATGTAATTTTCACTGTAAGAGTCTGAATCCTCCAAATCCTCAGTTCTCATGCCCTTAATTTCTAATGCAGAAAAGTGAAGAGAAAAAAAACAAAACAAAACTGTCCTCTAGGTAATGGAGTGGTTAAGATAGTTGGGAAATCCAGACTTGGAAAGTTTCCATGCCTTCAGTTCTTGCTCTTTCAGTATGTTTTAATCTTCATTTTGTGAGACTGTCTTTGGTTACAAAGTGAATGTATTTGAACTCTCTATAACTTTTAATTACAGGAGTAAGAAATCTATTTGCCCCAGGTTTTACACATTACTCTGTGTACACATGGTTGGCATTGATCTCTCTATCATCTATCTATCTTCTATCATCTCAGACATAGTCCTTTTTAACTGCTAATTTTGTGCTTTGCACACACTATAATTAGCTAACTGCAGATGTGCCCTACTGATGAGCTCCCTTGGGTGGAAGATCCTGGAGTTTTCCCCTTGGAATCAGTGCTTAGTCTTCCTACTTAGAGGAACCTTGTAATACCTAGAGCACCAGTTATTAGAACCTTTCCAAATACCTTTGCTATCTGCAAAAAGAAACACCAAACTAAATTAGTTTTATAAAATTATGCCACCTGACATGCTGTCTGCCGGCCTCTCTTTCTCTCCTCGTTTGCTTGTCTCTTTGATATCTTATGTTTCTACTATTTCTTCCAAACACTTTGCAGAACTCAAAGTTAAAATTATCATACAAGATAAAAGAGAGGATACAGTCATTCTGTCTGAATTCTCTTCACATGTCACATTAGCACATGATGGCAGCAGCAAAAACAGAATTATGAATCATATTTTCTAGTGATGAATTAAATATTCAAGACTGGAGTTTCCTCAGAAAACTCAGATATTTGGCTGCCACCCATCTCTACCAGTTATGAAAAAGGACAGATAGAAATTCTCTAAGTCTGTGTGATCCAGTGTGACCCCCCAGAATCAGACACAGGCTGATTTCCTGACCAGGGGTGAAGTACTTACTGGGTGTAATAGTCAGTCTGGTTCCAGTCCCAAAGGTTAATTTCTCGTTTCCGTAGTTAGACACACAGTGTGCTAAGCCATTACAAAAACCATTGCTCCAAACTCTAAACTTATCTGCAAGCCCCCCCACCCCGCCCCATTTTTCATGAACCTATTGTCTGCAATGCTTCCACAACATCAAAGCCACCAATGACCCTTTCCTACTATTTCCTGCTGGAACAACTGAGAGAAACTGGGATAAAAGACTGCTATTAGGAGAGGCTTGAAATGTGTTTTGATTTTTCTGCCAAATTTGTCTTTAAAGATAAGAAGGAATCTTTTTCTCTCTTGAAGGTATCAGTGCATCCCTCAGGTCGAAACACAGGGGTGAGTCTGGACACCCCTGCTGTCTTCTCACCCATTCACATCATCATCTCTTATTTCAGTTATCTGTAAAGTCACCTCTGTCCCTCCTCCCTCATTTGAGAGTCTTCTCTCCACCCTCTGCTCCTGAGGCCTCTGCCATGAGGACCCTGACCTCTCTGGTCAGTGCAGATGAGGGAGTGTGCGTGAGGGAGACCATCATTGCAAACGTCTCTCTCTGTCTTCCTCCCCGTAGGAATTTTCAGGCAGGGAAATTAAGATCTGTTCTGGTCTTAATGATTTATGAATCATTCCCTGGGTGGAGGAGAGGGGCTGTTTGCTATGTTCCAGATAAAGTTACATCTAGAAGCAGAGAGACCAAGTAGCAGATTTTGACGGCTCTCTCTGCAGTTTAAAGGGTTTGTTCTATACAGTGGTGATGGAAATTTTCTTTGACTTACTTGGAATGACAGTCAAACTTGTGCCCGTCCCAAAATAGAACTTCTGGTTACCGGTGTTCCACTGTGATAGGAAGCTCAACAAAAACCAGGCGGAAGAGTGAGCCAGAGCGTACACCTGGGGCCCCACCCGACTGCCCCGCAGGCTGGCAGGCAGGTGGGCTGTCTCCTTCCCTGTGCGGGGCGCAGAAGCAAGGGTATCAGCAGGAAGGAGCTCCGGGGCTTAGAGCAGCTGTGACCATGTGCAGCTGGAGGGACAGATTCCTCCTGAGAGGGGATTAAAAGGAAGGCTAATGTGCATCTGCACTGTCGCTGTCTAATTAAAGGTGTAGGCCCATTTGCTTTATGCTTGGGCATTTAAAAAATTCTTTTTCTTTTAAGACTTTATTTCTCTCCTGATGATCATATGACTCTGAAATACATTTTAATCAGGGCTCCTTATGACATCTTTTGACTTGGGAAGGCTTTTATTCCTTTATGAAAACTTCTGGAACAATTCATTCTCTCTGGATGAACTCAGCCTGAGGCTCTGATCACCTTGCTGCTTCCCAGCCTGCCTCTTTCTCTGACAACCACATTATGCGGTGCCCCTTGTCCATTCCCTCTACACCAGCTTGCCCCCCCCGTGCTGGGAGACCACACGTTGTTTTTTAATAGCCCCTTTCAAGTCCCACTGCTCTCTGTGCTACCTTTTAAGATCAAAACCCACATTTGCCGATATGACCTTTTTTTCTGATCAAAGTTAATGTGTCTTGACACCTTCAGCTTTGTGTCCTCAACCACCCTGCCACCTGCACAGCCATTTGAGCCCCATGTATGTGACTATTAGCCCTGCCACACTCCATAGGCAACATCACAGGGAGACTTACTTGGAATGACTGATAAGCGTGTCCCCTGCCCAAAAATGAACTTGCTGTATGAGGTTGTGACACAGCCACACAACCCTTTACAATAACTGACAGGCGACCCTTAAAGAGGGCAGGCCCCAGTCTTTCTTGCTGCCACTTCAAAAGGTATTTCAGGTGCTCTTCAGCATTACCTATGGGATCTGAGTCAGAGTCACAGGTAGGCCAGATTCTGTTGGGGACACAGGAAACTTGCTGGGAATATATACTTCTTCACCTTGGTGCCATTACAATTTCCTGACAAGCTTCAAGTTTTAAAAAGCATCATCAGCTCCTTATCTCCTCCTCCCTTCTCCATTATTCCCCCATCCATACACCATCCCCATCTGCATCTCATTTCCATCTCTGAGCTCTGGCTTGGTGACACCAGGTCCTCAGGCACCATTGATCTGCCTTCTCTGAGATGGCATATGCTCACCAGCACGCGGTGATTAAAGGACTAGAAATGCCAGGCTCTCAGAGGCTGAGATCTGGGCTTCCCACCCCTTATCACTGGTCAATATGTTGTTCTCATTTGTCTGGTTAATGAAGAGCTGACCTTTTTAAGTGGCTGCTTTTTGCTGAAATGACAATTGCCAGAGAGCTAACAACGAAGGCTGAGCTCGGAAGGCACTTTTGGCCTTTCGAACCACTTTGGCATATTTCAGTCAGTTGGATCCTGAGCTCAAATGTCAGCCTCTCCGTGTTGCTCTCATATTACTGGGCTTGGAAAAACTCAACAAAAAATGGCAATATTGGCCCAAACTGTGCCCTGCTTGTTAGAACCAGATTTCACTTGGTGGCATCTTGCACATTTGAGACATTCTCACAACCCAGCATTCAGCTGAAGAGTAGCTCTGGCACGTTCCAGCTCCACACCCACCTGGTGTGAATTTCTACTGCTGCTCAGAGGAGCAGATAGAGACAGGGATGTCAGATGCCTCCTCCACACGCGCCAAACTGGGACTGTGCGATCTGCTGGAGCAACGATGCCTGCAGAAGAGTAGCTACTCCAGGAACACAGGGGCTGGGTTCATCCCTTTGTCTGGAAGGACACCACCCTTGGTGGAGATCCTATGAAAACAGTGCCCTGCCGATGCCCATACCCTGCTCCCTGCCTTATCTAGTGCAGTGAAAGATATATTCTTGCTTTTTAACTTTCTCCCCTTCCTGTCTGTTATTCCTTTCACTTATCATTCCCAAGCACCCACACTATCCACGCTCCAGACTCTCTTTAATCCATGTCCATCTGACTCCCTTAGGATTCCCACAAGAGCCAAAAGGCTTGAAATGGGGAAGGGAGTGAAGCTATGTGGGGGATGCTGTGAGTTTGGGCGTTTCCAGCTTGCTTGCCTTCGCTGTTAGTTGTGAACTCTTTCCAAATATCAGCTTTTCATAGCTGTCATGAATCTCCCTGCAGGGGAGTTTTACAATGACTGACAGAAGGAACTTTATGAATCTTAAAAAACAGTCGCGTATCTCTCTCTTCCCAGTGGGGTGCAGCCACAAACACACGAAAGCCAAATCTTTCTATCTGCTCTAATTATCAGCAAGGATACAAGTCACCACGAGGAGAAAGGTATTAAGCCTTGTATCTGAAACTCTTTGGAATTAATTGTAATCCTTTGCCTGCGGTTTCAGCGATAGGAACCGACACAGTGGATGCTTATTTCTGTCCATCCTTTCTCTCCCTCTCTTTGGAGTTTTGCATTTATAGAAGCAGTAGGAGACTTTCAGGGAACATAGAAGGATTTGAAATAAGACCTCAGATTCCCATTCAGTTTTCAGTTTTCCCCTCATTGCTTTCATTTAAAATCCATTCTGAACTGAATACCACATACCTATTCAAACTCTGCTCTCAATTATCCCTCTCCACTGTGGAAATGGCCTCAGCTGTGCCAAGAATAATTTAAGATTGATATGAGGAAGAACTTTCTGGTGGAGAATGATGCTAAAAGATAGAATGGGTTAGTCAGGGAGTCAGATGGAAATGCTGGGCCTCTAACAAAGAAATAACTTAGGGCCTCACCTCCAGAGAAGTTTCTGAAAGCAGAAAAGATTCTAGCTTCACAGGGTCAAGCTAAACTTTACTCACATCAGTGGAAGAGAACTAGGTTCAGGGTTTGAAAGGGAATCTCTGCATGTTGAAACTAAAGAAGAGAAAGGACCTGAGATGACAACCAGTTAACTTAAAGCAAGGTCTGGCTCCTGGGCAACATACATTTCTTTTAAACCTGACAGACATCAGGGGTGAAATTCCAGAATTTCCAGCATGCTTCTGTGTCCTGTTGCACTTACTTGAATGGACAGTCAAGATGGTCCCTTGTGCAAAGGTCAGCTTTCCATAGCCACCACCAGTGTTAACACTGCAATGGAGGCCTTTACAAGAACCCCCAGGGGGACCCCTGGGCTCACAGACATCTTCCTATTCTAATTCTGGAGACAAAAGTAAATTCACCTAAAGGGGCCTGGACCTGTGAGGCTGTTTTTTCCCTCTGAAGGTCAGAGGACCATTTCCACGTGTGGTGCTGGGACACTGCCCTGCTGCACCCCGTGCGCCTGTCTCTCATCTCCCTCTTTCCTCTGGTTTCCATCTGAGGCTTACTGATTTCTCATGTTCAGCATCTCTCTTTCTAAAGGTCTCATTTCCATTTTACAGCATCATTTTCAGGACAATTTCTCTGATCAGTTTTCAAGACATGTCCTTCCCTTGCCTCGAGGTGTCACACATTTCTGATGACAATGAATTGATTACAAGGAGACGGGAGAAGAGGGTCCAACCTTTTGGAGGCTGACTAGCATTAGATGAGGTTTAGACTCCAGCCTCACAAAACACTGTCTCCTGAGCGTCCCTTCATGCTCAAGCAAAAGAAAGGAAGATGATGGGCACATCGAGCTGAGCCTCCACACCATGCGCTTTTCTGTCAGTCTTCAACCTGGTGACATGCAAGTAGAGGCTCACAGAAAGTTTATACCTGAGCCTTGCTATGGTGAAATACTGTCCTGGGGACTGTTCTAGTGTCGGTCACCCAGAAGTCTCAGCCAGGTCTCTGACCTCACAGAGCAGTCTAGTGGTTTAGTGAGGTCCCTTTAGAAGCTGGCTCATGGGTTATTACTTGGGGTTGCTGTTAATAACATCCCTTGACCAAACAAAGTTCCCAGTGCTAAGTGTCATGACCATAGGGGTTCTGGGGGTCTCCTCGACTCTGTCTGGTGGACACCACAAAAAAGTAGAGAGCAAAACGCAGGCAGTCTCATTATATGGTGTGAAGACGATCAAATCCTATCCCCAGATGTGAAAAACAGATATTGAAATTCTTTTATTGAATTAAAATTTTTAACTGTTAAGCTATTTTGACTGTTTATGCTAGCTTTGCTTAGTCATCTTTTTAAGCAGTTACTTATTAGCTAAAGGTTAAACCATTAGCTTGCTTATTGTCATGAAAAGGGTAAGGGAGAAAGGTTAATACTTAGGAAAGAAGAGGTATCCATCGGCTTAAAGTCAGGGATTTAAACGGCCCTTCCCATCTCTTCACCATCTCACAGTGCTCACTATCTAAAGAGCCCCTTCTCCCCCACTTTAGCATCCATAGGGCATGAGCAAAACAAGATGCCTGCCCTTAGCTGAAGCCCTCACGCATGTGGGCACCAAAGTGTTGCTGTGTAATAATTTCTGCGTTCTGCTGATAGAAGGAAACAATTTAATCATGGGTTTCTGGAACTCCAGCCTTGCCTTGTAGCCCCTGCACATACAGGGTCCACTGCATGGGAAATCTGGCATACAATCACTGCTCAGGGTTCTGGAAGGATGCTTTCCTTGCACAGATATTTTCTTTGCATGGTTAGCCTGTCAAACTCCCTGATCTCTCTAATATTTTGAAGTGTAGGAGTTGTTACAGCTGTCAGGTCCCTCAGATGCCAACCATGAGCTAGAGTGGTTCCTAGCTTCTCTCTGCATTCTGGAGAACCTACCACAGATCCCTACCCTAGCATGTTTCCAGAAAGACACCTAGGGGAGAAAAAAAAAAAAAACTACTGTCTGGTCCCGAGCCTTTCCTACCCATCCCGTGAAAAAGCAACCAAGTCCTTGAGTCTCCCAGGATTCATATGAACAATATGTATCCCCTTGACGCTTTAATTTAATAAGACCTCAGAGACTGCTGAGTGCGTGGGATTTAACAACATCATGTATTATTCATTGTATCTGTCTTCCCAAAGGTGCTGACTTTGCCCCTGCTGAGCCAGGCACTTCTGTGTGTAAGAACTTCATGACTAACCACCTTGTGCGTTCTTCAGGCAAGGCCTACCCCAGAACATTCCAAGTCATGTGCCACAGGAATGCCTGTACTCCTCCAGGCTGCGTGTGCTGTGTTAGGGAATCACTTGCTTGTCCCCCTCTTCCCTAGCCACTATTTTTAAAACTGAATTGTGTTTCCCAATATGTCCCTCCTGATGTGGCATCTTTACTTGATCATAGAAAGCAGAACTGAATAAATTAAACTGGCCCTTTATTCAGCATCCAGGGCACTTAACTTATGTCAAAAGGAGCCTGGGGCCCTTCAGGCTTTTCCCATTTTCACTTTGCCTGAATTTTATAACGAGCCAGACTTTCCCAGCCTCAGTCTAAAAGCACCACTCTCAGAGACCCACCAACAGCACAGATTTTCAAATAAGTGCCAATAGCAACCACAGCCTTACTTTCATCTCTCACATTTTAAACTTTTTTTGGCACACACACATTCTTACCATGAGGGAAGGGTGGCTGAGTTTTTGAAGGAGAGAATGTGCTGCTCTATTCTCACCATTCAGACAACAGATGAGTTTCCTCCCTATTCTCAGGTGAACCACACAAAATAGAGGCCGAATCAATTATCTTGGCAACCCAAGAAGAAGGGGGTTAAAGGCTCTGCCTGAGTGAACCAGACAGTTCCTCCCACGGAGACCTCAGTTACTAGATTGGGGATGAGAACAGTTCCTTTAAGAGAGATAAAGGCAAGGTAGAGGAAGAAATTTGCCTGCAGAATTTCCAGCATTAGTTAATGAAATTGCAGGGTCCCATTATTTCAGGAGAGAGATTCAGGGGAGTTTTAGTATCTACATCTGAAGATTTATGTTTGGTCTACTGAATTTGCATAGTCACAGTACACCAATTTCCTCTCTATCTTTTTGGCAAATGCTTCCTGGCTTTAGCTGAATCCCTCAGGGTCCCGTGTTTAACTTTCCTCCCTGCACCAATGATTTCGTTTAAGATGGATGATAGGAATGTTTTTGGTCGAAGGTAATTTAGTCTCTGTACAATGGAGTTCTAATCCCTCTGATGAGGTCCCTATCCTGCCCCCCTATAACTTTAGATTTGGAAGATAAGCTGGGATGTTTTAGAGGGGCAAGAAATTGAAATGAGAAGAGTTTGAGTTTCCCCAGCCCCCCTTCCTCCACTTACTTGGATTCACAGTCAAGAGAGTTCCTTTTCCAAATGTCACTTTCAAGTTGTTGCTTCCACTATTGTCACAGCCAGAGAAGGCTTTACAAAAACAGGAACTGGGGTTGCTCTTTGCAGAAGGGCACTAAACTACAGGTTTGCAGGTTATTTGAGGATGTCCTGAAAGCAGCTTTTGCAGATGAGACTTGGGCTTCCAGAGGTCAATGGAACCTTGATAGCTATATATCTCTATTTCTGTATCATCTATATTTATATCTGTTCATGCTACATATGTACATATTAACAAATATATGTATATAATATATTTAAATTTAAAATTTAAATTTAGCTTTTTTTTTTTTTTTTGGTACCAGGGATTGAATTCAGGGGCACTCGACCACTGAGCCACATCCCCAGCCCTTTTTAATATTTTATTTAGAGACAGGATCTCACTGAGTTGCTTACGGTCTTGCTAAGTTGCTGAGGCTGGCTTTGAACTAATGATCCTCCTGCCTCAGCCTCCAGAGCTGCTAGGATTATAGGCATGCACCACTGTACCCGGTCTATTTCTGTTTTTTATTAAAATTGCTCACATCAATTCACTGGATTCTGGTTTACTGGAAACTCACTGCAGAAAGGGGGAGAGTTAGGGAGACATGTATAAAGGTGAGATTTGAGGGCTTTCCTGTCTTTCCTGGTCTGCTTCTCTATGATAGAATAGACAAAATAAGTAGCTGTCCCTCCAGGAGAGTTCCTCAGACACCACCAGACATCACTGAGAAAGAGGGGCTGTGGCCAGCTGTGGCAGCTTTGGCCTTCATACTCACTTGGGTGGACGGCCAGCCTGGTTCCCTGCCCGAACACTGGCTTCTGTAAGTTACTCCCTGAGTAACACCACAGCACATGGCTTTACACAAACGGTGCCCCAGGCCCCCTGGAGGAAGGTGCCTGATGGGCTCTCCTAGCTGTCTACCTGTGGTGGGAAATGGCCTGAAGCTCACTGACAGAGAAGTTTAATGCAGTCTCTGTCACCTTGGGGTGCTTATTCTGTCCTTCACAAAATCTCTTTTACCAGTGGTCGACACAAACCAGATTTTTTTCAGTTTCTTTCTAGTCAAATATTTAACATCTTCATTTTCCCTTCTCAGGGAAAAACCTTGTTTTCACCTTTCTTTCAGCCTTTAGAGCTCTTCCTAAAACAGTCGGATTAAAAGAATCTTTAAAGTCAGAATATGCTAGGTCTCCCAAGTGAGTGAAGCTAAGCTGACTCTCTCCGTGAAGTTCCTGGTGTGAATCCTAGGGCTGATCTTCTGGGATCCCTTCCATTGGGCTAAAATAGGAAAAGTTAAAAGGCCACACAGAAGCGCCCGAGAAGACCTGCTCCCCAAGACCCTCTGGTCTGTGCACACTTACTTGGATGTATTTTTGTGCTCACCTCCTTCCCCCAACCTGGGAATTGCCAGCATTTGTCATTAACAGGGAGTCATCTTCAAAATCAGTCCTAGGAGACACCTACCCGTGGCACTTTAGTCTTGAAACAGACATACTTTCTTCCTTGGCTCAGGGAGATTTGATTGAGGAACAGTTTCCAAATTTGCAATGTGAAGAGGATTAGGAGAAAATCTGTTTGCCTCTGTCCTCCTCCTTACTCCTCCAGGCTCCTGTTCAATAGTTTTAAACTATTTATAGAAACAGCCCCTTTAGGGTTAGAGAAATGTGGTAGGTTTCAATCTCCTCATCTTTTTTTCTTGCTATCTATTTACTGCAGTCATATATTTACAATCTAAATTTACATTTCATTTCCATTTGCAGGAGCTTCTAATGCACTTTTCTATTACTTCCAGAACACTGTGTAATGATAAACTCTATTGAAATAAACCAAATCACAAGGAGTTTTTAGGGCTGGAGGCTGACATTTCTCTCTACTCCAGGCACGTCTGGGATGAGCATGTTATTATTACTTTTCCAGGCAAGACCAAGATAGGGGCAGTCTAGCCAACTGAGTGACTTGCAGGGTTGATACACTATGTCTAAATAACTATCTGTTGAGCATTGCTCTTTGGGATTAATTTGGATTTTCTTTTTAATCTAGTTTCCAAATGTCAGCTTCCTATCTTTTTAGCTCTTAGGATCTCTATGACAGGGAAAGCTTAAGGTAAATCTCATGGATGTTTTTTTGAATCTCAACCAATATTTCATCTCTGAACACATCATGGATAAAGGAACCAAAAGAAGGATGAATGTAACACCTTAGAGAAAGAATTCATAAGAGTTTTTTCAGAAAAATGAGAATTATAAAAATGGAATTGCACATGCATTTTCAGGTTACCATTTCTAATATCTGGAGGACTTTAAATAGCCAGTTTGGAAACATAGCAGCTGATATATCTGCTCCTTAGGCCCTAGTTAGACACAGTCATGGGCATGTTTTCCTATGTCATGCTGTTGTTGGTATAAGGAGCTCTAGGAAGGTCTTTGGAGGTAGCATAATGCTTAATGAGGGGATTCTGATTCTAGCTTTCTTTCTTTTCTGTGGTGCTGGGATTGAACCCAGGGGTGCTTTGCTTCTGAGTTAAATCCCCAACCATATTCATTTTATATTTTGAGGCAGGGTCTCACCTAAGTTGTCTGTGAGCTTGCCATCTTCCTGCCTTCTGAGGCTCTGGGATTATAGATGCACTCCACTGTGCGTGATTCTAGCTTTTCTAATATGGATGATCATTTGGCCATGAAAGTAGAAGATTTATTTTGAGGTACTCATTGGATAGTTGATATCTTTCGGGAATTATGAACAAAAGTTAAACTCTAAACAGTTGTTTGGAATGAGCTTCTGTTGCCATAGCAAATACAGACTCCCTCATGAAACAAAATTTCAGCTACAGTGAAGTTAATTGAAATTAGGTTTTTTTTGAGGATGGTGGGGGAGCACTCAAAATATCCCTTTGGGTTTTGCAAGATGGAGAGGAATGTTGTTATTACATTTGGGTTGGAGAATCCTTCTCTCACACTTCCAAGCTTAGTTGTCATTTTTTCGCTGAGGAGTACAGAAATGAATGGATATCAAAAGGGGCTTCTCTGATTCACAGAGCTCAGCCCAGGCAGGGATGAGAATGTTCCATGAGGACCCAATTAGAAACACAGCAGTTAACAGCATCCTGGGGCATGTTTTCAGAGGTTCCCAGTCTTTATAACTGATTTGAATATTTGCTTTCAATCTTAGCTTTTCCCTAAATAGCAGCTTACCCTCAGTACCAGTACCAGAAACTCTTACATGGGTTTACCCAACTAGCTTGGCTAGCTACAGGGTTTTGCATTATAGGAATTAGGCAATGCTCTTCCTAACTGTGCCTATATGGACACCTTGGAAAGGCAAGGAGCTAACAGAGGAGTGGACTTTCAGCTGTTTATTTGGGAAGGCTATACCTCACAGGCTCCTTTGGGTCAGGTTTTACATCCCCTGCATTTTCTATGTATCTGTGGTTTCCTTTCTCTCCTTCCTTTCTAAATGTTTTCTGCTCCTACACACTAAAACTTCAATTAGGATACCATTTGTCAGACACACACCACAACATTAGCAGAAACAAATATAGCATTCCCAAATGCTTAAAGGTGTTGGAAGACAGACCTAAAGAGGCTATGGCCAGGGGTTGCTTATATTGTCATTTCCACCAGAAAGACCCATGGTGAAAAATGCTAATAATTGAGTGAATAACCCAGTCACCTTTCACTGAATTTCCAAGCATGGAGGCTTATGTTTAGAAACAAATAATCTTCACAGAAACATACCTGGGCTAACACTCAGAGTTGTTCCTTTTCCAAATGTCAGCTTATTGTTGGCCCCGGAAACACACAATGACACGAGACTCTACAAAATCTCAGACACCCAAACTCCCCTTGACACTTAAATGTTGACCTGTTATCCAAGAACCCTCCTGATAAAACCAGGTTTTTATAATGAGGGACTGGAGGTAGGATTTATGGCCCACCCAAGGCCTTCCTCTTTCCTTGCATTTATTGTCACTTTACTGGAAATGTGCCAAATTCCCCACAGTGGCTTGCCTTGGTGAAACAGGAGAAGAAACTGCCTCTTCCATTTTACAGAAGAGGAAGATGGAGACTCAGAGAGTAAATAGAGCTTCTTCCAGTCCCATGGAAAATTCTACCAGTTTCAATGAAAATTAAGCTTAGTTCAATGCTATCCTAGCACTCTCATTCCTATCTATTAGCTAAAGGAGCAGGTAGGAACAAGTAGCAGGGTCCTGCATGCAGTAGTAGGAATATATCAGCTGTTTGAATTGGAATCCATTAATGGGACTGCTGTGGTTGAGACTTGGATTATAAAACAGAATAGAAAATTTGAGATCAGGATTTCAGAGAGAAGTTTGGAAGTATTAGCTATTCAGACTTACATGGGTTTACTGTCAGTTCTGTTCCTTTTCCAAAGATGAACTTTTCAGATCCTCCCTGAGTCACACACACACAGACTGCTTTACAAATACTGCAAAGACCCTTCTACCAGGTGCATGGAGATGGAGTTTCACACATTCTCCAAGAAGCAGCACAAAGGCAGAAGGACAGATGTGCTATTATACCATTGTATGGTGGTTTCCCCAAAGGGAGAGGAGCCATGGAAAAATTTGATCACTCTTTTACTTTACAGCTCATTAGTGTTGTCTTATTAATTAGTTAAGTAATTAGTTAATCTGGTTGGTTGGCAGTGCAGTTAATTTAAAAGAGCTAAGTCTTTGGGGCCAGAAAGACTTGAGTTTGAACCCAGGGCAAGTACTTGAACTTGCTGCACCTCAGTTTTCTCATCTGTGTAGTGGGGAGAGAGAACAGCTGGAAGATGTTGTAAGGGTTAGGAATAGGTAAGTGGGTGGCAGTGCTCCCATTACTCAATCCCTGGCTTCACTATCTGAGGCATACTTCTGTAGGGATTATTTTTACAACCACAAAAAACAAAACATCAGTGACTTCTCCCCTCCAAATAATACTCCCACTAATAAGCAGTTAGCTCTGGCATCTGAATTTATGAATTAAGTTCCAGGTCCTCTTTTTTACTGTATCGACTTGAAGAAGTTGCTCAACCTCTCTGTGCTTCTATAAAAGTATAAAACATAAAAATATAAAAAAAGTTCTTTTGAGGATAATAACAGCATCTAAATTGCAGAGCTGGAATAAGGATTAAGTGTGGCAATGGGCAGAAAGCATGCTGAACACTGTCTAATATATAATAAGCAATTAAATAGATCATCATTATAATTTTCCTCCCAAGAAGCCAAACACATGGCCAACGTTCCTCTTTCATGACCTAAAAATCTGGAAGTCCCTCGGCACTTCTCTTTTTATAATAAAACAGCATGACTTAGAGGACACAGAAGAGCCACCATGCAGTTTGACAGGGTGGTTAAGTCATTTGGGGAGAATTTAGAAAAGGCTGTATCCAGCTGGGTGGGTAGTCCCTCAGGGGATGTGGAGTGGGCCTATATTAAGCCAGGCAAGACTTGAATATTTGCAGAGATGGGGTTGGAAACCACATTCCACTCATTGATATAAAAAGGATTTCACAACGGGCTGGGGATATGGCTCAGTTGGTAGAGTGCCTGCCTCGCAAGCACAAGGCCCTGGGTTCAATCCCCAGCACTGCAAAAAAAAAAAAAAAAAAAAAAGAAAAGGATCTCACAGCACAATATGGAAGAGGGGTCAGTGCTTTCCTCCACTTACCAAGATCCACTGTGAGCTGCGTTCCCTTCCCAAATGTCAACTGATAGCCGGTGGCTTGTTGAACACTGTGCTGCAGGACTTTGCAAAAACCTGTGGTGTCGACTTCATGACACCAGCTTTGTAGAGCAACTGGAGTTGCTCTCCAATCCAAGATGTAGAAGGATAGGTAATGGTGAATCTCTTTTAGAGGGCTTCAGGGCTGAGATGTTTGTCCAGAGATAAGAGTTTCACTTCAACACCAGAAGGCTCAGCAAGCCAACTGTGTATCCACGTTCCATGTCTAGAGCAGTCCCATAACTGATGCAGTCTATCAAAACCTACGCTTTCTTTGGGAAAGAACTTGGTTCTGCAGAATTCATAGGTAGTGTATGATGGTCATAGCCATGGCCTGAGACAGGGCCAGTGTTTTCCTTCAGGCTTTTCCATCCCTGCCTCAGTCTGAAGATGACTATGCCTTTTCCCTAATACCAAGCTTAATTCTTGTTCTTAGGTCAGCTGGATATCTCCCTCCCCCAAACAGAGTGATTTCATCTCCTTTTGGAACCCAGGGTTCTGTTTTGACTTCACCAGGTTTTGTGTAAAGAATGTTTGGGATACAGATAACGCTGCCATGTCAAGGACTATGATGTTTTTTCTCCCTTGGGTCTGGATTGATAGAGATGTCTTTGTTTTGCCTTGGACCTTAGTATCAGGCTCAGCTGTGTGACCCTGGCCAAGTTCACAATTCTCTGAGTTTTACTGCCTTCATTTTCAAAATTAAAGAGGTGGGTTAGTAGATCTTTCAGGAGTTTCTGAGCTGAGAGTCTTTGGATTTGATTCTCTGAATCTAATTTATTAAAAAATGTTGTGCAAGTTATGTTCCCTGACCCATATAATTTTTCTCCCCATTTCCTAAACAAAGTAAAACAAATAAGCCAACAAAAGAAAAGTAGGTCTCTACTTATTATATAGGGAAATGGAGTTTTCTCAAGTCTACCATCTGCCTTAGCATTTGATCTTTTTAGAAGTTAGAAGTCAGTATTTTGGAACCATATCTGATGGGAGAAGTGTTTTTTCTTAGGAACTTCCAGAAAATTCAAAAACCAAACAAAATAACTGACACCTTTGGTTTAAAGATAGTACTTACTAAGCTCCACTTGCACTTGAGTCCCGGCTCCAAATGTAAACTTTCGAGTTCCTTCCTTCCCACAGGAGCTGCTACCTTTACATAAACCACAGACTCCAGACTTGGGTTTACCCATCCAAAAGGTGGTTTGATATTTACAGCCTTTACCCACTTGGATAAAGGAATTCATTATCTGGCCAAGTATCTCAGCCCTCTGATTTCTGGGTGTTAGGTTCTGAGAGATTCTGCTACAGCACCTCTGACTGGGGGTGCTCACCCAGGCTTTTGAGTAACTGAGCCCTTTTCCCAAGTTGAATGTCTCAGTGCTCTTCACACAGTGCTGGGCCCTTTCCCAAAGGTCCCTCTTAGCTTTGGACTGAGGATTTCTCTTCCCAGACACTAGTCCTGCTGCTAGGGTGACTAGGGAAACGAGGAGGCCAGCTTCATGAGTATTCATTTGAGGTTGCTTCTTTCCCATGAATGCAGCCCAGGACTCAGGTTGTGAGGAGGGCAGGACCACCCATGTCAGGATGGTCTAAAGAGCTCTGGCTTCACAGGGAACTAAAGGTCCACTTCTAAAAAAACCTAGCAGGCCATTTTCTTGTCTGTGTTATTGTACTGATACTGGTCATTTATCACTGGTTCTGACCCAGTGTGGGGAAGGAGACCCCAGTGGGCCATCAAATATACGAGGGGTGCCAGGCATCCCTCTTCATTACAGGAAAGATACAAAGTACCACTTCTTCTCTGTGTTGACTTCCAGAAGCCTAATTTCAGGAACATGATTCTTAAAATGCTTTTTCCTCATATACTTTACAGATCAGCTTACAAAAGTTTGCAGTTGGGGAGATAAACCTGCCCTGCAAAATAAAGAGATACAGGCTAAAGCTCATCATAAAAAAGAACTTTTTGATTACATGGTGTTTTAGGTTATCTATCCATGCTGTGTGCACTATTTTCTGGAAGCTAAGCTACTTACTCAGGGCCACTGTTAACTGTGTCTTAGTCTCAAAACAAAATCTATTGTTTATCCACAATTTTTGGCCCATTGACAAAACCCTTGTATCCCTTAGGACAATGACAGTGTCTTCTCAGAAACCGGTGCAGAGGATCCTTGGGAAAACTATAGGCTCCTAACAAATATTTGTCAAATTGAATTGTATTAAACATTCATATTTTGTTCTTATTCCTTAAGGAACATGTGACTCTCTGACCATCTTCAGATGGAAAAAAAGTAATTCCGCCAGATAATACTTGCTGAGTTTCACGATTCCTCTATTCTGGGCTCCAAATGTCAGTTTCCTATTAACTCAATCCCCACAGGAGTAAGCACCTTTACAAAAACCACTGGTGTCTGTGTGGTTCAAAGGGACATGGCATCAGCTCTGCTCTTTCCTCACTAGAGAGAGAGAGAGAGAGAGAGAGAGAGAGAGAGACCCCTCTGTTCCCATAGGTGTCTCATCTTCCCTCTTTCAGAGTAGAGATAGGAGAGAACAGAATGAATTTCAGGGTTGGAGATGATAAATAAGATATCAAAATGTTATCACACACTATGCAGAGCCTTTTTTTTTTTTTTGGCCAAATTGATGGTTTTCCCAAAGGCTGTTTTCAGCACTTTTATCTCTCCCAGATGCAATAATAACTGGATTCCAAGTTGGCATCTGGGTCTGGCCCTCCAGCTCTGATGAGTCACACATATTGAACCAAGAAATGATGCTACCCTCCAATGAAGAGGCATGTTTTCCTTTTTTCTCTTGCTGGGCAATGTGGAGTTCAAGCAACATGCACAGGAGGATATAAACTAATAACTCTCAGGTCAGCTTTGTCGTTTTATATATTAGCATGCTAGAGGATACGATTTAGAAGGGAACTTAGTGATTGCCTGGGCTGCTTCCCTCATTTCAAAGATAAAGATGCTGAAGCCCAGAGAAGTAAATATGCTCAAGGTCATGTAGATAGGTAGAGGTAGAGCTGGGGTGAGAATTTGGGACACTTGATTCCCAGACCTGCCTCTGCTTCTTCTTTCATGTGCTTCAGGAGAACAAGGATCTTCCCTGAGTGGTCTCTGTCCCTAGGGACATGATGGGCTGACCTAGGGTATGATTCTCCCTTTTGAACAGTAGATAAGTCACACAAAGGAGGATATGGCACATAGTTATGATTCTAGAGTGAGATAGAACTTCCTCGTTCATTTAAAAAATTTCATTTCTGAGGCTGCAGGCAACAGCAATTGATAGCAAGGGAAATGGTCCATGAGATCCCAGGGAAGCCAAGGAAAAGATAGAGATTGAAAAATTTGCCCTTTACCAAAAAGATAATCCAACAGAGAGTTGGCTCTGATTATTCTCTCTGCAGGCATCATTACAGGGACAGACATCGAGAGCAGGGATGGTACATACAAAATGGAGTGATGCTACCTCTGTTCCCATTCTCACTGAGGACTAAGAGGAACATCACTCTTCCTCAGAATCCTTACCAGTGTGCTCCAGAGAGACACTACCAATTGTCACCTCATGGTAATTAAGATATAACCTATTTGCCTTTCCTGCCCTGAAGAAAAATTGGAGAGAAGACCCTATAGTCTTGAGAAATCTGATTGACAGGAGCTAGGCTAGGTCCACACAGCCCCACGATGAAAAGTATCACTGACCTGGTGGGCCCAGATTATTCTTTCCACAGGCTGTTTCAGAAGTAGCAACAGTAACACCATGGAGGGTTCCTTCTACCTCACAGGTTTTCTTCAAATGATGACTCTGTAGAGGGCACTGGGCACAAAACCATGGTAGGGTTCTTCACACTCACTCTTGTCCAGATGTAGCAAGATGTTTCCCTGAATCAGAGGCCCTGGTAATTCCTGTGCTGCCCCTGCCTGGGTGTGGAAGATACCTGCTGGTTCTGGTCCTTCCCTAGTGTGCTTCCTGCCAAGCTGAAGAAGATTGTTTCTGCCCCCCAGGATCTTGGAATAGAATGTGGTGCAGGAAGACGGGGTGTAGAAACTTCCTCTGGACCACTCACCCCCTTACCCCACATTCAATTGTTTCTAAGTTTTTCCTTTTTAATCATGTTTCTCTTCTTGCACAAGAGATCCATTCATCTGCATCCATCCAAATAAATTTCTTTATGTCCTCAACTGTTGCTTGGGGCTTTTTTTGTAGATGAAAGCATCCATCTATCCTCTTGGGGTGTGATCTCATATCCTTGAAGACAATTCTCTTTGGGTGACTGGTGGGGAGCGGACACTTTGGGCCAACAGAGAAGCAGCTGCCAGTCTCAGGTTGAAGAAAAGCATTTTTGACTTAAGTTGTGAACAAAGAATATTTTTCCTCCCTGACCTACTTTCTGTTAACCTCCACCACAACCTGGGAAGGAGATGGGATAATTAGAGCAGCAGAGGGCGCTACAAGGTAAAAAACGAAGGGGCCTACCTCAAAGGACTCTGGGAGATAAGTTCCTTTTTTGAGGGACAAGAGTTATTAAGACTGAGACTGCAACACATCTTTTGGCCCCACCCAGTTCAGAGCCCCTCTTGAGTGGTGATTTTGGGCTAGGAAAAGGCAGCTTGCTTCAAGTGGGGCGTGGTGCCTGCAGGATATCTGGCATCTTGAGAGCTGCTCAGGCTGCAGATATCAATACAGTAAGGGAGATGGGTGGAGATATTGAAGGGGGCTAAGTCAAAGTAGATCTGTCCGTCCCTGCATTTTGGAGTCACTCAGTCATTCCGAAGTTGCAACTTTTGGAAGACCTAAGAACAATAGGCTTGAAGGCTCATTTCTTGTGCTCCTAATGCTCTCTGGGATTTGTGAAGAGCACTCTGGCTCAGGTCTGGGGAGCGCCGTGCTCCTTGACAATGTGCTTATAGCACTGAAAACTAAGTGAAGATGCGAAGTCTTTTCTATTTTCCCTTACCATTGATTGGTATAACATGTCTTTTGCCAAGTTTCACAACTTTATTTTTAAAATTTATTCAGCAGCTTTTCTGTGAGTAGCTTTGATGAGAATAATGCTCAGAGAATATATCTGTCTAATAAAAATGACAATAACAACAGCAGTAGCTAACGTTCATAAGTCATTTATTTGATGGGTGTATTGCATGTGTTATTTCATTTAATTTCCCAATAGTCCAGGGTAAAAGCTATTGTTATCTCCATTTTTCAGGAGTTAGGTCATGTTGAAGGTCACAAAGCAGGTAGATGTTGGACGTAATATGAACTAGGCAGGCTGGTTCCAGAAGTCCACTTGGCCATGATGCTGTGTGACCTTCTGAGAAGTGCCCTTCCTGAAGGAACACCTTTCAAAAAATGTTGGAAGGACATCAGGGCAGGGAAATCTTGATTATGTCACCCCAAGCAGGACCCAGAGTCTGAAACTTCATGTGAAGCATTATGGGAGAGGATGTGCCCCTCTGTATGTGAAGGACCATGAAACCCAAGTCTCTATTTTTGGATGTGGTCAAATGTAACTGAGCTGGGCAGTTAGAAGAAGCAGCTCAGCTAGTACAGGATTTCAGTGAAATTTGAATTCCAGATAAACAATGAATATTCTTTGAGCATAACTATGTCCCAAATATTGCATATTCCAAAGTTTACTAAAATTTTTGTTGTTTATTTGAAGTGTGCATTTAATTTGGTGCCCTGTATTTTTATTTGCTAAATCTGGCAACATTATCTGTGCCTATGTGCCTTTCTCCACTTTAAGTGGAGAAAGTTGTATTTCTTTATTGCAAAAGTATTTATTGATTATTATGTGGCAGACACAAGCCTGGGGGCTGAGGCTATCCACATGTTGGTGAAAAGCTAAACAAGGTCTTTATCTTTATGGAGCTTATATTATGCTCTGTGTGTGTGTGTGTGTGTGTGTGTGTGTGTGTGTGTGTGTTTGAGGGGGGAATGGAAGAAAGAAATAATAAATACACAAATATTTGATTATTTCAGATAGTGATGTGTGGGAAAATATGAACAGAGATGTAATTGAGGGTGATGATGGGTGGGGCAGGCAGCTAATTTACTTGAGCAGCTGGAGGCACCTCTCTGAGAGCTATTTGTGAAAAATTGGGACCAGAGTTTTAGCTAGAGAAGTGCAGCAAAAGAGGACCAGAAGGAAGGCCACTGTGGCTGAAGGGGAGTGAGAGCAAGGAGCAGATGTGGGCAAGGTTGGAGAGCAGGTAAAGGCTGGATCTTTGCAGGGTGTACAGGTCCAGGAAAAGGAGGCCAGTTGACATCATGTGTTTGCAGTTTATGAAGACCTGGAGAATGGAGTTTCCAGGGACAAGAGCAGAATTAAGGGAACCAGTTAGGGAATTATCATGGTCCCCTTAAGAGATGATGATGGTTGCAGGAGGTGGGGGCTGTGGAGATGGGAGAAGCAGATGAACTGAAGAAATACTTTTATGAGAACTGAGAAGTCTTACTGATGAGTAGGCTACAGGGGAAAAAGGGAGACAAAGGAACTCTTACAGAGACTCCTAGAAATACTCCTAGGTTTTGGGGAGTAGGTACTCTCTTTTGTAGAGCAGTGCTTTCCAAATGTCATGTCATGTCATGTGTGGCACATGGTCAGGTAGGGGCAGGCTCAGAGGCTCAAGCCACTTTAGGCACACGACCATCGTGAACACTATCTCAGCAAGCTTGAACCGGCTCATGAAACGTCACACACCAGGAAGCTCTGCTTGCAGGAGAGTTTTCCAGCTGGAGCCAAGTGTGTGCTGTAAAGGACTCTCAGGATCAGGGCATTCCCCCAACCACCCAAATCAAAGATTTTCAAGGCTAGCACAGATTTTAGAAACAATCTTGTCCAATTCTCTTCTCTCCCTCTTTACATAAGGGAGTCAGGGAATTATTTATTCCATTTATTGAGTATTACAAAGGTACTCATTCATTTGCTTCATTTATTGAGTTCTACAAAGTGCTCACTGCTGTACCAGGTGCCATGAGAGGGGCTGCTCAAAGTGTGATTTGTGGACTGGTGTACCAGTCTGTGAACAGAAGATGCAGAAATGGAGTGCAAATTACTTTTATGGCAGTGGGATATCCAAGCATGTGATCACTGATTTGCAGTTTCTTTCTTCCCTCTCTTTCTCCCTCCTCCTTCCTTCTCTTTCTCTTCCTCTCTCTCTCTTCTTTTCCCTTCATATCTTAAAGTAACTAATTTTTGTTGTCAAGTTAGTTCAGGGCTGGGGATATAGCTCAGTTGGTAGAGTGCTTGCCTTGCATGCACAAGGCTCTGGGTTCAATCCCCAGCACCAAAACAAAACAAAACAAAAAATTAGTTCCGGTTGGAGGGGGACCAACATCACCATTACCACCCAGTTTCCTTGGCATGGGCATCTGCCTCAGAGCCTCAGCTCACTCTTGTCATGTGACCTCAGAGCTGCCTGCTTCCCTCACTTCCCTTCCAACCCCTTCCTGTCAAAAGCCCTCAGATGGTCTTAGAGATTTCAGGCACCCTGTTTCATTCTATATCTTCTGCCCTGACATGAAGAAAAGATGATTCTTATTGTGGGCTTTAGCCTTTTGTTTTTCTGTAAGTGGATTCCTTTGTTGATGTTCATCTTGTTCTACCTCCCATTTCCCCTTCTCTGACTTATGAATTCTTGGCCTGTTTCTCTTGCACACTTGGTTTTGCAGTCATTCTCTGCCTCTGACTTTCATTTGAGTCTTTTTCTTGTCTCTCTCCATTGGGTTCCTCTCAGCTGGGCTTTGAGCTGAATTTGGTGCTTGGGGAGTACAGAATTCACTATTTTCTCATTTCTTCTCTTTTCAGACAAAGGCATGCTGTGTAGTCTGGTGACCCAGATTTCCCAAGACCAGACAGTGACAAGTGGCAGTGAGCTAACGTTACTCTGCACTTTCGATGTTAGCTACCCAAATCCAGATTTATACTGGTACCGAAAAAAGCCGGCTGAGTCCTTTCAGTTTATCCTTTACAAGGATGACACCAGATCTCACTATGCAGATTTTGCTCGAGGTCGATTTTCTGCGAAGCATGGTCAGACCCAGAAAACCTTCCACTTGGCCATCTCCCAACTGAGAATGGAAGACAGTGCCACTTACTATTGTGCTGTGGGTCTCACGGTGATGCAGGTGCCCAGGAAGTCTGCACACAAACCTCTGGAGAAGAGTTCAGCAGAGCTACGTCTCAGGGAAGGCCACAACCTGGACCTAGCATCCTTCTCCTGGTTATTTTGTGTTCCAGCTTGGCTTTTAGAGGTGCCCTAAAGTGACTACTGACTGATAAAAGGCTGGATCACATCCATGGGAAAACCCTGGCCTGTGAGGAGCAGAGCATTTCCTGCTTCTGACTCAGTGGGCCTTTAACATCTGAGTGACTTGTGTGGGCAAGGGAGAGCTGCAGCTTGAGGGAGTATTATCTTTGTGACCCCAAGTCTGTGCTGTGTTTGCTGTGAGGGGATCAGAAGGGCACAGGTGAAGGGCCAGTTAAGGAGAGGTCATCAGTGGTACCTTATTTTAATATCCATCATCATATTCATTATTTTGAATTGGTCTGTTTTCATTTTAAGAATCAAATTGGACACAAAATTAATTTACTTTGAAAACTTTTTCCTGTGTTCCCCTCTTTCTGTATCTTGTTATGTCTAGCCACCTTATTTCTTCTTGATATTTTCTTATACCTCCATTTTACTTACCATATTTGGTGAACATTTTTTTCTTTCACTGAAGAGCATCAAGATTCTCCTACACAGTTGTCTCCAAATCCCAGAATTCCAGTTTCCAAGGCCTTGAGTTTGGAGCTCAGTGTTGAGCCCAACAGAGATTATTTCCTCCAGGGAAAACTGACTTGGTGATGTTGAAATAGATATAGCCTCAGTCCCTGGAGCCCAGTTCCTCCTTTTACTTCTATTGGCTTCTCTATCTTGAAAGAACTGTTAGAGTTAATAGGGCTAATCCTAGGCATGGAGGAGACCTTAGACACTGTTTTACAGGAATTACACTGAAGTCCAGAGAAGGGGGTGGGGGGGATAAATATTCCCAGTGCCTTACTAATGTCCAGGGATGCTGAGGTGCACTTCTAAGGTTGTATCCTGCAGCTACACCCCAGGAGGCTTTACCAGTAGGCATTTTAGGCAGTAGTGTATCTGGCTCTTAAAAAGTAGTAGGCAGGGACTGAGGTCATGGCTCAGTGGTAGAACACTTGACTAGCATGTGTGAGGCACTGGGTTCGATTGTCAGCACAACATACAAATAAATAATAAAATAAAGGTTTATCAACATCTAAAAAAATATTTTAAAAAAGTAGTAGGCAGAGAATAACCACTGTATGGAACAACGGAAAGAGCATGGGGTGAGGGAGCCACAGGCCTTGGGCCAGTAGCTCTGTCTCCTGGGGCTTCTGTTCTGCTGCCTACGGAGTGCATCACAACCATCACACATAGTGGCCCCAGATGAATCTTCCCTGGCTCTTCTCTTAAATCTCTTCTTTTTCTTTCTTTCTTTTTTCTTTATGATACTGGGATTGAACCTAGTGGCAATTTACTACTGAGCTACATCCCCAGTCTTTTTAATTTTTTTAAATTTTGAGACAGGATCTTGCTAAATTGCCAAGGCTGGCCTCAAAATTGTGATTCCCCAGCCTCAGCCTTTTAAGTGGCTGGGATCAAATCTTTACTTGAGGCTCCTTCTGGTGAAAGAAATCCATGGTTCTGTGATGTATTAGGATATATATACATATTTTTCTGGTGTATAGGCCAGAGGATGGAGACTATATGACTGTTCAGTCTAACTGATATTCAGACAGACTCCTTGTCTCCTTTTTGGGGACTGTGTGAAGAAATTTTGGACTGGCAGTCTCGAGGTTTTGGTTGTGCTCCCAGGTGTATCTCTGCCTCACTGAATGACTTTGGACAAGGTATTTACTTCTTTGGCAGAACAAATTTTTTTCCATCTGCAAAGTGAGGATGCATTCTTCATTCCTACCAACTTCAGAGAACTATTCTCATGTTGCACAAGGTAACAGGAGTGAACGTTTTGGAAACAGGTATTTTTTCCATATACAGGGTGAAGTTGCATGGAGTCTTTTGTTTTTCCTTGGACAGACCTGGTTTATCCATCTAGGCATCCTAAACCTATTGACTCCTAGTGCACTAGGCCTCCTTTCCTTTGAGTTGTGAAGATTTAATGTGGGAGTTTGCAGTTGGCGGTGACAGGGGGAGTTGTTGGTGAAGTGAACTCTCTTGTAGAGTCATACCCTTTGCCCGTACTCCACACAGGAGCGGAGGGAACCCCAGTGCTGTGCTGCTGGGGCTCTGCTACTTAAGCCTGTGCACCTGGACAAAGCTGTGACCTTGCTGAGATGGGAGTCGCAGGGCTCAACGCCAGCCACATTGAGGGCTCCACTGTTATTATTGCTCTAATAGCAGCTGCTGCAAGAGCAGGAAACTCAGGGCTGCATCCCCCAGGCAGGAGCCTCGGGCTTGGGGCCCAGGAAGCTGCGGTGTTAACTTATAAGTGCAGTTTGGCTTTTGGCTGACTAGTAGTGAGTTTCACAGATCTGACTTTCCCCCCACGGTGGTCTGCAATGAATAAAGCCAGAGGTGAAGTGGCACATGAGGCAGTTTAATAAATGCAGCTGAGACGGGGGCTGAGAAGAAAGGCAGAAAACCACCAACATTAAAGGCCAGACAAAACAGTGTCCAGTGATCCAAACTCCCTGGGTACTGATTGGCAGGCAGGAGAAAAGAAATATATTATTTTTACAGGGAAAGATAGAGGTCTCACTTCTATTGCTCCCTCCAAACACCCTTGCATAATGAGTTGCTTGAAAGCAGGACCTGTATTTTATTCATCTTCTCTCTGTACAGTGCCTGGGATTTAGAGGGAGTCAGCCCATGTATGTTAAATTAGTTAACAGAAAGAAGTACCTTTCCTTTGTATTTTATTCTCATCTTTGCTAATAGAATAGAGAGTACTTAGATGAGAGTTTAAAACCCCATTGCCTGTTTGGAGAGTATTAGGGAAATCAAATGTAATTTCATTTGTAAGGTACCAGGAAAAGCAGAAACTGCTGAAATTGGCCCCCAACTCCTCACTGCCATGGAAAGTCTCTAATGTGACTGCTGGAGCGGATATAGAGGGTGAGCTAAACCACAGGAGGGAGGATGAGGATGCAGATTGGGATAAATCTAGTGCTGGGTTGAGCAGAACCTTCCCTAGGTAGGTAAAGGGACAGGGCTTTCCTCCTTCCAGGGCCTATTTTCCTCATGGAGAATGGAGTTGGTGACCTGTTGGTTCCCACTTTCTATTTCTGGAGGTAAAGAAAGTAAAAAAGGAATGAAACATCATTTTCAAAGTGTATCAGGTGTAGGAGTAAAATAAAATAGGTCCTTTTTTAAAATATATATCCTTCTGTCATTTTATAAAGCAGCATGTAAAATAGGACCATAACACCCATTCCTCAGGACTTCTGTTTTCTACCAGGCTAAGAACGAAGTGGAGTTGTTGCCTTTAATAGGAAATTGGTTTGATTAGCAGCTATTTAAATAAGACTGAAGCCTAGGAGACGGCATCTTCAAAAGCTTTTGATTTCTTCAAGGAGGGCAGCTTCCCCGTGCCAGTCAGCCTGCAAGTGAAGGAAAGTTGTTATAGAACCACAGTCAGTGAGTCTGGAAGGAGTTGTAGGGGTGATTATCTGGGGATGGTGGGTACTTGCCATGCTGTGCCACTGTAGGCATTGCTAATAGATTGCCTGTCACATGTCTCTTCTACACAGAGCAATAGTTCAGCTACTCGGTAGAGTCTCTCAGTGTCATGAAACCCATTTGCTATCCTGTAGTCACCTTAAACTCAGGCCCAGAGAGGGGAAGAAATGTAGCTAAGGTAACACAGTGGGGTAGTAACAAAGATAGGACTAAAACTCAGTTCTTCTGACTCCTAGAATAGCACTCCTTAGATAGCCTTGCTGCCTCTGGTCCTGGGATTATTAGTAAAGTGGCAGGTGGGGCTGCACACCCATTTGGAAATGACTGGGCATGATTACAGTTTGGGTCAGACCAGTCCAATTCTCTAAGTCTAGGGTAGTTCCTAGAATAGGAGTTGGGACTGATGAATGTTTGGGTTATTGGAAAAAGAATAAGAGGTAGGAACTTCATGGGCAAGCCTAGTACCAGGTTTGAACATGTTCTAGATTGCCTGAAAATGGAACACAAGTAACAGGCAAATAATTAACAACTCAGCACCAACTTTGGCAAACGCTGAGCGACTGACAATGGACTGTCCACTACTAATGGGGGTGCATGTTCATCCCTTGAATGTTCTTCAGGTGAAGCTCTACTTATGGCCTTGCAAATAACCCATGGTCCCTTGGCTGAAGAAACAAAATAGTGTTAAAAAGACTAATTCTCCTTATTTAGTTTTGATTTTCTCCCAGGGGTGGAAGTGGTAATTATTGGGGGGCATATTAGAAAAAAAAATACCTTAGAGTATATAACAGGAAGTCTGGCTTAAAATAAAAGGATAAGAGGAGGAAGGGATGTTATACTGACTGAGATGGCTTGCCTTATTAGTTCTAAGTGTTTCTCTATGTATTATTTCCTTCCCAGTGCTTCTTGGTTTCTTATAATTTCTAAACCTCTTTCTCCTATGTGCAGTATAACTTGGGTGGAGGTGGGAATAAGAAGCAGCTAATTCTTACCTTAAGAGAAAAATAACTTGGCAGTCAAGAGAAAATTGATGGCAACGCTCTTAGCAAACAGCATTCGTAGTCCCAGCACTGTGAGGGACATCATGTTCACCTTCTCAGCATGCACTGTGGTTGAATAAGAATGAAGACGGTGGCTTTACAGGAGACTAAATTCCCTTCTAGAAATGGGGTCTACAACACTGATGCCAGCCTGCCCCCAATCACCATGGCTCTTTCTGGCCTGCATACTCAGCTTGGAACTGGAGAGCACCCTGGGACCTCAGGCTGCTGCTCCCACCCAGTCGGCAAGTTTTGGAAACGCATACTGGCAGCCAGGCAAGCTCTGTTGGGAAAGTCAAGCAGCTGGTTTTCCCTTCTTTTGAAGAGTTTTTATTTTCTTTTGCCATCTGATGCTTTTTGGTCCCAGTTGACAACTACAGAGTTTACTTCCACCCTCAGTTCTTAAATTGGTACTTTGACTTGAATTTACCTTTTGGTTCATGGCAGCTCTCTGAAGTTTGGTTAATGCTTTTAGACTCCACTGGGTTTTGATTATCTAGAACAAACAGTAGTGGTCAAGGTTACATTGGCAACTGAGAGACTCAAAGAATCTTTTGGTTTTAAAAGTGGCTGAGACTTACGGTAAATAAACTGAGGACCAGGGAGTGTAACTTAGCTAAGGTCCTACGGCCATTTACACAGCCAGAGTACTTCCTGTTCTGGGATTTTTGGCACCAGAAGGCCAACATCCAGGCATCCCCTAACATGCAGTGGAACTAGAATTCTTAACCCCATGACCGACTTGGGTGCCCTATTTAATGCTGGACCAGACTGCACCTGAAACTTCAACGACAGACTGTGGAAGTGGGGCAGTCATTTGTATGAAAGAGCCTGGTTGGTGAAGAGGAAAGATGGGGATGAGATGAGACTTTATCTTAGATTCAACCTAGGGATGCAAGCATTTCCTTCCCAGTCAATGATGAGCACCATGCTAAATTGAGGACGATCTGTCCAGAGTTCACATCTCTAACTTCTCTTTCCCCCCAATTTCCCTTCCCCAACAGTCTCCAGTCCCTTGAAATCATATACCTACCAACTGAGTCTGTCTTTAATTCAAAGTCAGTGGAGTGCACTGTTTCATCGTTGTGTTGAACTGAACATGTCACTGAATTCGGATCTTCATACCGACCAAGCTTGATAGCACTGTACTTCCCACTGGGAGAGACGACTATAGCAGGGTCAAATTCTGCTATCTTCTTGGATGGTTTGAGACTTATATGTACATTCTTGGGGTAGAAATCCTTCACCAGACAAGCAACATTTGTTCCATTTCTCATGATGAAAACGGATGGTTTGGTAGGAGGCTGAGTTCCTGCAAACATCATCGACTTGTTGCATGAGATGATGAATTACAACTTTACAGAAGTTAAACAGTGGTGGTTACCTCAATTCTCCTGGGGCCCAACACTACGATCCAGTACTCCCTGCATTTTATTAATGGAGAGTAGAAATGAAAGGTAGTCAGTGTGACTTCTATTTAGGAGCTGCTAAGAGATAGGGCTAGAAGAAGAGAGAGAAAAGTACAACTACAAAGAAATTTTTGGATCATCTGGGTTTCAGTTATTTATGACTTTTTAATCAATCTTCTGGACAATTAAATTCAGGCTACATATCTGCGTATGTCAGTTGATTTATTTTACATGCATGGACCCTTGGAGGGAGATTGGGATTGGTACTTATGCCTTGCATTGTGTCAGTTGAAGAATCAAGGATCTGAGAAGGTCTGTATGATGGGCTCAGACACTCTGAGGATGGCAGTGTTGGAGTCACTGCAGGGTGTCATCCCCATTTTATGGACCAGAAGAGATCTGCTGAAGTTAAGTGGCATGTCTCTGCCTTCAGTTTTGCATATTTATTCTTTTGGAAGGACCTGACTACTGTGCAATTTCTTTTGAGTCTTTAATCAGAGGAGAGCAACTATTATTCTCAGAAAGTACTTACAGGCATAAAGCTAGTTTAAATCCTTTTTTTCTTGTTTTATTCTAGGAGGAGCTATGGAATGTTGGTCCCAGTAATTGGGTCCCCTACTGGCCTTGTCTTCTTTCATGCCTTTACCTTGAACTATCATCTATCTGCTACTCCATGTATGCATCTTTTTCTTTCCTTAAAACTGAAAGTCTTGAAGCTTTGAGAAAGGTACTAATGATTTTTTCACACTGTGCCTTATTGAAGTTTTTGAACTGTGATAAATTTTGTGTCCATGGAAACTTGGATTCATAGGCTATCTCAGACTATCTCTTAAAGAAGGAGACTTGCTAGTACCTGGAGTCAGGAAAGAAAACCAACCTGAGCATGGCAATCTGGATGTATTTCCAATCCTAAGCTTCATTTCTGATTTTCCATATTAATTGCTCCTATGAATATGGCTTAGTATTGGTAACTATGGAGTGTTTAATACCACTTCTTGGTATTAAATGAAAAATATGTTGAATTCTAGTGTACTTTTATTTTCTGTGGTCTGTAAGTAAGACGTTAAGTATTACTAAATGGAAAGTCTTGATAGTGAATGTGGAGACAGGGAAGAAATGATTTTGCTAGTGCTCTGCCCAGAATCTGGATTTGAGCTTCTGCTGTGTGGCTCATGCCTGTGGAACTAGAACAGATTGCCTGGTTGCAACTGGTTGGTAGGGAGTGATGGCCGGTCAGGAGGTTCCTGCTGAGCGTCACTTAGTAGATGGACTTGGCTAATCAGGGCTTTCCTATGGAATAAGCTGTTCAGAGAAACCCCCTCATCACTGCTATCATAATCTCCATTTTTTCCTCTGCCAAGAAGCTCAGCCAAAAGACTGTATTCTTTTCCAATCACTCAGGGCTGGAAACTCATTCCGAAGAATCAGATTCCTTTTTTGGCTTTAGCTCTAGACAAGAGGGGAGATGGGGATTTTTCAAAGGGCTTTCCTGGAACTGCCTTCCAACCTGCATGAGAAAACCTTAACTGTTCTGTTTCCTTGCATAGCTGAAGACCCTGATAGCAGAAACAGATAACCCTAGAGATAACGGCTGGAAACCACAAGCCTCCCCACTCACCTCCCTTCACAACCATGGTATTTCTTGTTCACTATCCTGCCTTTGGCTTGGTTTTCAAGGGAGGATGATTAGTTTTCAAGGGAGTTATGAGTTAGAAAGGATATTTACCCATAAGAAAGAAAACCAGAACAACAAACAAACCCCCAAACAGCAACAACAAAACCCTCAAACACTGTCTTCTTGGTTATTTAAGGGTGATCCAATCCTACTCTGATTTATTTGCACAATAAAGGCTTGCTTGGGATTTAAAAATCTAAATGAATCATGCAGTTGCCAATGATCACTTTAGGTTGGGGAGATTGGTTTCAAATAATTTTTTTTCAGTACTGGGGATTAAACCCAGGGATACTCTACCACTGAGCTACATTCCCAGTCCTTTTTATTTTTTATTTTGATGCAGGGTCTTACTACATTGCCAAGGCTGGTTTGAACTTGTGACCCTGCTGCCTTAGTCCCACCAACTCCCTGGGATCTATTAGCAGTTCAGAAAGAACATAATACACTGATTTTTTAAAAACATTTTTTCTTCAGACTCTCTCAATTAATGTCTATATGTTCAAAATAATTGAAAGAAAATTGTTATACTTGATCCATTCTTTGGTATCATGGTAACCAAAGAAAAGGCTATCTGAATGAACTGAACCTTTCTTTTTAAAATATAAATAGAATGCACTCAGTATAGTTGCCATATGTATCCTTGATGCCTTTATATTTGACTTAAACAAAAATTTGAAGTAGTATAAAATTTAAGGCAAGATTTAAATCTTATGTAAGATTTAAATGAAAGGTTTAATTGTTTATCTTCTGAGACTAGTCTCACTTCTTGTTCCATGAATATAATTAAATTTCAATACATGTTTAGAGTGAATTTGGACAACTGTTATTTTATTTTTACATTTTCTTTTATTATAAGTACTAATACAATACTAAGATTATGTGTTGGTAAACAATACAAAAAGGAGTATATACTCTTCCTGAACAGTCTTTCTTAATTTATGAAGTCAGATATCTTCTATTTTAGTTTCACATTAGAAGTCTTCCTGGTCCTCTAAGAATCACAACATCTGTAATTGATATTGCTCAGAATTTTAAGACTGTCTGCCAATATAAAATTTAACATAAATTCTGAAAGTATGCTGTACCTGATTACTTTATCAAGCTAACCACCTTTCTCCAAGATCTTCCAAGTTGCAGAGCATTTGTGAGTTGTAAGGAGGTATGCATGTTAGTCAAGGGTATGTTTAGGATCAAGCAACTTCCTGGAGAATTTGGGCCAAAGTGTTCCTGCCACTATCTCCCCTGCACGTGAATACTCCAACTATTAGTACAATTTTTTTTCAGATTATATTTTCTGGATCACACTGAGAATTTCAGCAATAAGTGGGAACTGTGGTTTTAACATTTATATATTTAAAAATGAAAATAGCCACTTTAGTGGCTCAGTGTCTCCACTCTGGCCTACTTCATCTCTGTATCACTCCATTCCCAGTTACAAGTCTATCTACTCATTAGAATATATAATGTTAACTGGATGGTTGCCCCAGTCTCAGGGCTCAAATTATTCATAGAAATATTGGGGAAAAATCAACTCACGGGGTTCCACGAAGAGTTCGGTGCCAGTTCCAAAAAACATCTGTCGGGTGTCCCAGGAGCACATTGTGACACTGCCTTACAGGTAACCAGCCTGGGGCTGGTCCTGGGGCCTGGGCTCAAACATCTGTGCCCTGCCTCCCCAGCCTGGTGTCTCAACCTCAAGACCTACAGCTCAGAGAACTACAAAGCTGCCTTTGATGAGGCCAGGGGCCGAGAAGAGTCTCAGTTCCCTTTGAAGCTAATAATAGTTGAACTGCTGATGGGAAACTGAGCTCAAAGTCCCCATCTAAAAGATACTGGGACAGAGTTGAGACAGGGCAGGGAAGTTTGTCAGATGACTGTTATCTGCCTTTAAGTTGGAAAACTTAACTCCCAGTTTATTGAGAGGTCTCTCCAAGAAGAACACAATAGTTTGATGGAGGGGTGGAGCACTGGATATTGGCATTTCTTACCATGAACGCTAGGCCAAGGAGAGGAGGGCTGAGCAACAGATCCTGTTCTCATTCTCTGGTTCCCTTCTCTTGGGTTGCAAATGTTGTTTTTTGATTAGAAACCTAATTTCTCCCCATCACTCACAGTGAGTCTCACAATAATAAAGAATCTGCTTTCAAATTCCCTGAGCCTCATGAAAGACTTTCTAAGGACCTGAGGGTTGAGTAAGAAATTGGATGCTGTTGGGGGATCCCATTGGTGCTGTGTGCAGTGGAAGCAGGTCAGAAAAGCCAGGGCTTGCTTTGACTTGTTCATTTTTGTTTTATAATTTCTCCTGACTCTGGATCCAGATTTGAGTCTCAGGAGTGTATAGTAATCATGTGAAACAGAACTTAAAGACCATGAGGATTACGCTCTCTCATCACCCCAACTCAACAGTCTAGAGCTAGAGCTGGGCAAAAGAGAATGACAATTGTGTAGGGCCATTATTTGCTGTCAGAACTTTAAGGACTGGGGACTTGATTTGAAATTTTCACTTCCCCCACTTGAGCTTCCCATCATTATATTATATTCCATCTCTGCAGGAAGGCAAAACCGGAGAAGCAAATGGAGCATCCTTGGAAAGTGTGGTCAGTGTCCCAACAGAGAAGCTAAGCATCATTTTCATCAATTTCCTTTTCCCTTAAGATTCCCAAAGGCACAGCCTCAAGATTTGATTCTAACACTGCAGATAATTCTGAATTTCAAGTGGAAATGATTTAAAGGGAAAATGAAACACAATACTTTTTGCTCAGATGCAATTTGCCAAACATCAATCAGACTGCAATCAGCTACAACATGATTCTGTCTCCCTCCTTCTTTTCATTGTTCTAATCTCTCTCCCTTCAAAGATAAGAAAACTCACCAAATTCTACATTTCTCTGGAAGAAACAGGCCATGAAAAACTCCTACAAGTTCATATTATCCTCTGAAATGCACTGGCCACTGTTGAGATTGTCAGATGGCCTCACCACATTCATATTCCTTTCCTACTTCTTTATTCCCTCTGAAATAAACAAAGTTGATGTCTAACCATGCAGGAAGTGACACCTGTCCCACTGGACTTCTCATTTTGGAAATATTCCAAAAGATTATTGCTCTCTGGCCTGGTCCCAGTGATTGACTGCTGGCAGCTGAACTACCTGAATATAGCCCCTGGATTTTTAAACACTGGAGCAGGTTACCAGTGGACATTATCTCCAGGAGAACATCATTACTTCTCCATTGCTCTGAATTTGGTGGCTGTGTTTCTACATCAGATGTGGGTTCCTGGACCCTTGTGCAGAGTCCCCACATTCAGGGCTAACAGGAGGCGGATGAGCATGTAACTGCTCTCTGCAGACCCAGGCTGGGGTGGGACCTTGGGGATCATTTAGTCTGAAGAAGTCAAGATGATTTAATGGAAATTCTCAGCAAAAAAGGAGCAAAGGCAGAATTGGCTTCCGAAAGAGAGAGAAAGAGAGAGAGAGAGAGAGAGAGCGAGCTTTTTTATTTACATCTTTCATAATATTTCTCATCTAACACTCCGTCCTATGCTGTGACCATGACTTTTTTTGCTCATAAACAGTGGAGAGACCCTCCTGATCTAGAGCTTGCAAATTCATCATTCATGGAGGTCAGAACCAGAAGCCTGACCTAGGGATTTTTAGATGGTCGTAGAAAACTTATCAATACCAAGCCTTAGAACAGAGTTTCCAAGCATACACAGAATATTTTCTTAACAGAAACGTAATATGTTTTCCCTCAACTTTAACCTTGACTCTGCAACCAACAGTGACTTTCTAATTTAGAACCTCCCAACTTCCCAAGAAGCCCATTACTCAGTACTGGGCTCCAACAACTCAGGGTATATGTACACCTAGCTTTGGTAACTCGCGCAACTTACGTGGTTCCACGATGAGTTCGGTACCTCTTCCAAAGATGAGCTGCGCTGTTCAGGCACGACTCTAGGCCTCTGTACAAAAAACCTCATAACTATTTGCCCCTGTCAGTCTAGTTCATCTGTTTGGAAGGGGGCAGGTGGAGCTGGATGAGGGTAGCTGGAGACATATAACTTTGTAAGGGTTTCTGAGGTCTAAGCATTGTATTTTGGCAGTTTGTTTGATGCCTATTATCTTCTGAGTGTCGACATTTAGGAAAGTCCCTAGTTTTCTGTTATTATTTTCTCAATGTGCTATTTCTTACTTCCACATCTTGCTTTAGGACCATATATTTTCAGGGAGAAAGGAATCATTTTGGTTTTTCTGTGAGCAGCCAAATGATCATTGTGAGCAGAAATATAACTGTAGGGTTCGAGTTGAGTCAATCACAACAGGACTGTGCCTCAGTTGGAGGGGTAAGGACATGATACCTGACTCAGAAGGCTGGGGGACCAGCCAAAGGACCATAATAATCCTAGATAACTACCATGCGTTTAAATACTTTACTACTTGACAAACAACGGGTGTCTGTACTCCTTCAACAAACACTGTAACCAACTCCATGAGGCATATTATTAGCTCTGTCTCATGGATGATGCCACTGTAGGTAAAAGTGGGTTAGACAGTGAAGACTGAGCTGGGCTTCACTCTCAGGTCTCTGGAGTTTCCATCCATTGAACCAGAGTAATAGGTGACACCTCAGTAGCCTCAGCTGTCACCTGTCCAAACCTCTATGATCACACAAGGGCTAATTAACAGTTACATTGGGAGAGTTTTGATCTCTTTCCAGTGCTTTTTTTTTTTATTTTTCACTAAATCACAGATTTTCCCCTGGGTCATTGGACATTCACACCACTGGACTCCCCTGCTTTGTCTACCAAATTATTTCTAAGACTTGGTCTGGGGGAATCATCAGGATTATAGTGTGTGAAAGCCAGAAGACAGCTTGGAATTCTTTCCATCGAACTATAGAAAAGTTCCATCAGTCAAAGAGAAGGGTCAGAACTTGGCTTCTGTGTTTTGGTTTAAAGGGTCTTCATTACACCTCACACCCACATCTGGAAGGATTAGAGTGTGGGGTCTGGTTACAGTGCCCTAGAACTGTGTCTGGTGAGTGCACAGACGGGGAGGAAACTGCTTCTCTAGAGTAGGTCAGGCAGAGGGGAGACAATGAGGGTCCCAGGAAGGACAGTGGATTAGGAGGGTTAGCAGGAGCACACACCCCAGCCTGGATTTGATCAGAAATCCAATCCCTGTCCCTGAAACCATCCCTTGCTGAATTACCAACTGGAGGAATTTTTCAAAAACCTGAGAACTGTTTCCTTATCTGGAGACTTAGGGAAATATTTAACAAAGGCAATCTCCAAATATAGTAGAAGGAAAAGTAAGTTGCTTATGTTGTTCTAACTCCAAATAGGCTCTTTTGCCAGAGATCAATATTTTTCTACAGCTGATAAACCTAATCCAAAAACCACTTTGCTTTTCTCTTTATGCAGCCCACCCTGGCCCCAGCTGCCAAGTCATGTGAAACCCATCAGATGGGATTCTCTGTCCTATCTGGTCCAATGTCTGTTCCTCTTAGTCTTAGGGACTGTGCTTCAGGTCAAAGCAGCAGAGGACTCCTGGGTCACAAAGAAATTCAAGCTTTTCTCCATGTTACAGTCTGACAGAATTTGTTTTCTGCATGAGAGACTGTAGACTGGAAAGGAATTTTTGCTTTGATTCAGGATAAGGAAGGATGAAATGGTGGTTCTAGATCTGTGGTTGTTAGCCTCTGGGTGACACTTAGGTGGGATAAAGACCTAGTGGGTTATGTCCTCCACTCATTCTAACCTTGCATTATTGAAATTCCATTTCCTATCCAGTTGGAGTTTTGCACCGTGCAGCAGATAGATTTTTCAGTACATAATGGAATTAGGTTCTTCAGTCTGTTTTAATAATATGTTCATGAATACTAAATTTTAGCAAGCTTTAAGTGCCACACTCACACTTAGAAGTGACAGTTAAATTAGCTTCTGTCATACATAAAAATCAGCGTTTATGAGATTGTCTGTATGTCACTCAAAAAACCAAGGAGGAACTGTGCATTTTCAAATCAGTACTGAACTCATGAAGCACCCGAGAATCACTAAAATGGAGGGTGGTTCTCAGCTGTGTTGAAGCAGGGGGATGTCAGGAGGTCTGAATCTGTCTCTTGAAACCTTGGCTGAGTTCCAGAAGTTCACTGAGCTTTATCTGCCTCTTATAAAATGAAGATACTATCCTCTGTGTTGGTAGGTTGTAAGATAAAATAAAAGGAGGTACATAAAGCATTCTGTAAACTAGAAAGCCCCAATGTAATTATTAGAATGTTTATTGGGTTTAGACTCAGAGGAAATGAGTTTTATCTGAAGAAGGGGATGTAATTTCACTAAGAGCAGAGCTCCCCCACAGGAAGGACTGTTGGGAGAGGTTGCAGAGGGAGAAGAAGTCCTATTTCTTGGTGTTTTTTGAGCTGAGGATGGTGCCCACCTCAAAGGGTCATGGGTGAGGACTGGAATCCAGGTTTCTGTCTTACTTGATCTTTTCTCTAAGTCAGGTGTGACTTCCATTTTACTCTCTAGTTGTCTCTCTCAACTCCAAAAGTAGAAGTCCTTACATTGACCTACCAGTCACACTTCCCCACCCCCTTAACAATCTGACCTCATTTTCAAAATCTCCCTTGGCTCTTCCTTTCCTCCAGCCATGCAGCCTCCTGACTGTTCCTCACATACTCCAGGCAGCATCGTGTCCTCTGTTTGGAAGAGCAATTCCTCCAGATAGCTGCTGACTCATGCTGCCACCTCCTCAGGTCTCTGTTCAAATGTCTCTGCTCCAATGAGGCCTTCTGTGACTCCTCTAAACTGCACACTGCTCCTTCCCACTAGGGTTCTTTATTCTACTTTCCTGCCTAATTTTTTTTTTTTCACAGAGCTTATTGTCACCTAAAATTGTATATATTTTATCCTCTGTCTTTTGTCATTAAAAGTAAGCTCCAAAAGAAAAAAAAAGTAAGCTCCAACAAGGCATGGATTTCTGTTTAGTTCATGCTGACTTCTTGGTACCTAGAACAGTGCTTGGCACTTAGCGGCAGTGACACATTACAGGTTGTGACTCAGGTTTGGTCCTGTGGGCTTCCAGTTTGCTTCCATTTCTATTTCCTTTAGCCTTAACCACAACTGACTTATCCTCTGACTGATTGATTGATTCATTCATTCACTCCTGTAAAAAACATTTATTTAGTGCCTTGAATGTATTTGTGGATATAGTAAGGAACACCTTAAAAGTCTTTGCCCTCCTGGTGCAAGGGAGACAGATGATAAATCAATATAAAGTTTCAGGTGGACCAGAGGGCTATAAACAATAGAACAGGAAAAGGGATCTGCAGAATGACAGGTTGGGGAAGACTTTACTGGAACTGACATTTGAGTATAGACCTGAAGGAGAAGGCAAGAAAGTTATACTGAGTCTCTAGGAGGAAAAGGCTCCAGGGAGAGGGATGTGTAGGTGCAAAGGCTCCAATCTGAGACATGCTCATCAAGAGTGAGAGAGGATACCAAAGATGGCAGACCCACGGCCTATGGCTGGGAGCACTGGGAAACTTATCTTTTGGAATTTTGGAAACATACTGATGAGCCCAGGATTTTATGTTCCTTTTCCTTAGGGAAAAGAGATACTCCAGTCATCATCTGGACCTTTACATGGTTAGGGGCTCTCAGGCCCTGGGGTACAATGTGAGGGATGGGCCTCTCCTGGCTCCTCCTGGGGAAGGAGAATGGCTGTTTGGGTAACTGGTTTTGGCGAGGGGACAGGAGTCCCTCCTTGATGAAGAAGGTGGTAAGGGTGGCAGCTGGAAGGGAAGCTGCATAACTGTTGTTTCAGATTCAGCTGGAGCTTATTAGAAGCCTGAGGGACAGGTTGGACCAAGCAGGAAGAACCTCCATGGGTTTTTCCATTCACCAGGACTGTAACCCTGATAGAAGAGCAGAGGGCTTACGAGCACAGATTCTGGAATCAGACAGATGATTCAAATTATGACTTTGCTAAGTTGTGTGATCTTAGGGAACCCCTCTGAGATTGTTTTCTGATTTGTAAAATGCAAGTAATGGTAACTATTCCCACATGATCTCTGTGAGGACTGAATAAATGACATTTATAAAGTGCCTAGCCCTGTGGTCTGACATATGGTGGGTACTCAAGAAATGGTAGTTGCAGTAATGATGAAATATAACAACAGCAGTCTAAGTCCATCTCCTGGCCCACTCTGTGAAGAAGTTTCTGATGATGGTGGCCTTTTTCTAAACTCCTGCCATTGTCATTCTCAGGAGCACACATCCTTGGTGGCACCTCACTGCATACTATGTAGTCCTGTTCTCTGTTTCTGTTTCATGAAGTTAAATGGTAACTCCAGGCTTTCTCTATCTAGAGGGCTAAAATGTGCAGTGGGATCTATGGCAATGGGTTTGTATAGACCCGTTCTGTTAGTTTTATGCTACCTGCAACTACAAACTTGAAAGATGCTCCTGAGGAAAGAAAGCATCAAAAGAACGTAGGCTTCTGAGAAGATAAAGGCTGGTTACAATGATGACTCTTTAATCCACTCTCAGTTGGCTAAAAATGTGGTCACCATTCAAAGATAGTCTGGATGCTTCTAATCTTTTCATTTTAAAGAATGATGGAATGTACCTGCTCAGAGTTTTCCGAACTTTAATTAATCACATCTCCTTCTTTGGAACTATAATCCATCTGTTAGAATTTGCTAAACAATTTTCTTTAAATTTACTCACTCTTTAACTTCTAAGTTAACTTACAAGGAAACTTTAAGTCATATGGGTTTGATGACCTACTTGTACTATTCTGATCTCTATTAAAAGAGCAATTCAAAAGAAAAAGTCTATATGTGGGTCATCTAAAATCAGATGCTGTGCATGCCCCACTCACAGAAGTTGTGGACCAAGTAAATCAGTAAATAGAGGAACTTCATTCATAGGAAGTGCTTGGTGAAAAAAGGGAGGTCAGGGAAATCAGCCACTAACATTTTTGGGAATGTGAATAGACTCTTACTTAGCAAGAAGTTATAAAGTAAAAAAATATTTAAAGGCATGTGCCTGAATTACCTGAATTTACAAAATCTTACTAAGATTTTTATTATTATTTTTTTAAACGCGAATTTCTCTGCTCTGCTTCTGGAGCATAGCATTGACCCCTGCAGTGCATGAGGCTGGAAATGCCTTCTGAGACTTGTCCTTTTCCTTCCTCTGTCCTCAACAGTCTGCTTCCTTCACTTTATACACCCAGGACTGTCCTATTCCAGACTATTCTCTGAGGAACCTACCCCATTGCATTCTTCCATCTTGCTTCTCTAGAGCTTTCTCTTGCCTTAGAAAACACACTGAATGTCAAAGCGCCAGAACCTGTTGTTTCTTTTCTAGTAGCCAGTTTGGCAGATATGGGACCACTGACCCCCATTGCTAGACTTCTCTAGGACCTTTGAAAACATTTTTTGTATTGTTTTATTAATTCTCTGGCTTAAGATACACATTGTCTAACTTGAAACTTCTGCCAAGTAGAAACCATTTTTTAAAATTTTTGCAAAGCAAGACACTACTGAGTTCCAATTTCACTTGAGTGATAACAAAAGATGCTTTCTGTGTTGAGCACAATCCTTCAACAACATCAGCACTGATTCCTTTACAACAGTTAATTAGTGAGTGGCACCATATCCTGTTTGTGGGGAGAATGGACAGCATGAGTCCTGAGGGAGCTTCTGCTGGCTGTGTCCTACAGACTTCAAAGCATTTTTTAGTTGGAAGCATTACACATTCACTTTGTTCTGCCTGGAATCTGGTCTCACTGGGAACCACAACCATTTTTCTCGCTAAAAACCAAATTTTGCAGCTCAAACAATAAGAAACGAATGTTGGGAACACCTTCCTTCCTTCTAAAGAGAAATGTAGCAACACATTTGTAGCAGATGTTCACTTGCTCTGGCTGTACCCTCCCTGCCCAGGGAACTGGTGCAGTTCTGCACTCTCCTGGGAGCAGGTGTTTGGCTTATGGAAGGTCAGAACTGTTCATAATTGAACCACTTTAACAGGATCACCTGGCTCAGGTCAACCTCATTCCAGGTCCATTCTGACTTTGCTTGGGAATTTGGACCTATGACTCTTGTTTCTTTAGCCTGACCAGCATCCTGTGCATTGGTCAGTGTTCTCTCTGGCTCTTTGGAGCTGTTATGAATTCTTTCACATCCCCAGATTCTACTCTTTGGTGATACCTTCCCCTGACTCCTGTGGAGGAGTTAAGCACAGTTCACCTCCTCCCGGGAGTCCTCCTGCACGCTGTTCTATGCATGCTATCTGTACCTCTCTCACATTCTCCATAGGTGGAGGATGCCTTAACCCCAAATTCCAGACAAATGGGTTACTTACTTGGTTCCACAGTCACTCGGGTTCCTCTTCCAAAGATGAGCTTGTCAGTAACACAGCTGTTGAGGGTGATCCAAAAACCTCAGCTGCTTTCCTGTCCCCCTCCTTCCCATGAGCTTTGGGGCAGGAGGGTCTTTCATGCTCAGTTCCTTGAAAGGTGGAACTTGCTGCTCATCTAACTGATTTGTGATGATTTAGTAACTCCAGGTAGGGGCAGATTTCCTTTTGGGAGGCTGTTATCTGAGGATAGGTGGAGCACACATGCCCATGGTGAATGTTTCCAGCATAGTGGTTTATGAAGTTCTCTGAGTGGTAGCTTTTTGTTGTTTTAGATTGTTCTCATTTCCTAGGCCCACACCTAACTCTGTCTCAGAAAGCTGCCACAATCAAGGTGGAGAGGCTTAGTGTCCTTCAATCCTCCAGAGTTGAGACCTTTGCAATCACCAGTGTGGCTTTAAGCTCAGATAATGTAAGGCACAAGGGCAGACAGGGCGGCATGAAGCACTGATCGGGTATGGGTGGCTGGAGATCACCTACAAACAAATTGATGTCCCCGCCTTCCCAAACTGAAAAAATCAAGTGCTCAGGCAAATCTCTTTAGGGACTTGGGTTCAGAAATTCCACATGAAATGCCCCATATAACTATTTTGCAACAGAAGCAACATGAAAGCGAGACAGGGATCATTTTTAAACAAACACCTATTTGGATCCTCCGTATGTGCTCAAAGAAAATGTAGTGCCATTTTCACCCAGGGAAGAACAGCAGCAAGTGAGGCCAGCAGCTGGGGTCATCTCTCTGGTCCAGTTGACTTCTTGGCATCCTTTCTGGGCTATATACCCCGAGGGAAGGCTGCCTGCCCTGTTTGTCCCCTGTGGTGCCAGATACAGGCTGAGGATTTCCCCAGGGAAATGGCACTTGTGCGCCTGCAGTTTTTGTACAGGTCTCTGTGGGTTTTGTAGCACCGTGTATATCCCCCCAATCACAGTGCTACAGAGCTTTACAAAAATCTCCTCTGGTTTCACAGCATAGGCTTCTGAGATCCCACAGAGACAGATGTTTGCTTGAAATCATGCTCCAGCAAGATCAAAGGGGTTGACAGTTAGGTTAGGCCATGCTGGTCCAGGTGCTCCTGTCTGAAGCGCTCTGCCCCTCTGGCGAGATCTGCCCTGGGGTGGTGACTAGAATGGACTTCCAGAAGTTAGCATGTCCATTCCCATCTGTACTTTCTGGCCGGTCTGCCCTCAGATGGCTTCCCACCAAGGAGCCTGTCAGGTATCTGAATGTATTATGTGTCTTCTACTTGCTGCGGGTTAGGCAGAAAATGTGGTCAATATAATTTCTCCTGTCACCTGCTTGGCTTCTGAATCACCTTGGCCTGCCCTTTTTTACACTTGAATAGTGCTATACTGTCTACAAAGGGCTTCATGTAAATTTAAAATTTTATCCTCTCCATTGACTTCCCAGTTGTTTAATTCAGGGCCAGTAGCCCATATGGTGTTTTGTGCAATTTTGAAAAAGGCAGCCTGCTGGGTGAATGCAGAGGCGGCCCCTGGGGCTCAAGCTTGACAAACAGATCACAGTTCTTTGAGTTTTACAAAAAGTATCCCTTTTTCCAGATGATGCCACTCTGCACCAGGGCCTCAGCCACTCCAGCAGGGCATGGGCTGAATGTTAGCCCCACTTGTCCTATTGACCAAGAGCCCTTGTGCAGGGCACAACCTGGGCAACCAGACGCAGTGGCTCTGGCCAAATCGAAATGACTCTTTTTAGTGAAATCCTTGCTCAATTTCTGATTTTTGGCCCAGTCATTCCCTTCTTGAAACTTTTCCCTGAAGCTCTCAAAACACTACTCTCATTTGCTCTTGATCTCTGTGACTATCACTGTGAAAACAAAGCAACATGACAGGTTCATTGAAAGTGACCTTAAATGTTAACCATTAAAGGAGAGAATGAGGGCTGGGGTTGTGGCTCAGCGGTAGAGCACTTGTTTTGTTGCTGTTAATCAAAAGGGAGCAGGATTAAAAAAAAAGAGGTTGATATTCACACTTTTCTTGGAGGTCAGCCAAATGCACAGCTTACTTTAGGTATCACTATTTAACTCAACCATCTTCCTGAGGACTCCTTCCACCCTACATGCCACTGCACGCCTGCTCCACAGACTCCAAGTGTTCATCTCTATACACAAAGTCTAACATTCTTTTGCTGATTAAAAAAAAAGGAAAAGAGGAAAAGAAGAAATGTTCTCGCCTCATAACAATGTAATGAGAGTGGCTTAGGGCAGGGAGCAGGGAAATGTGGGGGGCCAGATAAGAATGAAGAGTGGTAATTTAGACTCTGGAATAGAGCTAGAGCTAGGTGCTGGTCTTTGAAATGGCAAGAGGTGGTAGTTACAGTGTTGAACAACAAATTAAGCTTCTGATTAACTGAGAGACCCATTGGCTTCCTAGTGTTTGTACACAGACATTCCCAAGAAGCAGCCATCAGAAAGCATTTGAGTGAAAAAGTTGTAAGAAATCAAAAGTTGGGAACCCTGAGGAGAATGCAGCTGTGTAGGTCCCAACTTTTCACCCCCTCCCACACATAAGCATATTCAGGTGATTTGGCAGGGCTTCCTACCACAGGAGAAGCATACACCACACTCCATCCACCTGGGGGCTTTGCCAGGCTTTGATCTACAGACTCTGGAAATAAGTGACAGTGTTGCAGATCCAAGCTGAGGTTCCAAAATGCATCTCAATAGTACTTGTGAACCTCCATCCTCTGAGACGAGGAGTATTCTAGGGCATCATTGCTGCTTCAGTCTGGGCACCAGAATGAAGACACAGAGCAGACTAGAACCCAGCCTACATCTTGAAGCCAAGTGCAGCTGGTCTATGGGCCAGTGAGCAAAAAGTGACATGTTAAGCAGCCGAAATGTTTGGGTTGCTTGCTAGAGGTTCCAATCATAACAGAAATGGCTGATTATTATAGATGGTGAATCTTGGGGGAAGCCCAACCTGCATATACCTTTAACTGTGTATCTCTAGCAATTATGAGATAGCATGTCAAAAATTTTTGTGTCCTCTCACTATTTTCAGGATAAAACATTATGAAATACCAGACCTCTGTTTACCTGTTCCCTCAAAGTCAGCTGCACTGAACGTCCTGTTTCTGGAATGTTCCATGTTCTTTCATAACTCTTTGTCTTTGCTACATGATTACTTTTGCCTAAAATACCTATTCATTTTTCTATCTCCTGATTGGTTTCTAACCCACCTCAATAAGTCCTCTCCATTCTGAGTCTTGGCTTAATTGTGGATGTCTCTGGGAAGCCCTAAAAGATTACCCATGATTGGGCTGGGTTAGGTGCCTACCCTTACCTGAATTTCCATGGCATTCAATGCTTATCTCTATCACTGCACTCGAAATCGTATTTTTCTTTCATTATGTGGAGACACTTGAAAGAAGGATTTGTCTTGTTTCTGTGTACCCTGTGCCAGCACAAAGCCTGACTCAGTGAGTGCTTAGAAAGTACCTTTAAATCCATTTTAAGGATGAAGTATTTCAGGTTCAGAGTGGATAAGCTAGGAAATGACAAAGCTACAGACAGATTTTCCCACATCTTCCCACTCTGACACCCAGTATTCCAGGCTGGAATACTTCCACACATTTGCTTAGCAGTGCACAGCACCATTAGTTGTAAACACATTGATTTTTAACATTAGCCTGGTAAGCATCATTGGGAAGATTAATTTGTTGTGATTTGCTCCACACCATGTAATACATTCTAAAGCCAAATAGAAGTGACTTTCCCCTTATCTATGTTTTTGGAGTATTCAAATCACATTCTCTTCCACTAACATAGGTAATCAAAGATCAATTGCACCTCTGGAGGGGAACCCAAGAATGTCACAACTGGGAGACACTTCAAGGATTCACTTCCTTGGGCTTTCAGATGAGAGAGTCTAGAAATATCCTGAGAGGTTATACAATTTAGCCAAGGCATCCAATTGAAAAAAAAAAAAAAAAAGGAAAGTACAAGAAATTGGATACCCATATACTAGTGTAATGATCTTTTTGGCACATGAGGCAAATATGCAGGCATCGTAAATGCTTGAATGAAAGTCATCTTTAGTCTTTCATCCAGGTATTTTTGATGTGAAAGTGTTTCAGTCCCCTGCTGATCTCCTTCCCTGGAGAGGTCATAAGATGGTTTGGGCAACCGAGCTTTTGCTTTGTCATTATGACTTTTCACTTTAATATAAGATACTCTTCTGTGGGAGGGGAGGATTAGGCACAGTGCATCCTGAAGTCCCTTACATCCAGGAAGGAGTCTGGGCCATTCCATGCTAGGAAGACTGGGACAAGAACCCATACTTGGAGACTCGGAGCACCTGAAACAAATTAATGGAATACAAAGTTAAAACTAGAAAGGAATTAGACAGTCCTCTAGTCTTGAAATATTTTGGATTTTAGACTTTAAACTAGTGTTATTTATTTTTATCCTTTGCTCCTGGTATTAACATGTATAGTTTGAGGGTTATACACAAACTGTAGTGTATTCAAAGGAAGATCAGGCTATTTAAGAGACTTCAAATCATGTCCAGGGAGGAATAGCTGAAAACATGGGGTGGAGGGAATGTAGATCAAAAGAAGGAAGATACTGGGGGGAATTCGATCATAGTCTTCAGATATCTGTCAGGGAAGAGTTGGTTTATCACAGCTGGATTGTCATGTCTGTTTATGCCCTCTATCTGCTGCAATATGTTGGTTTGGTTGAAACATATGGGGAAAATCTGGCCTTTCATAAATAAGTAGTTCAAAAAGAAAGGGGTGTATTAATAGCCTTTCCAAAAACTTGTGAATATAGTATTCTTGACACTACACAAAAGTTTGACAAGAGATAGTTTCTTAAAGTTTAGTTGCAGTGTAGAATCTGAAACCATGCAGATGAACTTATTACATTCTGTTACATTAAAACACTCGTTTATCTCACAGTTTGGATGGAACTTTCACTCATGCATAATTTTTAAACATCATTTTTTGGTCATTTGGGAAAAAACTGGTTCACTGCATTAAGCGGCTTTTACAGGTTGACATATTTTATTATACTATATCAAAACAACACAATAGCTAATGGCACCTTTGGGCCGTTAAATCAGAAGTGTTCAAATATTGGGAAGCTATCTAGCTCACAGTGGCAGATATAAGTTTTATAAAACTCTAAGTTTTGCCCCAAAGTTTAGATTTTATTACCCGTAACAACTGACAACTGTCAGTTATTTTTCTTGATGTGATGGACTCAGTTTATTTATTTTCAACAAAATGCCTGCCAAATGCTCCATTGTGAATAGCTATGGTTTTCTGTCATTCTTTCAAGTAACAATGGCATTAATGGAAAGTGTGGCTAGTTTAGCTTGCAACTCAAATAATTGTATGATTTCCCCTTGACATAGTGATCATAATTTGGGATATAGCAGAAGTACTTTATGTGTACTTCTAATTTTGTCACACAGAATACTAAAAATAGATATTCAGGGGTTGAAATTTTTAAAAAATGAATGATTTTCACTGCTTTGTCAGTATTAGGGCTAAACTGTGATTCCCCTTTGTTTTAGTCAGCTTTTTCGCTGCTATGACTAAAGGACCCAACCAACACAATTGTAGAGGAGGAAAAATTTATTTGAGAGCTCACAGTTTCAGAGGTTTTCATCCATTCCTCTGGGCTTGAGGCAAGGCTGAACATCATGGCAGGAGAGTGGCAGAGGGAAGCAGCTTACATGGTGATCAGGAAGCTGAGAGAGCTTCCACTGGCCAGATAAACAAGCGTAATATACCTGATAGCCACACATCCAATTAACCACTTCCTCTAGCCATACCCCACCTGCCTCCAGTTACCACTCAGTTAATCCCATGATGTATTAATTAACTGATTAGGTTAAGATTCTTATAACCCAATCATTTCTCTTTTGAATCCTCTTGCATTGTCTCACACATGAGCTTTGGGGGGACACCACACATCCAAACCATAACACCATTCATTTATATGTAGCAACTCTAATCCCCATAATTTCAGAATGTGAATATATTTGGAAATAAGATCTTTAAAGAGATTAAGTTAACATGAGGACATTAGGGTGAGCCCTAATACAATGACTGGGGTCTTTATAAGATAGAAATTTGGACACATAAAGAGAAGAAACATTGGGAAAGACCTTGTGAAGACACAAGAAGAAGCTGTCCATCTGCGAACCATGGACAGAAGCCTCAGAATAAACCAACCCTCCCAGCACCTTGATCTTGGACTTCTAGACTCTAGGACTGTGAGAAAATAAATTTGAGATCTTCTCTTTCTCTGTTTTTGAGATGGGGGTCTGTTGCCCAGGCTGGCATCAAAATCCTGGGCTCAAGTGATCTTCCTACCTGAGCCTCCCAAGTAGCTAAGACTATAGGCCTGCATCACCATGTCCATCTCAATTTCTGGTGTTTAATCCATCTAAACTGTGGTATTTTGTATGGCAGTCCTAGCAAACTAAGAAAGTCAATAACATTTTAAAGTGAAAACTCTCTTCTTTTTCCTGGAAATATGTGGCAGTGAAGAACATAATGGATATTAATATGGAATTGGTGCTACTGCCTAGATTTGTGCTTAGATTCCAGCAGTTTTACCCACATTGTTTTGCACCATCAGTGACATTATGCATGTCAACACCATGAAAAAGGCAAATAAGGTTTGGTATTATTCTGAAAATACTTTTGACTTCATGGATTCCCTGGAAAGACCTTGGGACTCTAGAGGTCCATGGGCCATACTTTGGAAACCACTATCTTAATTCTGTGGTGTTTATGCTGCCAAGGCTGCAATTGTATCAGTAAATTGTAGCTTTTTTCTACTGCTTCACCTTACTCTACCTGCTTAAAGTAATCAACAGATCAACTTTATGATCTGCTTTGACTGACAAGTCTTTCAATTCTGTAGAAAGGATAAAATTGACCTACACACTTTGGTCGAAAGCTCTAGATTTAAGAACCATGAATCTACATGTCATCTGCCTCTGACTTCTTCTTTTAGTGTCTCTATGATGCCCACCCACTTGAAGGAGAAGTGAGCTTGACAATCACCTGTTTGGGGTTCATTGACACAACTGTGGAAAACTGAAACGTCTTTACCTCCACTTTCATCACAAGTGGAATGAAAACTTGCTTTTGAGCTTTTTATCATTATCTCAGATCTCGAAAGTCAATGATTTTAAGATACCTCAGTTATGCATATGTCTTGAAAAAGAATAATAGGAATCCAAAATGTTCAACCTCATTATTAGTGGCTTTCTTATTTCTTTTACCTGTATAGTAATCCTATGTAGTCAGTGACAGAATTCATTGTTGTGTTACAAATGTGTCAGATAAACATGCAGTTTAATTTGCTCTACCTCCTGTAGATTCAGGAAGTTACTTCTTTATATAAAAAAAGTATATAAATTATAAAAAATTGAATTTTACCTTTTCATTGTCTGGATTTTCCGTAGACTGGTTGGCCACTTTAAAAATGAAAAACAAAACAAAACAAAACAAACCCCAGCATTTTATCATAAAAATTTTGAAATATTCTAAAAAAGAGGTAGGTTAATAGAACATTTATAGAATGATCACCTAGATTGAGCAATTGTTGATCGTTTTGTCAGCTTTTTCGCTGCTGAGACCAAAAAGCCTGACAAGAACAGTTGAAGAGGAAAAGTTTATTTTGAGGCTCATGGTTTCACAGATCTTAGTTCGTGGATGGCTGACTCCATTCCTTGGGGCTCCAGTTGTGGCAGAACATCATGGTGGAGTGTGGTAGAGGAAAGCAGCTGGGGACATGGCACCAGGAAAGATAGAGATAGAGATAAAAATAGAGACAGAGAGAGAGAGAGAGAGAGAGTGAGAGAGAGAGAGAGAGAGAGAGAGCGCTGTACTCTCCTCACCCAGGACAAAATATAAACCCCAAAGGCATGGCCCCTAGGGACCCACCTTCTTCCGCCATCCATTACCTGCCTGCAGATACCACCCAGTTAATCCCTATCAAGGGATTAAAGCACTGATTAGGTTAAGGATCTCATAACCCAATAATTTCACCTCTTAATTTTCTAGTATTGTTTTATACGTGAGCTTTTGGGGGACACTTAATATCTAAACCATAATATTAATATTTGCCATACTTTCTACTTATTTTATTGAAATAATTAAAAATAAATCACAAATATCATGGTAATTTGCTTCTAAATACTTCAGTAAACTTTTTTAAACAATAAGAATTTTTCATATAACCACAGTCTCATTTACTACCTGTCAAAGTTAGGAACAATTCCCTAAAATCATTTAAAAGCCAATCCACTCTCAAATTTTCCCAATTCTCCACAAAATGTCTTTTACTAAGTCTTTTCTCTCACCTCTTTTTAGTTGCTTTAATAGTTCCTATTCCACTGCTTCCCCTCCACTGTGCTTTTTTTTTTTTTTCCTTTTTATTTAATTGATTATTGGAAGCACTGGACCTGTTGTCTTGGAGAAAATGTCACTGCATTAGTCCATTTACCATTACTATAATGAAATACCTAAGGCTGGGTACTTTTAAGCAAAGATGTTTATGCAGTTCACCATTTTGGAGGAAGAAAGCCCAAGCCGCAAGGTGCAGTTCTGTGAAGACTCCCTGACTATGTCACATCACAGCAAGTGGCATCATGGTGAGAGGACTTGCAGGAGGGAAGGATCATGTGGTGAGATAGGAAGCTAGAAGAGACCAGAGAGGGGCCAGGCTTGTTCTTTTATAACAACCTTCTTGCAAGAATTTGCCAGGGTCCCCTGAGAAATATATAAATTCCTTCCAAGGGCAGGACCTTCAGTGATCTAATTATCTCCCACTAGGCTTCACCACTTAAAGATTTCACACAATTTCCCAACAATGTCACAGTAAGGACCAAGCTTCCAATTCACTAATCCTTGGAGGACACTTTCAAACCATATTCGAACCACAGAACTCACCTTCTGGATTTGTCTAGTGGTTTCATTGCAAAATCCTTTAACATGTTCTTCTGATTCCCATGTCTCCTGTTAGAATTAAAGGTTTGATTAATTTTAGCTTATTTATTTTCATCAAGAATACTGTGAAGGTAATGTGCATTGTGTACAGAATGTGAAGGTAATGTGCATTGTGTACAGATCATGTCAGGATGGACACAATGACTTGATGAGAATAACTGGTCACATGGATAAGATGGTGACAGACAAATCTATTTTTTTTTTTTTTTTGTAAAGTTCCACATTCCCATTGCAACCGGCAAGTATTCTAAGACTTTAAAAACTTTAAAGTTTAAAAAAGTTTTAAAACTCTTTTATTCTTTACTTGGAATATCTTTTTCAGCATGGTTTCTTTGGGTAAAGCAGGAAGCTAGTCATATTTCTTTCTGTAGCTGTGAGTGCCTATAGTCTGCTCTATAGAAAGAAATATTGAAAACTCATCATTTTTGGTTGAAAAATTATTATCTTAGAGTCTGCACTTTTATCAAATGAGTAATCTAAGGATGTTATGTTCCATTTCTGCACTAAAAATGAGAATTTCATTAGAAGTGCTATCTTTGTGAATTGTTCTTATTTTCCGAAAATGGCTCCTTCGATTTTATTTTGATTGAGCTGATGTATTATGTCCTGTAAGCCATATGCCCACTTACTTTGGACAACCTAGAAAGGAGTGTGCATGGATTTTTCCCTCCTAGACTGAAAACAAGCAGGCAGACTTGGTGTGCTGTCTGGCGGCTGTAATTCCAGATGAAGAGATGTGCTCTGTGATCAAGCCACACAGGGTCAAGGGTCAAGGTTCAAGGAGAGCCCAGGCATTAGCCTTGATGGACCCTTTGAAGTTAACAGAAATATTGCTCAGTTTCCAGGAAACATCTTTTAAATACACAAATTCATGTGGTGGAGGTAAATTTGGTCTTTGCTCCTGGAGAAGGGAATGGCTTGGTGGTGTTAGAGAGGGAGATTCCTTGATTCTGAAATATTCCCAGTTGTGCCAGGTTTTTCACCATCTGCAAGGACCAGCTCAAGATTCCTCTGCTCCAAGAGCTCTTCTGGCTAACTCCACCCCACAAAAACTTGCTTCCTACCACCCGTTTATTCTTTTGTGACTTTCTTTTTCCTTTTTTTAAAAAATTTAATTTATTTTGATTCATTGTATACAAATGGAGTACAATTGTTTCTCTGGTTGTACATGAAGTAGAGTCACACCACTTGTGTAATTATACATGTACATAAGGGTAATGATGTTTGTCTCATTCTTTTATTTTTCTTCCCCCCACCCCTCTTTTGTGACTTTCTAATAACCCAGGTTTTACTTATGACCAGCCTGCATTTTTCATCCCATCCCAGGGCCATGTGTCCTGCACCACCTACTAGCAACCTTCTTGTCACAACTACTTCTTTATGGGCAGTTTTCTCATCAAAACAAGGCACGTAAACTGTTAGGGTCTGGGAAATCGATATCGGGATTTCACCTTGTGGGTTTGCCTCCAGTGATGGTCTTTAGAAGAACACAATTTTAAAAAGTGGAGACTCTGCAATCCTGTCACTCTCCAGTAAGATGGAATTTGTTTCACAACAATGGCTTTTTTGAGCACTTGCTTTGTTTTGTACTAGGCATTAAGCTCTTTGAAAGAAGAAATTATGAATTTGAGTTCAACTTCTTGGTTCATCTTATCCTAGTGTGTGACCTAGCATATCCTCAGTGTGTGACCTGGCATATACTCCATTCCATTCCCTTTATTTTCCCCTGATGTTCTGTTATACAGTGTCATAGGGATATTTAATAATGTTGCAGCCTGGGGTTGGGATTATTTATCGCTGATTGATTTGTATTACTTTGGTGATACTGGTCTACATTCTGAAAACTGTTGCAGTAGATAAGATGGAGTAAACACCAAAAGGAAGAAGCTGGGGCAAGGGGACCATAAAGTTCATGTATTATTTCCCCCTGGTGCTCAGTGGAGTCTTCCTAGTGCTGAGAATGTACATGGTGGATGAATCACAGCTGAGTGTTTTTGAACAAAGGCTTAATATGCTTCAACCTCTGTGGTACGTAGACACAGTGAAACACATCAGCACAAAAACTCTTCTTCCTTTTTCTCCAGTCCTTGGCATTTTGCCATCACCACCCTCTGCCATCCGCAATACCTCAGAAATCTCCTTTCACCAATGCTGTTATTGTGGTTAAGTGCTATGAAATCCAGATGCACAAAATTATTCCAAGCATACAAATTAATAAGTAAAACACTAAGAACCTAAAAAAAATAAATGGGCGATAGACAAATGAAGTTAATTATTGCTTAACCAACTTGAAAAACTATTTTAACTCTCTAGCAATAAAACTGTAAATCAAACACTAACAAACCATTTCTTTGAGACAGATATTTAAGCACAGCTTTTGTTAGAAAAGGTGATGCATTTAGTGTTGGAAAGATGTTGGTAGCAACATAAATTGTCATTTTTTTATTGGAATCCACTTAGTTATTAATCAAAAGTGTAAAAATATTCGATATAGTTTGACCAAACATGTCTACTTTGGGGAATATACTGTGAGAAAATACTATGTGTGTATATATATGGTATATATATGTGTATATATATGTATATATATGGTATATATAATATATATTGTATATATAATATTTTTAAATATAAAGTGAATTTGTTATCTTCAAAGAAGAGCAAGGCTCTTATATTTGACTCCTTACAAAATTTACAAAAAGCAATATTGCAATGCTTGTGCTCAGTTATTTGATTTTGAACAGTGTAGTGCATTTGAGTGAGGGCACAATAAGTTGGAATGATCTCAATGAATGCTTATTTGTGGATGCTTATGAAAGCTAGCTGGACTAAGTAGTTTAACAAAAAGTAACTGTTCTTGGGTCTCCCAATGCCTTGAAAATTGCTAGTGTTTGAAATTGTTTAAATGAGTCTTTTAAACTAAATGTTCTACTGTGGAGATTAGGAATACTCACAGGATAAATATTAAAGCAATAGTTCTAATATTATGTAAATAAATATTGTGACTCAAGAGTGAGTATTGTGATAATTTCACATATGAGATGATAATGTGCTACACTTTAAACAACTTAGACATAAGTGAGCTTGATATATTTCTGAAAAAAGTTTGAGGGTTAAAAAAGTGACTCTAATGGTGATTAATACTTTGGTTCGAGATTCTTGTGAAGAATTTGAATAAAGTTATTTTATGAATTATGAGAAAAGAAAAAATCAACAATTAAAATTCATATAATATTATAAAAATATGTGGACAAAATTAAATTAATGAATTCAAAATTCTAATTTAATATATAATCCTAAGGGCTTATATATTCAAGTTGATCCAAATCCTTAACTTCAAATCTTCTAATTGAGGAAATGGGGGTTTTTTTACTTTATTTTATATTCACTCTGTGTGTGTGTGTGTGTGTACACACACACATATATAATATATATGACATTAATTATATAGACAAAATTGTATCTATATAATTTGTTCATATAAATATGTGATAATCTTAATGAAATAAGACATAATGAAATATTGAAATAGTGAAAATAATGAAAAAGTAATAAGATCAGAAGTGTTCATCACAGCAAATTTTGTAAAGGGAAAAATGTAAATGCTACCTAAATGCTCAACCATAAGAAAATTGAGAAAACTATAGTATGTCCCAAGATACAGCATTAATGCAGCTTATTAAAAATACTGATTAGGAAAGTACCCCAAACATAGAAAATTGATTATATAATCTTAAAAATAATACAAATGTGTCTATAGAGTATGATTCCATTTATAGACTATGTCATAATATGTACATTGAAAATGAAAACTGGGAATAAATATACCAAAATAGTAAATGTACTTAATTTTGGGTGGCAGCCTTAATATTCTTTCAACATAGACGTGCACAATAAATTTGAGGGAGGAAAGAGCTCAGGGCCATGAGTTTAGATTCCAGCTAGTGTGGATCCCAGTGTACTTATCCACTGAACTCACTTGCTGGACAAGGATACTTGTTTCACTGCTGAACTATTACAAAGCTGTTCCTGATATTGAAATGGAGGGTTTTCCCAGGTGTTCTCCCACCGTCTGGCCCTGGTCTGCCCTGAGCCACATGCCTTTCTCCATGATCAGTTCTGTGGTCTAGATGCTCCAGCCAGATGTCTTTCTGGACATGGGAGAAGTGCCCGCTCTGGGAGGCTCAGCCTCTCCCTGTCTGACCCATGTGGAATCTCTGAAGAGAGAACAGCCTTGCATCTTTCATTTTGGGCAATGTTCCTCAAGCTTTGAAAATTCTGCCATGATTGTTTCAGTCTTGAGCTTATGGCTATTTTCCCTTTTAGAAAAAACACAATGCTCCCTTTCCCCCTTATCTTGGAAAAGCTTAAGTTTCCCTTATTTTCATCATTTGAATATTATAGGAAATTGGTTTCAGGTCATTTTTTGAGGCTGGGTTTTGATGGGAAGACAAGGAAAGTGTCTAAAGGATGTGATAAAGCGGAGACTCCTAGAAAAGGGCCTAGGGATAAGAATGGGGCACAGGAGGACCTACTTCACAGTTCACAGGGGCTGGCGGCCAGCAGTCTCCCTTTGCCATTGCCAAGACTTTGGATGATTGCAGCCATAGATAAGCACTTTTTTTTTTTTTTTTTTTTTTTGGCAATAGCACACTTCAAATTTTCATATATTCTTTCAGAGCCCCTGAGAAAACACAAATCCTAATACTGATCTTGACATATTCTGAGGTCAGTTTAATATTAATTGAAATGATAAACACTCTGAGTCCACAGTGATATTCTCCTTGGTTCTAAAGTTTTCATGTTTCTTTCCTTGCACATTGTCCCTCTCCTTCTTCCCTTTCTTAGTTTTCCTAAGTAGGTGCAGCAAGGACCATTTTCTTGGGGAAAAAGAGTTTTATAAAAAGCCTACAGACTTAGGGATAGCCAGGGTACAATCTCTCACACACCATTGCAACACAAGGACATCCTCACGAGGCCTGGCACCAGCTAACAATCATATTCCAATTGCCAGAATCTCCATTGCCATGGTCCTATAAAGAGGTAATGTCCTTCTGTTCATGACTTTGAACGTCTACCCAGCATGCAACCACTATGTGGGATTCAGAAAGTGAGATGAAGGTCAGTGACATAGAAAGGCATTATATTAAGGTTATGAAAAGATTTGCAGATTTTCTTAAGTACATGTAAAGTGGTAATTCCCACTTTCTAATAATTTCCTTAACTCTGTCTCAGTCTTCTTAAATCTTAGTAGTAAACTCAGTCTCCTCATTCCCAACAGAATGAATTAAATACCTGGAGATACCCTGGAGAAAGTCTCCCAGTCTCTTTCTTTGACTGAGTGCTAAATACTGGATGGTAGCACCTGTATGGGAATTAAACAAAATTTTTAATTGGTGCATTTTAATTATACAAAATAGTGGGATTGTGACATATTAGTCCATGCACATAACATAATTTGCTCAATTTAATTCCCTAGCACCTCCCCTTTCCTCCCTTCTTCCCTCCCCCTGGTCTCCTTTCTATTTGCATGATGTATGGGAATTTCTAAGAAGCTGGTTCTCATGCCCTGCTCTGGTAGACACTTCCTGGGTAGTTGGTGGTTGTGGCCCACATCTGTTTCAAATTGGCCCAAAGCCAGCAACTTTTGTTCTCTGAATTGGAAAGGAACTCAAATGTGGGATATTAGGGGTACAGGGAACCACAGGATGTGTACATTATGGGGCTCTGGTGCCTCATAAACAAGATGCATCTGTTGGATGAGGCAGCTGGTGAGAAGGCCAAGTCAGCAGTGGACATGAGCAGTTTCCCAGCACCGGGACCCACCTGTCCCACCACTTCCCGTGTTCCCTCTTAGAACATGGGCTCTTCCAGGTTTATTAGCCAAGTCGTATAGTCAGATCTGGCTATTGTCATTTGTGTGGTGGTGTACACACCACTGAGCAAGGAGATTCTTCCTCCAGATGTTATGACAGAAACCAGATTGCTTGGGATGTGGAAGTCAAAGAGCCATGGCAAAGCCCTTGCTGGCAAGCAATCTATGCAGAGAGAAAGTCATAACAGGAAGAAAGCTTCTCTTTGTTTTTCTAATTAAGATAAAGGTTAGTAATGCTGGTGCAAAATTGTCTCCCCTCCACACAATTGATCTGCACTGATAGCTGAGTTAATTAGTACATGTAGGATAGAGTCTCAATTTTCATCCTAAATTCTGTATGTGCAAAAACAACATATAGGAACTGTAAGAGATATATTCCAATGGAAATACAGAGTAATTAGAAACTTGCTTTGCACAAGGACTTGGAGTATTGGCATTGGAGAGAAGGAATGATTTTTTTCTGGAATCAGATTCACTTATCTTGGGCCTCCAGCTAACACATGCATGTGTAGACGTGTTCTAAGTTGTTTTTGAGTAGACCAGGCCTGCCATAAGCGCACTGTAGAATGAGGTGTGGTGTTAGGAAAATAAACATAGGCCCAGAGGGATGGCGTTGTCTGAGGTGATAGTGCTCCTTTCTTCCATCCAAGGCCTATGATCTGAGTAGTCAGTTCACAGAACTGGTGTATTTGGGACTTTGCTTGGGAGATTTACAGAATCTGTATATCTTTAGACACTAAGGTTCACTTCTGAGGCTTTACAGGAGTGATATGGCAATGGCTCAACCTTCCCAATGACACATGCAGTGATGTTTTGCTGGACCTGGTTATAAGTAGAAACTCCTGGGTTTTTCTGAATCAGGCACCCCCAGGGAGTGTAAGGTCAGGGAGTTCAGGTTAAGTTTTCAAACCCTGCTTTGGGAACACGTCTTTAAGAAAAATGCCCACAAATGGCGCAAGGTGGTGCTAACTTTCAGATCTGCATGGGATGGGGTGGGACTGAGAAGCAAAAAGCAGGAATAGGAAGGGATCTGTTTTAGGTCACTTCCCTGTTGAGACAAAAACAGTCTGAGAATAATCATCACTGGAGGATGTGAACTCAGGGCTGGTAAGGAGAATTGAGAGGTGGAAAGTTTGTAGAAATCAACATTCTGTGGGTAGATTTCAAAAAAGGTAGGATTTTAAAAAGTGGAGGCCCAAGGACCAAGAATAGAGATTTAGGAATAAATGCTGCAGAAGAAACCAACTGAATGATCATTTTTGAAGCAATAATAGCATTTAAAAAAATAATGTTATACTGTCATAAGATAGCTCAGTTTGCCTGGGATAACAGAGAAATGAAAGAGAAAATCTCTCTACAGAGGTTTCTGAAGAAATTCAAAAGTTCAGCTTGTGTATTAACCTTGTAATGGAAATGAGAATGTACAGACAAGCCCTGGTGGGAGTTAGCTTCAGAAAGGAAACACTGGGAAATACAAATAAGTCATGACACTTGCAGAGAAAGTGGAAATTCCAAGCTTAATAAATGGTCAGACTTAACATAACTTGGAAAATGTAATTTTCCATCAGGTTATTGGTAGCAACATTTCAGTACACTTGGGTCTGGATGCCTCTTGTCAAGTAAAATTGACAACTGCTATTCTGTAAGTTTAATAAGGGAGACACAGGGGACAATTAGTCTGGTCCCTGATTGTGTGGGTGAGCAGGTCCTTTGGCCCAGAGACATCCTGAGGTAGTCTGTGTTCTCAGGCCTTTTGTTTTTGAATGCTGGACAGGGCTGTTACTGTACCTAAGGGCCTTGACTTTGCCTGTGTAGATATAAAAACCCCATCCTGGAAATACAGATGGCTTACTGCAAGTCCTGCCTAACACCTGATTAATATTAGTACCTCAAGTAGCTTATAAGATTGGATTCTGAGACTACAGTATAGGAATGTACACTTCCCAGTCTTTTTCTTACAGCCCCTAAATATAGCCAGAGAATGCTCTGCCTGGTTACTTGGGAGCCAGCTGTATCTTACTTTATTTCAGGAACATTCTAAAGGTTCCTTTAGAAAACTTGGGAAACTGTAAGACTAAAGACAAGCCACAGCCTGAAGCCCAGACTGCTGACTTGAGCACAGATGGGAGAATGTTAACAGCCAAGAAATATGAGGTCTTTGGCTCCGTTCCCAGAACTGCCAGGCTAAGACCTTGGCAGAGACTCAACAGGAAACTGAACTCTATTTGCATATCCTTTTATACATGGGAGATTAAAAGCTTCAACCTTGAGTGATCACAGTTTTTGAGAATCATGAGGAGGCATTAAAGAAGAGGAGGAGTGTCCCAAGGGAGGTGAGCTGGAGGCGATGCAAGGTAGCTTCGAGGTTAGCAATGACTTTCAATCCCCTTTGATTAATCATGAGTATATTTCATTTAGTTCTTTTTTTGATTTTATCCTTATCAGGTCACATAAAGGCATTGGCAGGGCAGGGATCTGTTCTTCCCAAGTCTTGGGACTCTGTCAAATTTGATCCTCTTTGTCCCATAACTAAATGCTCCTCTTTCTTTCTGGGCAGAGACCTGTACAGCTTCTTGGTGCTGAAGGAACCTTGGAGGCAATCTAATACAACTTTTTATTGTGCAGATGAGAATCTGAGGCTCAAAGAGGTTAACTAACTTGTCCAAAGTCGCACAAAAAGCTAGGAGTAAATATTCTGACTCACAATTTTCTTTCCCAACAGGTGGCTAGCCCTCCTCAGCAGGTGGACGTTTCCTCAGATCTCAGAGAGCTGCATTCCAGCATGGGGTTTGGCACAGATGTGCCTCCTGATGCCTCTCATCAGAACATGCCTTTCTGGCAAGAGAGCATCTCTCATTACCTGGCTTTGTCCCTGGACCTGGTCCCTGTAATTCTTTAATGGAAGAAGCTAGAGAACTGGAATGAGGATATTTATCCCTGGCATGCATTTAGGAGAACTTGGCTTTCTTGGTCACATACTACACTAAAATCTATCCTGTGCAGACAGCATAGGCAACGTGAGAATGGACAAGTGTCACTCTTCACAGGTTAGTAATTAGCTATAGTTTCCATTTTAAGGATGGGAAAGTCTTTCTAGTCTTAAACTAAATATATCCCTTAATTAAAAGTATCCTAAGAGCATCCTTGAAGCTGGATAAAAATCAAACTTTCTGAAAATTGAGACCCCCTTATCCAGTTCTTGTCCCAGACATCTGAACCCAGTCAGTTGAAAAAAGTTTGGTATGAAAAATTTATTCTCCCTATTATTTCTGGTGAAGTGGAGACACTTTCATCCCATACAATCTAAGGGCGATGAGGGCACAGTGTCTTACTAAGATAGACCTCAAAGTTATGGTCTTGGCTTTGGAGCTTTTGCTATCATTAGAAGCACAGGAAAGAATTCAGGGAGGTTGTATGGGAAGAGCATTCCTGATGAAGTGTTTTTATTTTTTGATACTGGGGCTTGAACACAGGGGCTTTTAACCCCTGAGCAACATCCCCAGCCCTCATTGTATTTTATTTAGAGACAGGGTCTTGATAAGTTGCTGAGGCTGACTTTGAACTCACAATCCTCCTGCCTCAGGTGTGTGCCGCCACACCCAGCATAATGAGGTATTTTTATGAAAAGTATGCCGGCTGTACATTTGGATCTCTTGTTTTGGAAAAATGCTAGTAGTCATTGGCATGACCCTTCCATAATGCATCTTTCAGTCTTTTCTGAGTAAAAGTCATTCCACTTCAGACCACTAATTTTTGGAGAAATGGAGTATTAGTATTACTGAGTGTCTTTATTGTGCCAGTCACCCAGGTGTGCCAGGTGCTCACCAGCAATTATTTAATTTAATCCTTGTAATGACTCTGAAATTAAAACCCCTATTTTATGGATGAGGGGTAGAACAGAGGCTTAGAGAAATCAAGTGACCTTCTTTAAAGTCCCAGAACTACTAAGCAAGAAGTTGTGATTCCCATATTCTTGATTCTTCTCACTCCTAAAAGAACTCAAATATAAAAACTTACATGTAGTTTATAGTCAAAATTTTAAAAATCATCCAGGTTAAGATAGGTGAAAAGATCTTGCCACAGTTCGGGACAATTTGTAGATTGCTTTTAAGTTCAACACACACTAATATTTTTGTGAATGGTTAGGCCTATTTATTTTTGTATATGGCTTTGCCTATCTGTACTCTACTGCCACATATTTAAGAGAGGAAAACATTTAAATTGTGCTGAGACTTCTTGTTAAAGCAATGAGAAAGCTGTCATGGATCTGCAAATATAAGGAATTATCAGAGGTAGCTATCTGGAACTCCAGGAATATCCCACTCCTATCTTTTTCTCACCTTGGCATGAATCACATGTTTTGGCCTTTTTTATTTCCCTAGTGTCCCAAAAGTCAAGGGTTAAGAAAAGCAGCCCTGTTGGGCAGCCAGTCTCACCTTGAAGGCAGGTGAGGGTTAGGTTTCAAAATACCCAGTGATCATCCAGAATAATCCTTCTAGCCAATAGGACATCTGGAGGGCTCACTCAAAATTCATCCCATTGGGCTCCCATCCATCACTTTCTCCTCACTCTTTGCCCCAGTCAGCTATGGATTCAGTAATTGGGAAGGGTAAAGACCAAGACAATTCAAAGAAGTAAAATGGAAAAGTAGCATTCATACAAGGATTAGAGTGTAGTTCAGATATGATCAGGTATGATCAGGTATGACCTGGGAGGGGGAGATCCAGTTAGGGAAAGATCACAGATTGTACATGCAGATTTTCCTTTTGTTCTGATTACCAGAGAAATTCCAATCCCTCTTAGTTTCTCTAGGTTCCCAGTGGCAAAACACAATAAAATTCAGCTCAGTCCTCCTGTTTCAGTCTATTGACTTGTAAATACAACTGATTGTCAAACTTGTTACTGGAGATAACAAGTCTCCCTCCATGGAATATGGATAATGCTCAGTATCTCTCAAAAAGACTAATTTTGGAAACTTGTCCAAACTTTGGAAGTTTGGTGATATCAGTTCATGTAGAAGAGTCTGAAGTTAAACCCAGGATTTTGCAGGTGAGTATCAGGGAGTTCCAATATTTCTATGGTCCCCCCAAAGACTGACTGGACCTTGGGGCAAGAGGAGGCATTGATAAGAATCTCAAGGGTCAGAGAAAGAATCTAACATCACCTCACAATGAGAACTTCTGCTCGCCATAGAGAGACAGTGCAAGGAGGGTCTGCCTAGTTGAGCACCAGGTGCTGGGGTCTGAGAGTGGGAAAGTGCCACAGACACACATGGAGGCTGCTGGTCTCCTCAGATGCCAAGTGCAGGGCCAGCATCATGGGGACCCAAGAGTAAACTGTCCTGCTCTCCATGCACAGTTTCCTTTGATAGTCTACAGAAGTCAAAGAGGACTCTGGGAGGGCAATGAATCCATTCTTTGCACACAGATATGATTTTAATAATAGATTTTTGATATACTTCAGGAAAAGGAGACCCACGGGTTGTGTGGCACAGTATCCCTGGAAGCAGGCTGCCTCATGCTGGTGTCCTGGCTTTACCACTTACTAGCCATGTGACCTTGGGCGAAACCTTTACTCCTTATGCTTTGGTTTCTTTATTTGTAAAATAGCAATGGGTCCTTGTGAGGATTAAACAGATTAGAACATGTTAACTACTTTGAACAGTGACTTGCATATAAAAAAGTGCTCCGGAGACTGTAGGCTGTCAATCATGATCATTACTAGTAACTTCTTGCAATTGCTAATGATTTTCTTTTTCAAGGAGATTTTCATTTTAAAATTCTTTTTGCAGATATTCCAGAAAGCTTTCCTTTCCCCAACTAATATGAAATGGGGATGAATCATCCTAGGATCTCAGGCTGTATCTAGTCCAGCTTTTTCACCTTACAAATGAGCCTGGGGAGGTGACAGAACTGGATTTTGAACACGAGCTGTAGTCTAAGGTTTCCGTTTCCATTTTGTAATAACTTCACACACAGCAATTAAACATTATCTAATTTCTTTGTGGCTCACTAAGGGCACTGAGCAACGGATCAGGCCTGATACTGTGGAAGGATCATCAACAGTGATTATAACCACACTGTCATTCTTACAGTCTTATGGCACCTCATTGGCTTTCTTTTTCTTTATAGTCTTGTCTTATTGTTGGCTTTCCCTTATGTTGAAAAAGAAAGGAGGGGCCATATTGTCTCTGAATGGAAGGGAGAGAAAAACTGCAAGGCAGGCTGTGGCCATTGATCCATCCATTCCTCAGCAGAACAGGCTGGAGGCCCTGCTGTGAGGAGCAGGATCCCTAATGAGAAGGGTTGTACAGGTTGAGATGAGAGAGAGGGAGATCAGCCTTTCTTCTTTCACCCAGCAACATGTACTGAGCACCTGCTATGTGCTCAGTATGATGCTAGGGATCCATAGGAATGCAAAAAACCCAGGGCAGGGTTTGAGACTTCAAGGAATTTTTTTAGAAAGAGACAGAGATCACAGGCTGAACTATAGGCAAGCTCTCTGGAGTTCTTCAAGGGCCTGTACTCCTACGACAGAGAGAAAACTTCTTGTTCTCTAAGCCTTGAAGGCACTAGTTGGGGATTCAACTTGGCTGGAAGGAGAAAGATTTTCTAGGTGACTGGAGGGAACTGTCGCAGGGATGTGGACTGGAAGTGCATGGGTAATAAAATGCTTTCCTGGGGCAACCACGTGTCAGGGTATGGTGAAAAGAATTCTGGATCAGAGTCCTTATGACTTTCCACTAACTGGTTGTACGATACTGGGAAAGTCACTTCATTTCTCCATTCTTTGTGTTCTACATCTTCACCTGAAAAGGTTGAAATCAGGCAGAGGTTAAAGTTTCCCACTGTTCTTCCACTCTGTGCATGTGGGAGCAGATGTCCCTCGTATGGAAAGAGAAATGATGACTTTGATGCTGAGAAATGGGCTAGCTGTGAACTCAAAGATTTTAAGCCAATTCTTCCTACTAAAGAGGGTCATCGAGACTGAGCCACCTCTCTGATTTCTGCTGATAGAGACAGTTACTGGCCCCTTTGTGGTTCTTTGTTCCTTATTTATGAACTTGGTGCATGAAACCCTTCCTTCCTTCTTTAGAAGACCAGGGCAGTTAATCTTTTACCAATAACTCATGATTATAGCACAGGTGCAAAGCACACACGGCAGGTGTCTCAACGTAGGAGGAGCCTTCGCATGACAGCTATGGCAGCACACACAAGGCTGCAGGTCCTTGGCACTGTCCCTGTGGAGGTTGGCTTCCCTTCTCAATGCCTCAGAGTAATACTTTGTCAGGTGGCAAATGAGGCTGGAACCTGACCCAGTCTTGTGGCTCCAGAAAGCCTGGGGGCTACCCCTAAAGCTTGGTGTGGGCTTGCACACAGTCATCCTACTCCTCAGATTTCTCTGGAATGACTTCCTGGAGAGGAGGAAAACCCAAGAACCTCACTGGGGTGAAATGTGTTTTATTTTAGATTCATAATCTATTGGGACAGTTTTGGGAGCCACTTTGATCTGCAAGTGTAGATGAAGCTGCAGATCAAGACCTAGAGCAGAGGCAGCATGGGGCCAGTGAGAGAGAAGTGTCCTCCACTTTGCACACTTTCCTTTTCTGGAGAATCAGTCCATAGATGTGGTCACACAGGTAGGGAGAGAATCAAGGCAAAGGGATCAGCATGACAGATCTCATTTTCCACTTGTCAATAATTTAATTCTGCCTTCATCCTTTTCATGTTGTAAGTTTTGATCTTTTCTGGTCTGCTTCCATGTCGCATCCTCCTACCTGTCCCCTAGCACACTTTGTGCTAATTAGTGGAATTCCATCATCTGGGCTTGAAATATGAAGGTCTGAACTACTGTGCAAGATCCCTCAGCAAGATAAATAGGAAAAGCAGTTCCCTTTTCCCAACCCACGGAGAAAGCTGGTATTATGTGTCTTAAAACTGCACATTAAAATGTTATTTCTAACAGAGGGGTAGCATATACATAGATTTCAAATATTGGGAGCCCTGTCTATATCTAGGGCTTTGCTGAAATATCACCTTCTCATTATATCCTTTCTTGGCCACCTGATGAAAAATTGTAATCTCCCCAGCCCCAGCCCCTTGGCAACACACTTTCTGATCTCTCTCTCTCTCTCTCTCTCTCTCTCTCTCTCTCTCTCTCCTAAGATATTTATAACATATTTGATGATTTAATTTTATTTTCACCAAAATATGAGCTTCATGAACTTCCCAGAGCCATATCCCCAGTGTTTCTAAAAAAGTACCTGGCACATAGTAGGTACTTAATAAATCGTTATTGAATGAATAAATGAATGTTGTTACATTCTATGAAAGCATCTTTAATCTCCAAAATCTATACTTGGAATTGATTTTCCTTCTTAATAATTTGTTGCCTTAGTAATATATTTATACTGACATTTCTTTTCCTGAAAGTTATAAATACTCATGAGGTTTTGTCCTTAAGCCAGAAGAGGATAATTTAAACTTCCTTAGTCTACTCTATGCATGCAGGTAAAAAGAAAACTTATGACTGTTAGATTTCTTATTTAAATACAGAGTTTGGGAGTCTGACCTTATTTAAATTAATATAAGCAATTGCATTTGGCTTGACTTCCTTTGTCTCATCACCAGGTCCTTTTTCTATTGAATGTGGCATGTTGGCTGACTGCAACCTCGAGAGCCCTTGAACATGTCTTCAGAAAATGCCTTCAGCATTTGATGTATCCTACTGTGTGCTGCTAAATTTATAAATGTATGTGTTAGTGTATGTATATATAGCTGAAATAAATAAATAAATAAATAAATAAATAAATAAATAAATAAATAAAAAAGACCCCAGTGGATTCTGTATTCTTGAAGAATACCCAAATCATGTGATGGCAGGGGTAGTAGGAATTAGGAATTGCTCTTTTATTTAGGAAAATGTGTTATTGTGACTTTTGGTTATGAAAATAGCAGGCTCTTGCAGGTTTCTTTGGTCAGAAAGTCTGAAAAATTCCTTTGGGAAATAAAGTAGAGGTGTTCAGTTTTTTTCCTGTTGACTCAAGACTCAAGGCCTGAGATCTTGAGTCTCAAAGGTGAGAAAAAGTAGAGAAAAGAGAAAAAGCCTGCCATCCTCCCTGTTTTACCAGTGCCACAGCAGGATGTCCAAGGAACTGAGAAGCATTACCATCTGCTCACCCACGGTAAGTTCTTTGGGGTTCTAGAGTGCTCTATTATCAACCTGTCAGAAAGTTCCATTGCAGTCAATAGCATTGTGTTAGTGGACGGATGAGGCTGAGAGAAGCATCCCCATGGGCGGAGTCAGCAGCAGTCCTGTGCACCGTTGTGTCCTGCATCCAGCACAGGGTGCCAGGCACAGCCTTCACACATTAAATATTTGATGTATCCTTTTGCTTAATATATATTTATTGAGTGTTTAATATGTGCCAGACTTGTTCTAACCACTGGAGTTAAAGTAATGAATAAAACAGACGAAAATCCCCGCTATCAGGGATCTTGTATTCTGGCAGAGAACTGGACAAAAAATAAACGAGTAAAATATGCAGCGTGTCAAAGGGCGATAAACGCTATGGAGCATCATTAAGCAGACATGAGAGACAGTGTTTGCTCGAAGAACAAATGAAGTGCTCTGACAAAAAAAATTAAAGCTGTCCAATCCTATCATTTCAATTAATATTGGGGGGAAATGTGTTCAGTTGGAGTAGGAAAGGAGCCTTGACTCTGGAGTTTGTTCACCTTGTCAGTGTGGAAAATGTATGAGGCAGCACGTACTGTCTGAGACACTGCAGTGCGCTAAGACCCTGCCTAAAGCAGGGAAGGCTGGCTAGAAATTAATTTCTATTCTTTGCACAGTGGCTCCTGCACCTCAATCCACCACAGTGTTTTCGGGGTCCATTTACTCATTTTTGAATGCAGAGAACTGTGGATATCAGATCTTGAGCTGGTTTGCTGCCTCTGTATAAGCGATAAGTGGGTGACAATGGAAGAGACACATTCAGACATTTTGCCTCACAGCATGGAAACAGGAGGGTGGTGAAGTTAGCACTTCTACAGACTTGACAGAAACCCATAGAATTTCTCCGGCCCTCACTACACCAGCTCAAGGACCCTGTAGTTGCCATTCCGGGCAGGCTCCTCCTAAAAAGGAGAGGAAAAAACAGTGAATCTGTGAGAACTGCCAGACTCCAGGGGAGTCTAGTAAGGCACCTCTTTTGACAAGCATCAGGAGTAAGGGACACTGGGACTCCTTCCCCATGTGTGGCCTGGGAGAAAAGTACAGCTGCCAACACAGTGTCTGCTATGATTCTTGAGAGAAGGCACAGAGAGAGGCTCAGTGGGGACTGGGGGCTGAGATCAGGGGCACCATTGGTGAGGGCCATGTCATGCTGAGTCTTGCTTTGTTGTTCTGCCTTATCTGCCTAGGAGAGGGTGAGATGGGTGAGGAAGCAGATCCGCTGCATGGTTTCATACAGGGACCCCTCTGCCTCCCAACTGCCCCCAGCTGGTTCCACCTGTCAGTCAACACCTTCTGTGCCAGCTCCGGTTCCCAGCTGTCCCATTCCCCGGAGGAGTCTTGCCAGTCACAGGAGGCTCACAGTACCTGCTTCCTGTTGAGGGGATGACAATGCTACTCTGAGATGGATAATGTGGTCCCATAAGTAAGGCCAGCTGAAGGGAGCTTGTTTGATTGATAGCGAGGTTTCTGCTTCCTGCCCTAGAAGTTAAATTCGATATCATTGCTCCATTTCCAAATTAGATATACATGGTGTATACTCTGTGGTGATGTTAACAGTTAATATCAAGAAGAAGAATTATTGACATTTACAGCTGTAATCAAAGGAACCATCAAAGGAGGAGATCGATACTACGTGCACAAAGACTCTGAGGATGTTGTAATGATCGCTGTGTTCCCTGCAAACTCCCTCTAGGCAAAGTTGGATAAGGGTGATTCACCCATGTGTAAAAGAGCAATCCAATGAAACACTGCCTCCAAATTTGAACGGGTTTCCTGATCTTTATTGAACTCATCTATCTTTTTTTTTTTTTTTTTCCTGAAGGGTACCTATGCTGAATTCCACGAAGCAAAATATTGTAAAAAACAAACAAAACATAGAAACCACCACTACATCCTGGTTTATGACAGCCTAAATTTACATAAACTTGGAAAAAAGTAAGTGTTTGAATTCTTTGGACCTATACTTTGGAGATTCAAAACCAATAATCTTTGAAATTTCAAAATCAAACACATAAATTAATAATGGGAACTAGGAAGTACAGCCAAAGCATGGAAGAAGGTCACTTGATAAGCAAAAAAGCAAGGGCAAAGGTGTCACACAGTGTGTGGGGATGGGCCCAGGACCTTGGTTCCTATGCTAGTGCAGGAAAGAGCTGCTTAAACTTTCTTGACTTCACTAATGTGACTGGGGAAGACTGTGAGGAAATTTAGGTAGGGGTGACTCAAGTTTGCCTGAGCCCTGGTAGTTGCTCTTCCCACACATCTCTGTTGTACTTCTCTTCGTCCAAATAACCATCCTACCCACAATTCCTGGAGGACTGTAAGCAAGTACTCAAGGTGATCACATTACTTGGCATTACATATTATGTCATCATTACCCACCTGAAGGACATCAAGGAGCTTACTCTCTATAGTTCTTTGAGAATTGCAAAGGTCTACCTCTCAGGACTTAGTACTGGATCTTTTATATCAAGTCACCTACCTCTGGGATCAGCCTATAAATCTAGGCCTTCTTACATTATTACTATGCATCAGATCCAGGAGATTTACCAATGAATGACAGACGTGCTCTTGTCTCTCGTAGTGCTTATGTTGGAGCATAAGAACCGATCATCACTTAAATATTTGCATAATCAATTTTTCCATTGCAGCTGTGATAAGTATTCTACACAAGTGGGAGGATCATGATAGCATATTATAGAAGCCAGGTTCTGGTCAGGAGGGCAGGGAAGTGACTTTTTGATTGAGACTGAGTCTATTATCCTTTGAGATCCACACTGTTTCCTACTACTCTAGGAGACTGACCTTAATGGAGTGCATTTACTTAGTTCCCTCACTCCCTGGCATCACATTTGGTCTGGCCAATGGGAGGCACCAGCAGGAGTCTAAAAGGAAGGAGGAGAGCGAGATGGGTGTTATTACCCCAAGTTCCTTCCTACCAGGCTTGGGTTGGCAGAGGCTGCCTTACTCTGCTGGAGACTGCAGTTCCTTTCCTACAGCTGCACATTTCAGTAAAGGCTGCTCCCCACCATGCTTCAGGCATAGGAGGGTAGGAGCTATTGCCAGCCCCTGGGTGTTTCACCATCCTTTATTGGTTTCTCATAATTCTGTGTATTAGTTTCCCACAGCTGTCTTAAAGTACCACAAACTGGGTGATTTGAAACAACATAAATTTTTGAGTCACAGTTCTGGAAGCTCAAAGTCTAAAGTCAGTTGACAGGGTCATACTGCCTCTGAAACTTGGAGGGGAACCTTTCCTTGCCTCTTGTCTCTTGTGCACTTGCTTAACTACAGCGTCTGCCTCACTGTCACATGATGTTCTCTTGTGTGTCTTTGTCTTCATGTCACTTTCTTATGAGAATCATAATGGGTTAGGACCACTATATTCCTCTATGACCTCATTGTAGCTAGTTACAACTTCAGCTACTTTATTTCCAAATAAGGGTCACATTCTAAAGCATTAAGGGTATTTTAGTCAGTGTTTTCATGTGTTTTAGTCAGCGTTTTGCTGTGACCAAAAGACCCAACAAGAACAACATAGAGAAGGAAAAGTTTATTTTGGCCCATTGTTTCAAAGGTTCAGTCCACAAATGGTGGACTCCATAGCTTTGGACCAGAGGTGAGACAGAACATCATTGTGGTTATGCATGGGCTCAGCAACATGGACTTGTACTCATCAAGGTACAAGGGACTTTGCTATGGTTGCTGCTGAGGGTCCAATTTGCCAGTAGCAGAAACTGACACTAAGCCCCTCATATAGCATCATTTCTCAGGGAGATCAGCCAGTGACCTGGTGGCAGCTTGATATATTGAAGTACTTCCATCATGGAGGGGGCAGCAGTTTGTCCATCTTGGGTTCCTTATTTTGGGTATGAATTTGTCTTTCCTGCATGTAATGCTTCAGCCAAAATCATCATCCATGTACTTATAGAATGCCTAATCCACTGTCATGGTATTCCACACATGGTATTGCTTCTGACCAAGGAACTCACTTCACAGTCAAAGAACAGTGGCAATGGCCTCATGCTCATGGCATTTAAAGCCCTTTCCATGTTCCCCACCTTCCTGAAACAGCTGGTTTGAGAGAACACTGGAATGGCCTTAGAAGATACAGGTACAGTACCAGCTAGATGGCAATACCTTCCAGGGGTGGGGCAAGATTCTCCAGAAGGCTGTATGTGCTCTCAATTGGCATCTACTATATGGTACTATCTCTCCCATAGTTAGGATTCACGGGTCTAAGAATCAAGGGGTGGAAACAGGAATGGTACCACTCACCGTTACCCCTAATGACCCACTAGGAAATATTTTGCTTCCAGTCCCCTCAACCTCTGCTAGCCTAGAAGTCTTAGTTCCAGAGTGGGGAATGCTTTTACCAGGAGGTATGGCAATGATTTCACTAAACTGTAAGTTAAGATATCCCCTGGCCACTTAGGGCTCCTCCTTCCTTTGAGTCAAGAGGCTAAAAAGGGAGTTATGGTGTTGGCAGAGGTGATTGAGCCAGATTATCAATGGGAATTTGGAGGTAAGGAAGAGTATGCCTGAAGTGCAGGAGATCCCTTGAGTGTCTTTTTACTTTAACATGTCCTGTTACTAAGATCAGTGGGAAACTACAACAACCCAATCCAGGCAGGATGGCAAATGTTTCAGACCCTGCAGGAATGAAGGTGTGGGTCATCCCTCCAGGTCAAGAACCAAGATCTGCTGAGGTTCTTGCTGAAGGCAGAGGGAATACAGAATGGGTAGTAGAAGAAGGTAGTTATAAAAACTGTGACCACATGACTAATTACAGAAACAAGGATTGTAACTGCCAGAAGTATTTCTTTCCTATTTTGTTAATAATATGTTTGTGCCTATATGCACATGTATTAAGTGGACATGTTTGTTTACTCTGCTCTTCTTTTTTCATCATGTAATGTATTTTTTTATTTTTCAGTCTGAAATTTGTTCATTGAAAGTGCTATGTATGGTGCAAGAGGAGGTTACTCTCTCCTACAAGTTTTTTTTCTTTTTTAAAATTTGTTCTTTTTAGCTATACATGACTGTAGAGTGTATTTTGACATATTATTCACACTTTTGACTTATTATTCATACATAACTTCCAATTCTTGTGATTGTTCATGATGGAGAGTTACACTGGCCATGTATTCATATGTGAACATAGGTAAGTTATGTCCAATTAATTCTACTGTTTTTCCTATTCCCATCTTCCCTCCCTTTCTTTCATCCCCCTTTGTCTAATCTGATGAATTTCCATCCTCCACCCCTTATTGTGTGTTAACATCTGCATATCAGAGAGAACATTCAGTCTTTGGTTTTTTGGGATTAGCTTATTTCACTTAGCATGATAGCATTAAGTTCCATCCATTTATTGGCAAATGCCATAATTTCATTCTTCTTTAAGGTTGAGTAACATTCCATTGTGTATATAAACCACATTTTCTTCATGTATTCATCTGTTGAAGGGCACCAAGGTTGGTTCCATAACTTACCTATTATGAATTGAGCTGCTATAAACCATGATGTGGCTTTGTTATTATAGTATGCTGATTCTAAGTCCTTTGGATATATACTGAGGAGTGGGATAACTGAGTAAAATAGTTGTTCCATTCCAAGTTTTCTGAGGAATCTTCATACTGCAGGGAGAGGCAGCTGGGCCTGGGTCAAGATGAACTTGGACAAAAAGGCACCTGTTCTGGGGTGCTCAGGTGTGAGGCACAAAGGCCTGCCAGGACTCTGCCCTCAAACTCCACCGTAAGTTCTGCAAAACCTTGTTTCTTTGGCCCAGTTATTCTTTCTGTGTCAAGGCCATGATTAGGTCACAACTTCCCAGACTCTGGTCACTTTCTCTTCTTCTGACTTCTGTGAGGAACTAATTTTTTTCTCTACTGTCTGAAAAGTATGGAATAACTCATAGGGTTTCTGTGAGAAATAAATGAAATTATATTTGCTAACACTTGTTTCATTGATTATCTATGTTAGTTTTCTTCTTGCTAAAAAAAAAATGATACCTGAGATTTGAACAGTTAGTAGGAGAAGCAAGAGCAGTTTTTGGGGGATTATTCATCTTCCCCCTAATCTCCAACAGTCTGCTATTCCTTGGTGTCTTACACTACCTTATATGCTATGAAAATACAGCCTCAAGGCAAGTTCTGGAGGTATCGCAACCAGATTGCCATCCCCCAGCTCCTCATTTGTAGAAATTGTGAAGCTGCCATTGCATATAATATTTTACAGTTTACAAATGTGGCCTCATACTTGCTGTTTCATCTGTCTTCATCTACTGTGTTAACACCCTAAAGCACCTGTTTAACCATCACTGATCCTCAAAAAATGCTGACTCAAGTGACATGACTTTTGTCCACAGGATGTCTGACCTGAAAGCATGTCACTGTCCACGATAGGGGAGCAGAAGATCAGGAAGAGGTCATTCCAAGACCAGAGTCACGGAAAGGACCCAGGTCTCTGGGCTGTGGCTCTGAAGTCAGGCTCTGTCAGCCCAGGAACTGCTCTTCCCTGCAGCCTTCCCACATGGGGTGGGGGAGTAAAGAAAAGAAGGGCTGACTCTAATTTGCAAACTGCCACAAGCGTGTCTTGCTTTTCTGTTAGAGTAAGATGACTGTAAGGCTGATGTGGTTAATATTTCATTTTCAGGGCCAGGGTGCTGGCTGGGAGGACCAGGCAAATCAACTGATGGTCTTGGAGGAAGATGTGTTTATTGGCCTCATTGGGAACAGAAGGACGCATGAAAGATTTGAGGGCAGGAGGGATCTCAGAGAGTCTTCTAATCTGTTTCAGCCTTTACTCTGCCATGTTCTCAAGCAGAGAGCTGCTTTACCTGTTCTTCAAACAAGTTGCTTAAATTTACCCTCCGTTTCTTTTTTTAATTAAAATTTAATTTTAACTGATACATAAAAATTATACATATTGATGGGTTACTGTGTGATATTTTGATACCTGTATACACTGTGCAATGTTTAAATCAGGTTGATAACTATCTCCTGAAACAGCCATCATTTCTTCATGTGAAAACAAACTCATCTCTTCCAGCTTTCTGAGATACACCGTACAATTATCTATAGTTACCCTATCGTGCAATAGAAGTTCTTGATTCTATCTAACTACACCTTAGTACCCACATCAACCTTTGCCTACCTTTCCCTCACCCTTCTCTCCCCAGTCTCTGGCAACCACCATTCTATCCCCAACTTCCGTGAGATCCATGTTTTTAGATCCCACATATGGATGAGATCACATGGTGCCTGTCTTTCTGTGCCTGGCTTATCTCACTTAACAATTTGCACCAACTGTTGAGAAGCAGGTGGCTGGATGGCCCTACATCTGTTCAGATAAGACTCAGCCAGAGTGTTATTTACAAGATTGGGCTGGAAGAGGCCCTGAAATTTCTGGGTCCTCTTTCCTCACTACCTACTCAGTTCTCAAGAAGCAATTGTGCTGTCCTGGACACAACTGCATTTAGACTCAGAAGATCTGGGTTTGTATCTGAACCCACCTCTTACTTGCAAGAAACTTCTCCCTGTTGGCCTCAGTTTCCTGAACAATAAAGTGGGGATGACACTGTTCCATGTGGTTGTTGGTAGTCAGGAAATTATGCATGTGGGTTCACCTTCTGATCTACAATTAGACTTCGCCAGTGTGGGGTCAGTTCACCAGTCAGCTCACCAGTGCATAGGGTTGGAGGGCAGGCTTCAGTTTGTAACTAACAGGCAGAGCAGCAGCACTGTGGGCAGGGTGGCACAGTATTAAATCCCCTCCTTTTCCATAGTGGCTCCAGCAATCTCCAGGGAGAATTGGCCAGTTGAATTCTTATCCCTACCAAGAAAGGTGAGCAGCAAAATTTGGCACTGCAAAAATTTTGTTTCTTCTAAAAGGAATAAATGTCTCTAGCTCTTGTTGCTCCAACAAGGTATCTGGCTTCATTCCTGAACAACAACCAAGGTATAGGGAAGGTAGAGAAATTGAGGAGCGTGGAACCACAGAGCCACCTTCCTTTTCAGTCTTTCTCCGAACTCTCCCAGGCAGTAATTTCAATGGAGTAATTTATTCATTCACTCAATCATTCTGAAAGCACCTGCTGGCTTCTGCGGGTTGCTCAGGGTCAGGCTGCATCTGTAACGAAGACAGTGATTTGGGCTTTCAGGGTCTCATCAGACCCACGAAGCTGCAGGGACTGCGGTTCTGAGGCTACGTGGTATCTCCTATCTATGCAGCAGGGCAAGTGAAGAACAGGTGAGCAGATCTGCTACATGGCCTCCCCTGAGGACTAAAGGGCTCTGTTTCTGGGACCATCTTCCCCTCTTTCTTCCTCTTCTCAATCTTGGCCTCAAGTGACCTGTGCATTCTCAGGCTTGCCTGCTGACAGTGAAAAAATGAGCCTAGAGTAGCAGATGTTCTGTCGCCAGAGAACCACCTCACGAGTTCTACAGTCTGGTCCTTTCTCTTTCTGTTGCAAATTGTAACATCTCCCTCCTAGAGTGAGGCTTAGAGTTTGTCAGGAGAGATGCTGATGTTTAGCTTCAGATTGCTGTTAATGCTTCTTTCCCTTCTATTTGTGGATGCGTCTTGTATTTTTTGTTGCAACATATTTATTTTGGATCTTTTTTTTATACACCAAGACTGCTGCTCCCTTAGAAGAGAGCATACTTTGCCAAAATGCCAACCTTCCACGGGACAGGAGCCCATAACTAGAGAACAGAATTTAACAGAAAATATTATTGCATCAAACTTAATTTTTAGTAGCAGTTAAGTGCCTACCAAAGTACTCTGCCCATGTCCAGTGCCCTGTACATGTTGATGTGGATTAAGGAAATCAAACAAACATAATGGGAAGATGGAATAAGTGGAGCAGGCAATGAGAGTTAAATGAGAGAAAGCAAAGTTAAAGCATATAAAAAGGTTTAATGGAGTATTATAGAATTATCTGCTGAAAGGATAAAGTAGAATAAACTACAAATAAAAAGGAAATAGAACAGCTTAGATAAGAGGAATGTGGAGGCAGAGGAAAGATGGCAAGGTAATTAGGACTATTACCTCCCTGCAGTGGCTCTTGACCTTGGTTAATGTTGGGGAGTTTAAAGAAGTTCAGAGACCTGGGTGCAACCCCTAGAGGGCCTGATTTAATCAGTAGGGGGTGCATTCTGGGCACTGAGGTTTTTAAAAACTCCCTAGATAATTCTTGTATCAGCCAGGGTTGAAAGCCACTGTGTAAAAAAAAAAGGAAGGTGGTATAGTATAAGTTTATTCCAGTATTGTCTTCAGGGGACAGGACAAAGGTGCCACTTTGTGACCATGAGGGCTGCTGTAGGATCAGGGGCTGTTGGTTTCTGCTTCTTGTCCTTTCTTACATGACAACATGGACCCCCAGTAGCTCTCCTGCTCGATGACTGCTCACTGCTGGCTTCTTACAAACCAGAGGGAATGAGGATCTACTTAGCACAAACCATCTTCCTACTCCCCTAGCTCCTACCACAGTGCTGAGTATTTACTGGGTGCTTAGTCAGCACTTCCTGGGTTCTATCATCCTTGCCTCCTGAGTCTTTTTGTACTGAATGAATTGGGCCAAATCTGTGTCTTTGGTTCTTCCTAATCCTGCTCTGACCTTCCAGATCCAAATTATGTCCTCCATTCTGAGAGTAGAATTCAGCCAGGGAAGCCCACTCTCTGTGATTCCTGACCCTGGACAGTACATCACTTGTGTGTGTGTGTGTGTGTGTGTGAGAGAGAGAGAGAGAGAGAGAGAAGAGAGAGAGCACTTGCTGCATTTCAACTTTGTGTTCTCCCTCCCCCAACCCTTCCTTCCTTCAATCCAACCTTCCTTTGTTTTTGTTTTGTCAGTCCCAGGTTTACTGGGGCTCTGTGGTGATTCAACCTACCTTAGAGAAACTCCCTACTTCATCTCCCAGGGGAAACAAATGAAAACCTTTTGTCCCTCAATCAAAGAGAGAGGAGAGAGCTGTAGGATCCTTCCTGGGAGTGAGAACCTGTGCTCCCGTCAAGTGGCTGGGTGGAAGGTGGCCCTCTGTTCTGAGTTGGGTGTCTGATGCCAGAGACCAGAGACAGATGGAGAGGAGGTGTCCTCTTTTCCTTGGGACAGAGGCTTAGTGGCTCTGGTGCTCTGCCAGTGGTTCCATAGCCACTGACAAAATACCTGCTTTGCCCACAGTAACACAGTGCCTCCAGTTCTTGGGCTCTGAGCTAATCCTTTGTTTTTCACTTGGTTTTTATTAGATTGGAAGAAAAAGGAGTGAGGCTGGAAAAAAAAACAAAACAAAACGGTAAAATGGAGGCAGAGCTGAGGGAGGAAACGATGAAAGAAAAACATGGAATCCCTGCAGGGTACTTTTGGGAAGGCAGATCTGTAGATTAAAAAGAGTGGCCCTGAGGGGAGCTTTGGGGGGTGAGAAGAAGAGCGTTCCTAAAGTAATGGAGTGGGAAAGTGAGTATTCAAGTGGAATCTTGGACCTAAAACCCAGTTCCCTGTCCTGTCCCAGGAACCTGGCCAATGCCACCTCTACTGCTGCCCCAGGGCCACCACCTGTGCACCTCAGATGTTCTAGTTGGTTTTATGGGATTCATAGTGACTTTTGGTGGTAAGAGGGGGAAGGTACGGGGGCCAAGGACTAGGTACGTACAGTTCACTTTTAATATGCGACATGGTTAGAGATGCCAGAGTGGTTGTTTTACAATCACCGTTGTGCTGCTGTGTTAAGCCTAGTTTGGAACGTAAGTGCGGTTGTATACATCATGCCTCTGACAAGTTAAAGGGCTCTTAACACTGAGCTCTGTAATGAATGCTTAGTATGAGTGAATGAGAAGATTATTGAATGGGAATATGAGCTATCTTTCTGGCGGGGCTTTAATTGCAAAGGAGTCTGAGAGGTGGGGCATGTGCACCACTGAGCAGCGACTGTGGGAATGTAGGAAGTTACCAAAGGAGAGCAAAGAAAATGCTGCAGGCTGCCCTTGCGTGTGGACACCCTCAGTATCCATCGAACTGAAACAACATCGTGTCACAGTATGACAAAGGACCTGGCATCAATCTAACCCGACAGCAGTGTGCAGGCTGCTGTGTAAATCCAGGGATGCAGGGTAACAAAAGATGCCTAGGGAATGGTGTGTGCCAAGGAGATGGGCTGCAAGAGCCAGGGAAGGAGAATTTTTGGAAGACTCAATATACAATGATCTCTCTGTGTCCAGAATACCTTATTTTCAAAGTGCCAGCATGAGTTCCAGGCTGGTGACCTAGAGGTTGAGCTGAGAGTCACAGCTTCAGTCTGTTAGTATAACTGTTGCCTTTATTCAAAAATTGGCTGTGCTTGTGTTGACTCTATGTTGTTGGGGACTCAGCTGGACAGCTTTCCAAATGCTGAGCAGAAAATTCCCAATGCCACCGTCTGCCCAGAGGACTCCTTGTTAATAAATATCATAGCACAAACTCTATATTTATTCAGGGAAGTGTGATAAGGGAAGGGCATCTAGCAGAAAAAGAAAATATAGTTTAAAATGCCATCGCAGCTGAGAAACATTTATTTTTGTGGAAGAGATGTGATCCAGAAAATTTCCTCTTGTTTTGATAGGTTAAACCCTAAGCTGCATGTATGTGGAGGTTAAGGAGAAACTCTTTTTAGGGTAAACAAGAAGAGAAAAAGCAACCTCTGTGTACACACATGAAGGAGCTGTGCCGTGGGAGCTGGGCCCATGTCCCCATGGTAATCAGGGCCTGCCTGTAGGTAATCCGGGAGCCCGGCTCACTCAGACAGATGGAGTACAGAGAGGCTCTCTGCTCTTCTCTCTGCAATCCAGAGGCTCTGCTTGTTCTCCTTCAAGGGTGTATGAAACCTACACACATGCTTTTGACTGGTAGACTGCTCAGGAGTGACTGGGGACAAAACAAGATCAAAATTCAGAGGTCAGACCAGAGTGCAGTTGTCACATGCTATTATTAGAACTGCTGATGAAACATCTTTCTGAAATCTAAGAAGTTCTCTTCTTTTGACTTCCTCTTTGGTTCCAAATCCAAATTAAGCAGTCAGCATCATGTGATCGACTGCTACCCTGGTTAAGTGGGAGAGTTTTAGGAAAGCCCCTTGACTTCTTTTAGTCTTTTCATTTTAGAGCAGGGAATAGATTCGATGGGGGGCTGCTGTGAGGAGCTTGCCATCCGTGGCTGTAACAAACCAGCATCGCCAGCTGGGGTGCACGAACGTAGGCAATTTATGAAACCCTTGTTGCAGCCCCCATGACCACAAGGGATGATACTGACTCAATTTAGCATTTTTAAATTCAGGCATTCACCTCATGCCAATGTGTGTAGCTGCGTTCTCTCACTTGAGGTTGTTCATTTGGAAATACGGAAGGAAGAGTCATTATTTCTTTAAATAAAATATTCCCTTTCATTACATCTGTGTCTCAGGGATCCCTAAAGCGGAAATTCAGTTCAAACATTAAATTCAATAATCATATATTAAACACTTACTATGCAATGCACTGTGGGGACTGGAGATGAAACAGACCAAGGAGCCTACCCTTCAGGGCTTTATAAATTAGGAGGAGGATGAAGGAAGTAACCAAATAGTTGCAGTGAAAGGGAGAACACGTGAAATAGCTCAGGAGAGGCAGGTGCAATGGTGGTTTAGTTGAGGGAAGATTATATCCTCAAAGGAGTTTTGCATTAGAGTTATAAATTCCTGAGTTGTGAGCATATATGTGAATTTAATGCTGCGGGGATGAATGAGCTCAGGGAGAGAGAGGGAAGAAAACAGAGACCCAGGCAAGGGTGCTTGGTATTTAGAAGCTCCATTGAGAAGCAGGAGGCAGCTGAGGGAACTGAGGAGAAGCCAATGATGGGGAGAAAACTCAGCAGAGCATGGCAACCCAGAGGCTAAATGTGGAAGGCATTTCAAAAAGGAATGGGTGGCCAGCGGTGCAGCACCCTGCCAGGAGGTTGTCCATCGCTGGCTATCACTCATGTGTCTGTCTCATGTCTGTTTCCTTATTTCAAACTGATCAGTGCATGACGGCAGGGTCCGTGTCTGTTTTGCTCACTCTATATACTTAGGGCCTGGCACAGAGTAGGAATTTAAGATCTAGTTGTTACACAAAGAAAGGAAGGAATCAAGACCATGCTGAGGCATTTACACTTAATTCAGTAGGCAAAGCGTAATATCTGAATAGCATTTTCAGATTGCTGACATGGAGTTGAGTCTTAGCAAAACATTCACCCTCCTTTTGGAGGCCTATACAGACCTGCTGGCCTCAGCCATATCGCCTCTCAACATCAGTAGGTCTCCTCCAATCTAGGTGCACAGAGATGAGGAAACAGCAAGAATCCATCAGGCAGATTCTCCCATAATCCTTTAGGATTTTAGTGTTTGCTACTAGAATCTCATGAGACATTAATGGTTGTGCCATTACAAAAAGAATTCTGCCATCCCAGTCCTGGATTAAACAGGTATCTTCACAGTAGGGGTTCTCAGGGTGTTTAATATGCTAATAAGAACTGTGACTATTAAGGGACACTTAATATGCAGCACTTACTGAAATTATCTGACCATGGAATTCTTTTTAATTGTGCTACAACTGTTCTCATCTTGAAGGGAAGGGCTATTCTGAGGAACAATTTTGCAAATGTTACCCCAAAGCTTTACAACCATCCTAAGAAGAAAAAAATATCATACCCAATTCCTTTTCAGTTGATGTAAAGAGAAACTTCCCATGATGGAGAGTTTCTCGTCTGGTAGGTTGTAATGATAATTCTGAAGTATTTGATCCCTCCTCCAGCATAGGAGGAGTATGCTGGTGTGCGTCTTGTGGTAACTTTTGCAGGAGGGGTATGAGTCCCTGCTCAGTCGATTTGGAACTTGGCTGTGGAAGAACTGTGGTCAATGAGTATGAGTGCCCATGAAGTTTGCCATGCCGGAGCTAAAGTCTTAAGAAACTTCTTGAGCTTCAGCTAGCAGTTCTCTTGTTTTTTTTCTTCTGCCACAAGAACGTGTGTCCCAATAGTGACTAATCTGTCAGCCTGGGCTCTGAAATGGAAAGACAAAGTTTGCTTAGTGGCAAACTTGTAGCCACCAACTTGTGGTAGAAGTAGGAACAAAAGTAAGTAAACATTCATTGCTGAAAACCATTGGGCATACTTTGTTACCACAGCAGAGCTGACTGATACAAAGAGGAAAATATGAATAGCTAAAGTGAATATGACCACTGTTTCCTTCCAAAGCTCTGAGAAGAGACAACTTCAGAGGAGAAACAGGAAGTGGAATCAGAATGGCTGAACATTCTTTACATTTCACAGAAGATTTTCTCTGTATAAAAACAACTGCATGAATGGAAACAACTCAATTGAGCCCAGATAAAGATTTATAGATCTAGTGTAGGCTATAAGGTACCTGCATATCTGAGAATAAATCTCAATATTTCACACAACACAAATCAAAGAGCACACCAATGTGAAGTTCACAATCAGTCCCAATAGCATTATCTGCCTCCCTGCAGAGCACCTGACTTTCTTATTAGTCTCTCCAGCTTTCCTCACAGTTCCCATTAGCAGGATGGGGAGGAGGTCCGTGCCACAGCAGCATCAAGTTCTGGGAGATCCCAGAGGTTTGGAATGGTTCTTTAATAAGAACAGAAACTTCAAGGGAGTGATCATGATTGTGGGAAATTATATTCTTTCCGTCTCCCCTTCCTCATTGCTTTACTTAGTTCTTTATCTTCTCAACCCAGACTACTACCCTTTTAGCTGGTCTCTTTCATGGGGCAGAACATAGCAGCATTTTGGAAATCTCTAAGCTTGCCTCAGCAGGGAATTAGATGTGTCCTTTGGTTAAGGAGTCCCCGTGAAACCTCTGACACACATTTCCTTCCCTGAAAAGAGAAACTGATTGTATCTAGTGCAGGATTATTCTGTACTTTTTTCCCTCAAATTTCAGTTTGTTTATTTCCAGTTATTTAACTGTAAGCATCATGGCTCTGTGTGTGTGTGTGTGTGTGTGTGTGTGTGTGTGTGTGTGACTACTGCACTGCTGTGGATGCTCATCTTGTCTTCTGAGTCATTTGAAGGAATCCCATGCATACTGTACCTCAGGGAGTGTGTTCTGACAAGAGCTCATGTCACCTCCTCTGAGAAGCCTTCCCAGCTCTGGGCCATGGCAGCCATCTCTATGTTTTCACAACTGCTTGCTCCTGCCTCAGTTTCAATGGCTCTATTTTCATGTCTGTTTCTACCACTAGAAAGAGCATCTTGAGGACAGGAATGGAGCTTTGGTTGTTTTTGTAGCTCAGCACATGGCACGGCACCAGGAACATTGTACGTGTTCAGTGCATATTTGAGGAATGAGGATAAGCATCCCTATAATTGTAGACTTGTGTATTTTAATAATATACTACCAAAAATAACCATATAAAACAAAAAACACCAACCAGGCCCATCACAAGCTCAGCTAGGAGTCACTGGGAAGATAGTAATCATATGGGGCCTCCTGGATTTCCTCAAAGCCCACTGTACTTTCTACTCAGACTTACCTGCTCAGGGCCCTGCATGTGACCCGTCTCAGACATGAAATTTATTGGACAGTCACAAGGAATTGTTGGACATGATTTTTATCTTCAAATATTTGAGTATGTGAAGGTGAAACTTACTCTGTGTTGCTCCAGAAGGCATAACAAATATACAGATATAAACTTGTAGGGAGGCAGATCTCAATTTGGTATAGGAGATAGGTTTTTTTTTTTTTTTTTGTGGTGCTGGGGATTAGAACCCAGGGCCTCGTGCTTGATAGGCAAGCACTCTACGAACTGAACTATATCTCCAGCCCCTAGGAAATAGTTTTTAAAAATAAGAACCATCATTGAACATATTTGAATGGAGAATGGATGAACATTTATTCAATCAATATTTAATGAACATGTAAATTGAATGGAGGGATTCCTGCTTGACCTTTAAGATCCCTTCTGGCTTTCAAATTCAATGATTCTAATTTTCTGTTTAAAATCTTAATTGTTCAGAAGGAAGGTCACAGCTTGAATTCCCTTGGGTCCATTTCCTTATTTGGACCCTAAATGTATACTTCCTGCGTACTTACAAGATGCTATAATGAGAAACTTCTTTAAGGCTGTAATACCTTCAGAATATACTGCGAGTTGGGTGATGGAACTCTCCTTTCTGTCCCTGTCTGTGTCCTCCTCTGACGCAGGGAAAGAGGCAGACTCCCTGGTTTCAGATTTCCTTCTGTTCTCTTTCCTCTCAATCATAGCCATGCTTCTGCAATGTTGGCGTCCTGTTTGTAAACGCAGCCAGCGAATGGCACTGTTCCTGGACACAGGATGCTTTCCTCTTCCTGCCTTTGGGCAATTGGATGGGAATCTTCTGCTCTGAGTGACACAGAAGGCGTCTTGTGGACTCTGTGTAGGAGCCAGGTGGAAGTGTCTCTTACGGTTCCCTGATAACTGAACTCATCCCTGTTGTGGGAAGTGGGTAGACAGTCTCTAGGATTTCTCTTCAATACTCTGAACTCTTTCAGCTGAGCCCTTTTCATATGGATAAAAATCACAGAAAGCAGGACAATGGTGATGACAATGACATGAACTTGGGGCCAACTCCCAATTGCCATTACTGTGGCGTGGAGAAGAACACAGGCAATACAAAAATAATAGCTGATGGTCATTTCGTGCCATTGGGTTTGGAATTTCTGCAGAACTACTTGGTCCATGTCCATACTACAATACCCAAGTACTATGTAAAATTATATAAAAGACTTCCCCAATTACCCACCAGTAAGCTCAGGAATTACTTGAATTTCTTCAGGTCTGTCACCTCTAATTCTTTTCTGACTTCTCCTCCTCTGCCTCCTCCTTCCCATTGTTTCCATATTCTTTGGATCACTGTGAATAGTCTGGCTCCTTTCTCCCAGGAAGTCCCTCTCCCATGATTCCACACTCTATCTTCCATGCCCAATCCATGCTCATCGCAGGTTCCCAGCTGCCTCACCCCAATACAAGCAAGTTCACGTCCTCACCCTACAGGAGGAATGGGTGGCTAGAGACACCCACTCTCATCTTCTATCCTCTTCTTCCCAATAAGCCTTAATCAAACATTAAAGAGTCATGTTCTCTTTTCTGGCTTGATCTTGAGAGAGTGACAAAAATCCTGGGTTTCAGTGGATGGTCCATGATGGTGTGGCAAAAAACATATAGATTCAATAAAAATTAATTCATTTCCTAATCTGCTTATGGATGAATTGGAAACAGTCATACCTAGAATTTGTGTAATACCTTCTTCCAATGAGCCTACATAGCATCACCCTAAAAAGAATATTTATTATATTAGTAATATGAATAAACTGTCACCTGATCTGGAGATGACCAATTGCTTACCAGGGAGTCCTATACCTGGTTGCACATCAGAATCCCTTTAAGGGGATTTTATAAATAGGATACTTGAGTAGCATTTGGGAAAAATTTATTTATGTTTTTCTACCTCCATAGAAATTTTCAATAATGATGCATGTTATGGTTTGAATGTGTCCCCCAAAGTTCGTGTGTTAGAAATTTAGTCCTTGGTGCAACAGTGTTGAGAGTGTTAAGAAGTGTGACCTTTAAGAGGGGTTTAAGTCATGAGGACAGAATGATCATGAATGGATTAACGCCATTATCACAGGAATGGGTTAGTTGTCACCAGAGTAAGTTTCAGATTAAAGGATGAGTTTGGTTCCATTCCCTGATGCTCTTACCCTTCTGCTTTCTGTCATGGGATGAAATAGTGTTAGGGCCCTGGCCAGAAGTGGCCCCTTGTTCTTAGACTTCCCAGCCTCTAGAACCGTGAGAAATAGATTTATTTTCTTTGTAAATTACCCAGTCTGTGTTGTTTTGTTATAGTACAAAATAGGCAAAGACAATGGATTTCCTAAACCAATGCTTCCCAAACCTTAACATGTGTAAAACTTGCCAGGGATCTTGTTAAAATGAAGATTCTGATTATAGATCTAGGGTGAAGCACAAGATTCTTCAATTGGAAGAACTTCTAGGTGATGCCGATATTGCTGTTGGTCTAGGCTCCTCTTGGAATAGCAAGGTCTTAGACCAGTCGTGTTCAACTCCATCAGGAGGGAAGGGCCGAAAGAAGGAAGGGAGTTGGATTGCCTGGGAAATCAGAGATCCAAGCCCACCAATTCAATAAAAATCTTTGTGAATGCATCCCAGACATTAGTGTTATCAAATAATTCTGTCCCCCCCCAGTGATATGAATATGCAGATAGAATTGTGAGAACCAATGTTCTAGAGATGATTAGGCCATATTTAATGTCCATTTCTCTGAAGCCAGGACAGGAGAAACTGGGCACATCTCCATTATATTCAAATAAGCCAGGACTGAGAGTATAGCTCAGCGGTAGGGCTCTCCCTGGTGTGTGTGAGGCCCTGGGTTTGGCTGGGGAGGACACTAAAAGCACAACAACCAAACTAAACAAACAAAAAACAAAATGAAACCCCCCAACACTTCCTTTTCTGCTTACAGCAGAATTTCTTAAAGCATGTCCTTGGACCACCTGTGACAGAATAGCCTTGGGTACCTGTTGTCAAAGCCTATGCCTGCATCTGCCAAAGACAGAATCTTTGCAATCTAGGCCTAAAAATATATGTTTAAAACAATTTCTCCAGGTATTTTGTTTATGCAATAAAGCTTGATAAATACTAAAATGTAAAATAAATTAATTAATAAAATTAAATTTCTTTAGCCTTGTAGTCAGAGGCCTCAAAACAAGTTATTTATGACAGTTTCCAAACCTCTTTTCATGCTCCACTGCACTAGTCCCCTGTGGTAGGCAGCCTGCACAGAGGCCCCCAAAGATCCCCACCTCCTGATATTCATGCTTTCACACCGGGCTGAACACTTTTTGGTCAAAACAGAGTGCATCAGAAGTGATGGGATGCCACCATCACTTTGCACCCAAAGCCCTTGCTTTAGGGATGCAAGCTGCTCTATGGAGATGCCACTTGAAGACTCAAGGCTGAAATGGATCTTCTTCCAGTTGAGCCCTGAGATAACTGTAGCCCTGTCCAACACCTTGATTGCAGCTTGATGAGCCAGCTAAGCCACACTCTGATTCTTGACCTACAGACACTATGAGATCATGAATGTTTTTTGAGCCTCTATGTTTGCAGGGCAATTGTAACAACAGGTAACTGGTGCATCCACCCTGAGATACTCTTCCTTCTCTTTCCCACTTACCCAGTCATGCTTGTTTCAAGCCCCAACTGTTCTAAGAAACTTTTCTCATAGTGATTGATCCTTTCATGATCTCCTAGAGCACTGCATCATAACGTTGGTGACACTCATTGTTACATCGTACATGCTGTCTTGTATTTTCGTATTTATTTGTGATTTTTAATTGTAATTTCTAATTCTCTTTTAATGATAAATTATAAACACATTGATGAGAATAAAACTTTTCTATTCCCATGACCTACTGTATACCAGGAATACAATAAATGTCCTATAAAAAATGTGTGATAAAGAAAATAGTACATTGGAAGGAATATTGAGTAGAAGGCTTGATTTTTAGTTGAAGTTTTTACACTTGTATCTACTGTGCATCCTACTGCTTTATGTGGGGAGAAGTTTCCAGAATGATATTTGAGTACAAAGACAGAGTTGGCTACTAGAGCCAATAGAATGAGCACTCTCCTTTAATGGTTATTTTTTTTTGTATCTTTAAGCCCCCTGCCCACTAGTCTGCTAAGTGGGTTCCTGCAGACCCTCATGATTGGAACCCATTTTTTTTTTAATTGAGTTGATGCATGGCCAACTCAGAAATGCCTCATTGCCAAGAGAGTTTGTCTCCAGAATCTCTCAGCAACAAGTATGAAGGAAACCTGTGCATGACCCCTCTTTGCCCATCCCCATGGGTCTGTAGAAATCCTCTACTGCTAAGACAAGATATAAAACATTCAATACCTGGAATAGTCATGAAAGCATTTCAGAAAATGACTCCACTCATTCTTCCTCACTGAGTAAGGGTTAAAGCTATCTCTAATGGCTTTGGAAATTTTGATTAGAATGCTAATAGAAAACCATCATTGCTTTATCTAGTTTATGCACACCAACGCTTTCACAATAATGGTTTGCAATGAGCTACAACACTCATGATAGAAGAAATTCTGTTCATCTCAGCCTGCCTCCACAAGGAGAGGCCTTCTCAGTATTGAAGGCTGCTCTTTTCAACCAGTAGTCTGTGAGAGACAGATGTGGGGGCCCTATTTCTCCCCCATCAACCCTGATGGCCTCTTCTGCTCTCTTCAACTGATAAGAAACTGCCTCACTCGCCTGCAGTCTCTCTTATCAGAGGTTACTGTTGCGGTGACAGCAGGTCTCATTTGAGGTGTGGTGCACATTTTAGCCCAAGATGATCTCTAATTGGATGTGCCACCTTGGTTTGACCCGAGGGGTTCTTGAAGTGATGAGAAACACAGATGCAGCACTGTGGATATCTGACCCACAGAAGTAAGTCCCGGCATCTTCTGTTGTTGTCTTTTGAATATCAAGTACAAATTGACTTTTTAAAGTATCAATTTTCCCTTTTAAATTATTTCTTAAGTTGTCTGTAGAATTGCTTAGTTTGTATACTAGAATCAGGGAATTATCTTCATTCTTCTTATACCAGCTCATTTGGTAATTCTTCAAGTCTCCTCCTGTTACTCTGCAGTGGAAAGTGGCAGGTTTCCCAACTAGAACAGTCAGAGTTTTGGTGTCTGGTTCCAAAGTTATATCCAAACAGACTCCTGAAATGAAAAGCCTAAATTAAGAGAAGCTGTGAGGAATTCCCTCTGCCGCAAGGGGATGGAGAGTCAGAGCCATGCTCAGCAAGGATTCAACTTTGTAGCCCCCCTCCCACCCCCACCAATTGCTCCAGGGACACGTTTCCCTAAGAGCAAAATGCCTAGAGGCCTGTCCTTACCTGTACAGAGGATGGAGAGGCAGAAGAGCAGACAGGTCCACAGCATGGCTGCACGGGGGCAGGAGGTGACTGCAGTAGGCAGGCGCTGTCCTGGCTGCCCACCCAGATCTCCCACTGTCTGCCCTTGAGAAGCCTTGTCGGTTATAAAGGTGGTTTGGTGTTAGTCACTTCCTTAGAGAGATGTGACAGGCTGGTAAGGTCACAAGTTAGGTTGTTAAATCAGCAAACATGTGCTAACTACCTGTTTCAGGCCAGAAACTATTTGGGAGACATAAAGGTGAATAAGATATGGCTTCTGCCTTCAGTTTTTTTTCAGGGAAACAGACAAAAAACAGTTACAAAGAAGTGTCAGATCTTAGTAAAGAGGCAGATCCAGAGTGTTCCAGGAACATGGACAAAAGGGTTGCTTTTTTGGGGATACTCAGAGCAGGGAACCCTGACCTGAATCCTGACACTTCAGAAGGGCTTGTCAGACTTCGTGTCTGGAGGGCTTTTCCAGGAGAGAGAGGACAAATAACAGCCTGAGGGTGTGCAGGAGCAAACCCGTCTGCGGGCGATGGCCATTCTGCCTCCAGATCTCTCCTGTGCAGTCCCCACGACCTCCTGACTGTTGCCTCCTCCAGTCTCACTTTTAGCCACTTTTCCTCTAGTACTTTCTACTTCAGCCACAGAAAATACTTGCAGGTTCAAAGATGTGTTACAGTCTTCCATATGCCCCTGCTGCTCCCTCTTCCTGGAACAACCTCTCTTCCTTCTCCACTCCACACCTCCACCTAAGGGAAATATCCCCTGGGTTCCCTGAACATGTTGGGACATAGGAACTGATCACCTCTGTTGTAACGGTCTAATAATTCATTTGTCTTGTGCGTTAAGCTTTAAGATTATTTAGATCAGAAACTGTACCTTATTTAAATTCACATTCTTAGCACCCAGCACGGAGCTTGTCAATATTGAAAAGCTCAGCAGATATTTGCTAGTCCAGGCAGGATTTCTACTGGAGTCTCCTGTCTCTCAAGGAGCCCACAGGGCTTGTTGCTCAGCTAGTGAAGGCTGGGGATAGAAAAGAATTTTCTAGAAACTCAGGCTAAAAACCTGGAATACCCTTGTCTTCTACCTACTGTTGTAGGTGTCTGAAGAGGTGCAGCACTCTGCAGCAGCAAGGTAGTGCCTACCTGGGTAGAACCTGCTTGTAAGACTGTGTGTACCATCGACATGTAAAAGGAGCATTGGTTTTGCAGATTTTATCATCTATGGATTTGAATCTTGCTTTGTAATTTACCGGCAGCTGGGCAAGTTGTCTCTGAGTCTTGTTTTGCTCATTTGCAAATGGGGTAACTGCATTTACTTTGCTGGGATGCTGTGAGGTTGAAATCAAAGAACATACATGAAACTCTTACCTCTTTGCCTGGCACACATTTTCAGGCTCACCACAGATGTTGGTTTCTTTACTTTACCTCTTTTGCTTTGCCATGGTGGGATTAGTGACCTGGTGGTAGCTCCCTGCCCCAGTCATAGTCACCAGGTGAGACACAGAACTTGTCATTTCCAGCCTGGTATAGAACATTCTTCTTGGGGAAGGAGGTGTCTGCCCAGCTGTGTCAGGACTTTGGGCAAATAAATGGATGTGCTGAGTGGAGCTTCATCAGAGATGTGTGGCCTGAGGATCTGTATCTCCTAGGCCCCTAGGCAAAGGACTTCCTCTGGCAGCTAAGGGTGGAGAACACAGGCAAGCTAGAGCCTTAGTCTTCTTGTCTATCTGGGATGAAGGAAGATCTGGGATATTAGAAGGAAAAAAAAGTGAAATTAAATGAATTCCTACTGACTGCGACTTGTTAAGCTAAGTCCCCTTCTCTCAGATGGTCTCTACCACTCTCAGTTCTGTGGTATCAAACACTGATTCACAGAATCACTCCAATATCTGTGGGAGAGACTGCTAGAACTTCTGATTTTTCTCTCAAATTGGGAGTTCTAATTCAGGGCGAATTTTTATCTTTGATTTGAGAATACATCTACTCTTTCCCCATCTTCTTAGAGTTCTCTGAAACAAAAAAAAAAAAAAAAAAAGAGAGATAAATTTAGTGAAGGAAAATCCTTTCTTTGCTTTATCTCTTACTCATTACCCTCAAGCTTCTCGCACAAAGCTTTAGTAACAGTGAAGTCAGGCTGTGATGTGTTCCCAGTATAGATCACCATTCAGGCATGGTCCTTATCAGCAGCTGCCTGCTTCTAACTGCTGTCTTTGTTCTCTTGTTTCTCTGCTCTGTCACTGGCTGGCTGGACAAGCAACTGAGGAGCAGGAACAGAGGTGAATGAAAACAGTCTGTGTTCCCCTTGGTGAGGATGCAGGTAGTTGGGACTCAGCTGCTGGGTATCCAGGGTCTACCTTCAGTTGGGAAGTGATTCTTCTTTTCAGTCTATCTGATCTTTGCTCAGGATGCTCAGACACTGGGATAACTTTATTTCTCTCATTTGCTTTACTGAAATATCTGGGCCCCATTGGTTGTTTTAAAACAAATGTGAGATATTTTTGGAAATTAGTGAGGAATTTCACTGAGTGTCAAGGAAAATCACAGTGTCATTTGTCTCTTAAAGGATCTTGGCTGCTAATATTCCATCTGTGGCTCACTTACCCAGCTGTGTGGCACCGAGTGAAGCAGCTGCCAAGCAAAACAGCACAGAGGCAAGCTGGGACTCCTCTGAGTTGAAATTTCACTGCTGTTGCTGACGTGGGACCTTGGGATGTAAATAAATAAACTTTTCCATATTTAGTTGTAGCTCAAGGTTTGGTCCTTTTAGGGTATTTTCCTGGCGTCCATCACCCAGTTCATCTGGAGATCTAATTCCAAGCTGCACTTTTCTCCAGGAACACTCCCATAATTATTATAACCAAGCATTTCTCTTACTCCCACTTGTGTCTGATTTGGCTTCTCTATTACACTGTAAGCCCCGTTGTGGTATGACCTTGCATTGACCTTGGCTCCTGGAAGAGCATCTGGCACATAATAGACACTCAATATACATTGCTGAATATAAAAATGAACCATGTCAATTTTATGTACTGAGACTTACAGATACTGGAATACTTAACTAGTTTAATCTTCTTGCTCACCTTTATTTTATGACTATCCTTCAAGGATTGCATGGGGAAGTTGGAAAGCTCTCAGTTAGATGGTGAGGTGGTTGGGACAGACTCTGAAATATTCCATCATCTCCACCACACTTTTCTTTTTAATTCCTATGGATCACTGCCAGTAATCCTGCCTTGGGCAGTGCTTGCCGGTCAATGCACAACTCTGTAAGACTTTGTTTTCCTTCCTTCAAACTTTCCTTTTACCTCTGGTGGTAGATAGTTTTGTAAAAGAAAAGAGATGATTGCTCTCAGTAAGTCTGTAGCCCAGGGTAATGACTGGCAGAACCAGACCTGAAAGACTGTCTCCCTATTGTGTGGGTCTTAGCATTGGTCTTTGAACTTTGGCTCTGGGGAGGCATTACTGAATAGTTCCTTCCTGGCAGAGAATACAGCAGGGTTCCCAGAGTTGTAAGTCTTCTTTAGGAAACCTATGTCCCCTGCATGCATTCAACAATTCTGAGGATATGTCCCCAATGACTCCAAGTACCTGGGGAAGAGTAAGTCCAGGAGGAATAAAAACTCACTCAACAAACTCAGTGGGTCTGTGCTTATCCCATCAAAGGTAGAGCTTTGAAATCTGACCTCAACAAGAAATTTTGCAAAGCATGCTTCTGAGGTTCTGTATCAGGAAGAATCTCCTGTTTTGTGTTATTCTGTGCCCTTGAAGGACTTCTCTTGGGGACACTAGTGCTGATGAGCTTGAATGTTGGCTGCAAATGAGAAATCCAGCAATACAGCAGGGGATTAGGGTCTCCACTGAAGAATAAACACATAAACACAGGATCCAAATAGCAAGAAACCTTGTCTCTTCAGAAGAGAAAGTAGAGAAGACAGTTTTCATTTCCCCCAGTTCTCAGCTAAGCAGTTCACATCAAGGAGTTTCCATGGGGTGGTTCTTGACTAAGCAGGGGCTGTTGTCACTTGTGCTCCTGGGGCCTGGAGCCTTGGGCTGATCCTCATTTAACCTTTTTTTCAGGATACCATATGATCAGATGTACTTTGACTTCATTTGTTGCCTTTTTAGAGGTGGGAATGTTTTCATGTCGGCTAGTATGGTTGTTATGTGGATAGAACTAACTCACTACTTATCCTTATGTTAACATATAACTTTAATTTTATTTCTGGTTCTACATTTTAAAATTATTCCACTATTCCACCCATTTAACAAATGGGGTTACATTGCATTTTAGTATCTTATAAAGTCTATGCTTGCTTTCTTTCTCAGGGTCAAGCAAAAATTATTTTCTTACTTGTTTTTTCTATGTAGGAAGCCTTTAATAATTTATCAACATCCAGTGAAAAGGTCCTGAAGGTCTTTTGAGTTGTGTTTCTCTGAATTTCCATTGATATTTAGTTCCTACTAGAAGGGATACTAATGTAAAAAAGAATGCTTAATGTCAGAGACTGACTTGTTTCTCATTAACAATTTCCTAATGGCTCACCCAGTCCAACCATAGGGGAATGTGGCTGTCATCATCCTGATATCACCACCATCAACAGCAAGAGGAGTTAAGCCTTGCTCTGAGGACCTTGACATCTGATAGTTGACTTAATTCTTGCAGCAGTCCCCTAAGGAAGGTATTATTGTTGCCATTATTTTATAGAAGAAGGAAAGCAAGGCAAAAAGTAACTTGCTGAAGGTCATACAGATAGTGAGCTACTAAATAGAAGATCTGGGATTCAAATCTCAAGATATCTGACTTTCATGTGTGAACTTGAGCTCAATTACTTTACTATGCTACCCAGTTTCCTTCCATCTATCCATCCATCCATCCATCCATCCATCCATCCATCCATACATACATACATACATACATCACCTAGCTCATATCAATTTCATTTTTTATTATATATACATAAAATATGTATTTATGCATATATATTTAATATTTTGAGGACTTTTACAAATGTTGGTAAGTTGTTAAAGGCTTATAATTAAGATGTTAATTGCTTTCCTTGGTTTTGTATGCGTGTCTAATTCATTTGTCACTCTGGGTGTCAGGGAATGTGCTTTAATTTTCAGAAGGAAGATTCAAGTAATTCAGTAGGATTTAATGTTCACTTCTCATGATTTAACAAGATAAAAGTGAGGAAGTGCTACCTGATGAATACATTTTATTATTTGAGAAGTGCTTATTTTATTTATTTGAGTCCCCGATGTACACAATATATCAATTTACAAGCCACAAGGGTCTTTTAGTTTTGATTGAATGGATTGATGAGTAAATGGATTAAGTTCACGATGACACTGAATGTTCTGTGTCTGTTGGCAGACACTGAATTTTCCATTGTGCCTGCTTGAGACATTTTTTGTTCAGCGTGATATCCAGCTTGCATCAAGGTGCCTATAGTGCACAGTAGTAAATGGCTCTATCTCTTGGCTGCACGTGCTTAATGGTTAAGGTACTAGAGGACAACTTTCTGTCCACAGACAAAAGGTAACGCTCTAATTCCACTGTGCCTTGAAAAGTGTGGTAGATATAGGTGAGCCTTTGGTTAGCTCTCTGCAGATACCAGTACACAGAGTCATAATTCCCCTTAAGATTGTCATACTGGCACTGGAACTTCACATCTGTCCCAATCGTGGCAGCCACATTGGAAGATTGTACGATTTCAGTCCTGCAGGAGCTGTCTGGGGAAAGAAAAAAAATAGGAAGTGAGAAATGAGAAGTGGTGAGAAATCGTACCCATCTACCTGGTGGCCACTTACAGAAGAAGGGCAGCATGATGCAGAGAAGCCAGTACATGGTGCGTCTGCGGTTCTTCTCAGTGCTGAGCCCCACACAGCCTACTTTGCATGCACAACACACTTGGGCCACCTTATCTACAGCAGCCATGTGGCTGCTTCATTGCTACAGCAATAAAGGAAAGAGGTCCTTGGGGGTGGTTGGTGCCTGTGCTATCTAAAGACACATTCTGATTTGTTCAGAGGCGGCAATGCAACAGGCCCCCTTAGAGGAAGCTCAGGTGCCCCTTCGCCACTCAGGGGCTTCTGTTTTCAGCATATGGTGCCATTCCCTTATCAGTCCCAGGAGGCCTATTCTCTGAAAGGAAGCAGCCAAGGAGATAGTGTTTTGTTGAAAGACACTCAGTGGGTCATGATCTCTTGGGACCTTGTTCCTGAATTTCAGGCATCTCAGGTGCACAGAAGGGTGGGTAAAGGTAGGAGCAGTCATTTTTCTGAATGCACTGTGGCTTTGGTGGTCCAGCTGGCAGTTTCCAGTTATGGAACTCACTCTTCAGAAGCTAGTGGGGGAGGAAGTAGTTTGTTCATTTTAAATTAATCATCAATGAACTATCTATTCAGGAAATATTTATTGAGAGTCAACTGTATAACAAGCTTTCTGCAGAGAGCTGAGGATACAATGGAAGCAAAAACCAACCAGAGTTTCTGTGGTCATGGAGTCTAAGATCTGCGAGGATTTTAACTTGAGAAAAAGGTACAACTTATCAGTCAACACATAGGAAATTGGGCAGGAGTGAGGTCAGGGGCATTCTGGGTCTGTATCCATCCAGGTAGGACTTTTCCCCAGTCTACACAGCTGGGTGGTGCGCTCGCCATGGAGGAGTCCACACTGGAATTTTCTTTGGCAGTCAATGCCCTATCCAAGAGTCAGAGGGTTTCTTTTCTGTCCACCTTCTTTTATAGTCACTCTCCCATTAAGAAATCATTCTATTTGCTGACAATTAAAGTTCCGAATTTCCTGACTTAGCACTGTTAACATTCTATTCTTGGAGCAGAATCAGCTTGGCTGCAATTGTTCCCACTGTGAGGGCAACTGCGTCTTTTATGCGATGGTTTCCTTTTTCTTGTGTACACAGTCTGCAGAACATTTAGACTTAGCATTAATAACAAACTGTCTTTAGGACCAATCTTATCTTAGGAGCTGAGAGGTCAAAGATTCTGTTTTCTTGCTTTTCTCAAAGTCTTTACTCCCACCTCTGCTGTCCTGTTTCCTTCTGTCTTTTCCAAGACTGCTTATCATTCTGCAAAATGCTCTCATGAACAACTTTAAAGGGAAATAGGATAATGGATAAAGAAATGAGGAGACACCTACCTCAGGATGCCTGGTTAGGGCAACACCCAGGAGGGTGGGGGGCATCTGTGACCACACAGATGTATGCAGACACACGTCGAGGTGGAAGGCTGGTGGTGGCTGTGTGCCTGTAGTAGAACAGGTAGTGTGACACTGGTGACTAGGGACCTCCAGAGGCAATATGGATGATGTTTGGGACAGTGGAGCTGGCTGGGAAGATATATGTGGGCTGCATGGCAGCCCTGGACAGGCCTGCCCAAGACTCCTAGGGAATGCTGTCCCAGGGGCTGGCAGAATGTTCCAGTAAGTGGGATGGGTCTGTAACGAAATAGGGAAGTCAAATATTTGTGTCAGATTTTCTCTGGATCTTGGTTTGTTTGGCCAACCTGACGTGAGAGAAGGAAAGAGAATTCATAGAAGAAAAAGAATATAGATGTTTAGCTTAAATTTCATATTCAAACAGTTTTCAAATGGTCACAGTCACAACAACCATTGTGCTTATTCACACAACTGGCTTTATAATAGGAGAAACAGGCAGTGGACTATGTAATGGCTTTGAGGGATCCAAGAAGACCCCTGCTGTATCGGTGCCTAGGATTCTGCCTTTGGAGATTGCACCTTAGAAAAACAAAAATGTTTCTGGAAGGATTGACACCTTGTCTGACATTCAGAGTGAGTGGGGATTAATTTCTAATGGCAAGGCCTTGGGGTAGAGACCTGGGGAATCTTTCAGCACATAATTAGGACACCAGAAGTGATCATCTCTCCCTCTCCTTCATTCTCACATGTCATGCACCTACTTTTGAGGCATTTCTTGAATCTGTGTCCTCTTTCCAGGTCCTTATATCTGATCCTTCTCAACGTCCACCCCAAATTTTGCATTACTTTTATGTCTGACCTCATAGCTTTCAGTCTCAGACAATCTGCCCAAAGTGGTCTTTCTGAAACACTTTCTAACCATGTTTCTTTTCATGTACTACTGATTTCTGCTTGTTTTATGCACTTCTGATTTCCATGGAACAAAATCTAGGTCCCTTAGCTTGATTTACAAGACATTTTCCTATCAGAACATACCTGAGATAGGAGTTTAGGATAAAGAGAGAGATATATATAAAAACAGTCTTAAAGGAAACCCCCACAAGCCATTGACATGCAGAAAGCGCTGTCTATAAATCTTGAGTGATGTGCCCTTGGCCCATGCCCTTGTAAAGTAAGGGAACAAGTGCAGGGAAAACTGGCACATAATTGTGTGGCTCCATCCTGGCTCTACCTCCAGTCTGGTCCCTGATACAGCTCTTCAATAAATATTGTTCCCCAATGCAAGGAGGGGCTTCTCACTCTTGAGATCACCTTCATTCTCCCTTGAATGTGTATTTACTTCCTAAATAAGCCTCTGCCTATACCTTTGTCTGGCTGATATTAAACTTCTCTTCCATCATGTATGTCAAGAATCTTGCTGGTGTTGAGTCGAATTCCCCCTCCCCTCTAGAACACCTTGGATCCTTCTGTGGAGACACCTCTTCTCCTATGACACGCTGACAGCTCCCGCCACTCCTCTGCCCGGGTAATGCAGACTCTGTTCTCACAGAGGAAAACATCCCCAAACATGGCTCTATGTACCTCCTTTGCCCAGGCCGCACTACTTCTGTCTGACTTGGTCTTCTTTATTCCCTCCATTCATCAAAATCATGCTTTAAGTCTCTTTGACTAGAATGTCCACCAAGGAGCCACTCCTGAACCAAGATAATTTCTCCTTCTTCTGAGCAACTACGCATTGTCCTCTGACTAACATTTATCATAGTCTGACTTTAGATTTCTTAAGTGATTATTAGTGATATGAAGGTCTGTATATGTCTCCCTTTGGAAAATACATGTCTCCCTTTCTCTCATCACTGTAGGATGTCCATTTCTAAGCAGTAGATTTTCTAGGGAATGGATTTTCAAGGGACTGCCAGTGTGTATTCTGTTCAAGGCACAGTTGATCCAGCAGTCTCACCCGATGCCTGTGGGCAAACTGTTGGACTCTGAACACACTTGAAAGAAAACCTTTCTGATTAGGTACTTTTTGGTAAACGAACCAAACGACCTAGGTCCCATCATTAGCAATATTTTGTGTTCACCATCTTTATTGGGGTCTTTGATCTTCAAGGTTGCATGGAGTGATCATTTCCCCAAAGAATAATCCAGTTTGACCAAAGAATTGACCAAGATTTCCTATTCTGACATAGCAGCACGAAAAACTGGATCCCTCAATTAATAACCAAGGCTGTTTGACTTTGGAATATTATGAAAGGACTATGTTTTAAGGGAAACAATCTCAGATACTTCTCACCTGGGCCACAGTGTCACGGCCAAGGTTGAAAACTTGGGAAGGATTCTGGGCTTTTCAAAATCACAAAGCAGGAGGGTCTGTGTCCTGCCATCAATGTCAAATCTAGATGTCAGATCTGGCATCAAGGCCTCAGGCAACATTCACCCACCAGAGATCTGGACCTGGAAATCTGAGCCCTGAGGCAGGGCTGTATCTGAATGCAGTGAGCTAACCTCAGAGGCACCCCTTGCCTCTGGAGTCAGTATGTGTTGACTGTCAATCTTCTCTTATATGGAAATTTCCCTACATTGTTTTTTGTAGATATAGAACAAAGATTTCACCCTAGAGGCCTGTCCCTTAATCACACTAAGGCATCTTGAGAAAGTCATAGACTAAGATATGCTTAATATGTCATCAACCTGCCTTCCATGGACAGTGATAGAAAAATGCTATCTTAGAATGAAAATTTTTTGAATCTCTGCTCTCAGAGAAGGTGTCAAAGGACACTTTTTTTCCCCAGCATTTTTTTTTGAGAAGGGTGAGGACTATGTACTCTGAGGACCTAGGCTTAAACTGTAAAGAGTGATTTAAGTTAGAAATTTTTATAACAGGTGTATCTTATAAAAGCAGGACTGCCTTTTTTTTGTCTTTTCCCTTTAGCAGAACTGCTCTTGAAGACTGCTAGCTGTGTTGGGCTTCTGTAGTTGGAGTAAGGACCATGGGTGGAATTTAGGGCACTCTTCTTTTGTTGAGAAAGAGTTTATTCACAGCTAAAAAATCACTCATTGTTTTGGAGACCATGAAGTCATCATAAAGGTGAACCCAGAGGGCGTATGCTGAGATGGTGAGTATTCTGCTAAGAAAAATTAAATGGTGTCTTTTTAGTTAGAATGAAGGGCATATTTTTCCCCAAATGGGAATTTATTCAGGGATATTGATACACGGTAGTATAAAACCTGAAACACAGCTGAACACCCGTTTTCCCTGTTAGGGCTGTGAAGGTCTGACTCCACCTGGGAAGTGAAAGGGCAGGTGCACAGCTTCCCTTGAGATCCACCCTCCCTTCCACACACTGTCAGTTATCCCAGGGCAGGAAAAGAGCTAGTTACAGAATGAGAAGAAAAGCCTCTCTGCACTTGGAGATGTGGAGATGCCCGCAGACTTTTTACTGGGGAGCACTACTGCTATGTGGAAGCTTGCTGGGAGACAGGGAGAATCTCTCCTTGGGTTGGGAGTCTTGAAACATGCTTTGTTTTCTCTCTTCAAGCATTTAAATATGCTTTGAGTGATTAGGAGAGCTGGCTGGTCCAGGCTGCCATGCAATCCATTGACCTGAAGGAAGAGAGGGGAGCCACTTGGAGATGGCAAAGGTGGTCTGAAAGAGACTCTGCCTCAGTGACTTGTCAAGCTCCATGAGACCCGCTGAGGGGCACACTTCCACACTAATCACCCTGGGGACATATGGAAACTTTATATTCCATATGATGAGACTGTGGGATATTCTAAGTTGGTTATTGATGAAACTGTGTCTGTGTTTTATAATCCCACAGGCTAGTTAGGTATGAGGACACATGGCAACACAATGAAGGACTTCCTAAAAATAGGAGAATCCAAAGTCTTGAAGTTGTGTTTGAAATAATATTTGTACAATGACAACTACTGGTTTAACCTAACAACGACCTTCCTTACCTGTTTCAAGAATAAGAATGCTTAGCAATTGATTCATGATTTAAACTTTGGATGTCATTAGGAGCTATAAAACAGCCACAAATCTTAAACCTTCCAGTTCTACTTTATTCATTTATATTCATCCATCCATCCATCCATCCATCCATCCATCCATCCAATACTTTTTGCTCAGTACTATGGTTATTCCTAGGAATGCAGAACTTACTAAGACATTATCCTCCAGGGCTCACATCTGTGTGGGTGGAGATGGGTAGGACTCTGCATCTCCTTGTCGAGAGAGTGCTCCTGGTTAATGACATGATTAGGCAAGCTTTCCTCTTTCTTTCCCAGGGGATTGTCACCCATGGAGCCAGACCTGCTTTCCAGTGAACTGCTTTTTATTTTTATGATCCCAGGTGTGGGGGAGGCATTGCAGCATTCCCGCTGTGTTGCAAGCTTAGGGGTGCTTTAAAGGTTTTTGGTTTTGGCTTCCAACAAGAAGCTGCATCCTGAAATTATAGGGCAAGGTGGGGACAAAAATGGAGTGGCTCACTTAGAGTGATTTGGCCAGTCCAGCATTGCCCTCCAGTGGTCAAATGCAGGAATGTGGAAACCACAAACTCCTGGAGTGAAGTTCTGAGAGGGATACCTTGGATTGAGGAGGGGGCTCTGGCGTGGCCTCCCCGGATGGAGGCTGGGAAAACAGAATTGGAAACCATTCCGTGAAGATTAAGATTCATTAATGACTGGCCACCTTAGGAGGTATGCATAGAAAGAAATAGAAACAAAGACCGGTTTGTTTTTCCAGTTTGGTTTTTGCCCAGAGAAATAGTAACTGGCAAACAAAGTGAGCAGGCTGCCTTGGGGATTGGAATGCGTTGTGGTGGTGGTGGTGGTGGTGGTGGTGGTGGTGGTGGTGGAGGGGACTGGCACTAGACACCCAGTCTTCTCAGTTTGCCCTTTCCAAGACTCTAGAGAAAATTTGATCTAGAATTGCTCCTTCTAGATTCATGGGTAGTCCAGGAAGGAACACAAATCTTCTGAAATGAAATTGGATGCAAAATTCTGGGTGTAAAGGAATTTTTTTCCCATTAGGTTTTCAAAGAGGTCTAGTCCATAAGAAGGGAAGTTCACATTCCTCCTGGGACTTAAATGGTTTCAGATTCCTCTGTCATATATGTCAGTGGTCCATTAACTCCAGTTCAGAGAGAAGTTTCTCAATCCCATGACAGCTCCCACCCCCCCAGTCCCCCGGCCACAAAACTGGGTCAATGTTGTTGGAAGATGCTAAGCACAGTAACACACTGTCCTATCTCCCAGATCATGGATCTATGAGTCAAGGCTGAAGTATACTTGGCAGACGATCTGTTCTTGGCAAGGTCTGCAACTAGTATAATGTTTGTTTCTCCCCCTCTGTTTCACCTTAGCACACAGTGTCCATAGATATCTCATCACACACCCCATCCTCTCCTGCTTTATTCCTTCTAGGTGACCTATGACTTGTCTTCCTGAACTGTCAACAAGCTTGAAATCCTCCCTGCCCCTGCCCTTGCCTCTGATGTTCTTCTGCTTTGTATCCCCCCCCCCAAATAGAGAAAAGGGTCACAGAAACTTCTTGACCAATAAAATAAAACAGCTTGAAAATAAAACAAACCATGAGCAGTTTAGGAGCTGGGTAACTATAGCAGAATGCATGAAAGGTCAAATACTCACATCGTTGCCCTTAAGGTTCATGCAGCTGAAAACCTACTGGAGAAGACCCCAGAGCTTACTGAATGAACAATTCAAAATGTGAATCAAGGTCAGGGGATCTGAGGGCAGGATACTGAGGAAGGATGGATACCTTCATTGCAGGAGTCTTGGAAGACATGGTAAATCAGTGTGTGTGTGTGTGTGTGTGTGTGTGTGTGTGTGTGTGTAGCTCTCTGTGCACTGGGATGTGGTTAAACTGAAGCTTTGTAAAGTCAAGACGTGTTCTCATGCTCCTAGTGCCTCAAGTGTAGTGAGCACCTGATAAGCATACCCCAGCACAGTGGTTAAGAGATGATGCTTTGGAATCCAACAATCTGTAATCTACGTTCTTATACCCCAGTTGTTCAGTCTTAGGAAAGTTCATTAGCCTTTCTGAGCCTTAGGTTTGCCATATGTAAACTGGGGATAACAATACCTCTCCCAAAACCTCCCACCCAGAGAGTTTGTGAGGGTTACAGGGGAGGATGCTTGTGAGGCCTGGGCATAGTGTCTGGCATTGGGTCAGTGCTCAGTAAATAATGGCTGTTTATATTATGTCCATGTGTGAGTGTGTGCAGATCTCTGTGGGTTCATAATAGTTTTTCAGTCAGAGTCCAACTTAAATGCAAAATAGGATCAGCCTCATTTCAGAAAAGGAAAACATGTTTTGTGATTTAAACTTTAGATGTCATTAAGAACTGAAAACAGTTTTGCAGTGCTAGGGAAACCCAGGGCCTCTCACATGGTAGGTAAGTGCTCTACCACTGAGTCACATCCCCAGCCCAGATATGAAAACTGTGAAAGCATGGGTTTGGACAGATTCTCTTTCATTATGCCCTTAGCCATTTGAATGTACAATGTAATGACTTTGTCCAAGTTTCCAGGGACCAACATGCTCTTGAACCCTGCCTAGACTGGGAGAACCCCTGCACATAAATAAGCTTTCTCTGAAACAGGCAGGGGTTTCAGTGGTCCACCCCCCTCTGCTGCTATAGGACTGATGCTCACCTGACCATCAGTACACCTCTGTCTTCTGTTCTGGACGACTGTGATTGACCCAGTCTCGGGAGCCACCAACACAGGAGAGACTTGGAGGCTTTGTATTCAATCATCATTGAGAGCCTATTAGGAGAACAAGGTACCATGCAGCCACTTGAAAAGCTGAGAGTCTAGAGATGGCCATTACAGAGGAAAATCCTTCCGCTTGGCTGACTGGGGCCAGGTCTATGGCTTTAAAGCAATTGGTGCAGACGCTGAGTGAGGGGGTGCATTCATTTTGTGCTCAATAAAACAACTTTTATTCAGGCAAGTGAATTGTTATCCCCTCAGGAAAGGTGACAGCATAGAAGCAGGTTGTAATTTCTTGGAGAATCTAATTCCCCTGTAGCTGGAGACAGAGTGAGAGACGGGGAGAGAGATGGATAAAAGGGAGCTCTGTTATCCCAGGAAGTCCTGGGTAATTATCCAGCCTGAATTTCTCCTGGAGTTTCCCGATGGTGCCAGATGTGTCCAGGCCTCTATGCACCACCCCACAGAGCCAGCATCCAGCGTCCACCTCCTCCTCCTGGCTGTTCCTCATGTCTAGGAACACATCAAAGGAGGTTTGATATTCATAACTGCTGTGAGTCATTTTCACATGGAGCAGCAGGGAGCTGCCTGTACCACTGCATGCTGTATTCAGCCCTTTGTCAGAGCAGCTGAGCTGAACCAATCCCCCATTATGGGTGAGAGTAGATTCCTCCTGGGAGGCCTGGATTTGCCCCCAGACCCCTGTGCAGAATATAATAGATCTTTTCATTGAGAAATAGTTATTAAAACATCCTCCAATCTTGGACTAGGCATCTCCACCACCCACAGGGACATCTCTGCGTGGTCCTTCCACAAAAGTGTGACCACCTCCAGGCCCTGCTGTTGGTGTCAATGACATCTGAGGCCTCCCTGTTTGCCTCACTCTGAGGACAAAGGACGTCAACAAGACTCCAATCACGACCTCATTTCTTCTTCACTGGAGGAGGAAATTCTGCTTGCTCCTGTTAAGTTTGGCTATTGTTGGAAAAAGTGTCCTGCGTGACACTCTTTGAGGGCTGGCAGTGGCTTGGGAAATTAAAGCTGCAGGATTGTTGAGTTGGATGGGGACTTAGTGATCATCTAACTTGAGTTGCTCAAGTTACTGATGACAGATGAGGCATGGAGAGGCTGAGGGAATTGTCTAAGGTCACACAGGCAAGGGAGGATTTCTAGCCATGAAGCCGTGCTCCAAAAAGGGAGGCAAATAGTGGTGGGGTGAATTTTGGTATTGCTTTTTCACAGAGGGCCAAATTTATGGGAAAAAGATGGGAATCAGGAGAGCATAAGTCATATCTTCCAATTTCATATCTTAGTTTCTCTGCGTGAAAAATGACTGTATTATTTACCTGTATTTCAGGATTGTTGAGGGGCTTTGCTAGTGACTCTGAGAAGTCCTGGGCACCCTGGGCTTTCAGGTTAATGAGATCAGAGTTTCTGGACTGCGTAACCTGTCCCCTGTTCCTCAGTTATCACCAAGGCCCTGAGAAGCCCTTGGGTTTGGGAGGTGGGAGAATTAAATAAGGAATGGTCAGACTGAGTGTGGGGGCAAGGAAAGTGTAGGACTTGGGAAAGTGGGTGTAACAGAGCAGTAAAACAGCAAAACCTGCCTGGTGACCATCTCCCAGCAAAGTTGTGTCCTTCAAGTGGAAGTATTTCGTGCACTCAGTGGGACTGGGCTCCCTACTTTTGTTTGGGGCAGCATGGAAACACTGGTCTCCCATCTCTGTGCATCTGAATCCACTCTAGGCATGCCACATCTCTTCAGTCTGCCAGAACACCATGTGTGGTTTGTTCTTGAAAATGCCCGGGGTTCCCTTTCCCATTTGGGGTTTGTGGTGGAAGGTCAGACCACAGAGCTGTCTGGTGGTAATAGGATTCTGAATAAATGAACCCTTAAGGTCTGCCAGGGAGATCAGAGAGCAGCAGATACCCCTGGGAAGGAGTCTGGCAGTAGAAGCCACACAGGGTCCTCACCATGTGACTCCTGCTGGGCTACCCCTTCTTTGCTAGCAACCCTGCGTTAATGCCTTTGAGCCTGAAGCCCACATCCCTACACCAGTCTTGTCACCCACTTTCTCCTGTCACTACCTTGTCAACAATAGTATCCCAAGATATAAAGGACAACTCTGCATGACGATGCAGTGAATGAGTGGGTAGGTGCTTCCTATTTAATAACCAGAGAAATATTGCTGTGCGGCATCTCTCCATATGTTGTAGCATCTGTGTCTGGCATGTAAGGGACTCATTTTCCTCACATATCTCATTAAAGATGTAAAGCAAAATGGAGCCCAGCTCTTCCTAAACCCGCCTGCAGCTCTCGTTCCTTACCATCTGCTGCCATCTAGTGGCCACTTGTCTCTTCTGCATTGGTGTTTTTCAGAAACCCGGCTCAAGTCTTGGCCCCTGTGAAACAGGAGTAAGATAGTTATGTCAAAAAACAAAAAGCAAAACTGTGGATGTCTTCAGATTCCTTGTTATCCTCTGAGGGTTGGCACCCATCTCCTAGCATGGAACTGCCTCCTGGAGCCTGAGAGCTCTCTCCCCTCTCTCCAGAGATCCTCTGGATTTTCTTGCAAATCTGCTCACCCTCAGGAGTCTAAATGTAGAACATGAAAATCTGGCCCACTAGGAAAGTCTTGCAAAAGGCCAACGTCAATCCCTTGACCTGGAGATAGACGAAGTCCCACATCCCATGATGAAATCTCTCCTAATATATTGAAGAGTCCTCAGAGGTCAGGAGGGAAAGACAGAGCAGGAAGGGCCTTTGGGCCCCTTCTTTCGGTCCATGGATCTTTTCCAGCTGCCCTCCAGTTTCCTTACAAAGTCCATGGAAGTGGAAACTCACTTCAGTCACTGTCGATCAGGTACTCACGTTTCCTGGGGCCAACCTTGTTTGACACTTGCTCTGTTGTCTGTGATGGCATTAGAAAGTGTTTCCAGTCCTCATTCATCAGCCGGGGCTTGGAGTAGCTGTGAAACACTTCCTGTAATGGCTGACACCGTGCAACCTGAAGAGCTGAACTTGTCATTGCACATCATGAGAATGGCGAGTGAAGAGCAGGCAGGGCACAGGCCAGCTGCAGGGTTTATGCACGGGTTGCAGGTGCCTGCGCATCACTGTGGGCTCCCACAGAAGAGGATGGAAACTGTATCTCTGGGCTGGCGACTGAGACACAAAGAGTGATGATGCGCTTTTTTTGTCATTAAACCAAGCAGTTAATGTTCTTCTCTTTAAGCCTCGGCAGGTGCTCATTTATTTCATTAATTGATTCATTCTTCCATATGTACTCAGCTTTCCGAAATGTGGTGAAGTCAACACAAAAAGCAGCCTATGACATAATCTGAACCCTTCAGGATCTTAATTTAAGAGAAAGAATTAAGGAAGGAGCACAACAGTCAAGGAAATATTAATTCTCCAATGAAAACATGTCTGGTACGTAAAGCAGGGGCTCAGAGAAGGAATGGGCCACCAGAGGTTGCAACCTGGGAGCTTATCATGGGAGTAAATAAGTCAAACTGCTCAAGGAATTGCAGTTGTTCTCTAGGATGTGTGGCTTTGGAGTCTCCATACCCCAAGGACGCTACTCTAGCTATTGCCCATCTCCCTGGATCAGAAGAAAACAGAAAGGGGCGATGAATTGGAGAATGCAATTGATCAAATTACGTTATGTGCATAAATAAGGCCCAATGAATCCCACTATTACGTATAATTATAATGCACCAATCAAAAAAGAGAAGGCAACAGGAGACACAGGAGACTCATTGACCTGCACTAGATTAAATCCTTTCTCAGTATTCCATTTGTTCACTAATTAACATGTTCATTCATTTATTCATTCAAGAAATTCACTCTGTACTAGCACTGGGTTTGTAGGGATAAATCCTAAATCCTAAAATTTCCCACAGCTTTACCACCAGCTTGACACAAACCTTACAGAAGGGAAAAACCCTAAATCACTGTGGCTCCTTGTCTCCATCTTCAGTCACTTTGTTAAGGACCTGTTCATTCTTGATTGCTTTCAGATGCCTGCACAGTTGGTCCTCCCACCTTCTGTCTGCTGCCCACAATGTCCTGCTGCATTGTGTCACAATCCCTTCATACCCTCATCTCTGGGGGTGACTGGGCAGGCTCCTGGTTCCCAGTCAGCAGGGATGGTCAGAGAGAACACTATTGGCCATTTGGAAATAATAATAAAAGAAAAGATCCTTTGATTTAGTCTTGGTTACACGTACGTAAGATAGACTTTGGTTTGCAATGGTCTTTGATATGCTCCAGGAGGAAGAAATCCTATTATGCCAAGTTTCAAAAGTCTGTGGTGCTATGATGAAGATATTCACATTGCATCACCACAGAACTCAGTGAAGAGGGCTGTTAAGAGACCAGACAGTTGGGGGGAAAGACTTCATGTAATTTAAATTTACACAGATTTGACTTCTTCTCATGTATACTGACAAGAGCATGAAGCTTCGATATCAACTCCCCAGGAATATAACCTTTAACAGCAAAGAATTTGGTCAGAAAGAGCTCATAAAAAGTATGATGTTGTTCATTTAGCCTTCAAAATGTTCATGTAGGAATATGATTTGTTTAGTTGAGTTGCAACGTTATATTTGATTCATCCCTTTCTTTCTCTCATGTTTTATTTTCTTTCAATTGTATAACTTAAGCCCCCCCCTTCCCCCTCTCCCCTGCCCTGGGGCCTGGTTTTTTTCTTAGCAAATCACATGCATGAAGGGCTGCAGTAGGCATGCTCCCAGTCAGGTTTTTTGCCAGTACTGTTGTGGGTTTGTAATCTGGAGTCAGGGCATGCCAGGGAATGGTTGGGCCAGGTAGCTTCTGCTTCCCCAAGGACATCAGGACTCAGGGCACAGCCGCTTTAGGCTTTAGCTGTGTGCTGGAGACAGGTTGGTCACCTTGGTCTTGTCCTTACCACCCACACACACAGCCCTCAAACACCCTCGGTTCCTGGGTTAGCGACCAAGGTGGCCCTGAAGATCAGTCTCTGTAGCTTGGTTTCTTCTCCCTTTCTTGATTTCTGAAAATGTCCCCAATAAGAAAAGTTTTCCTGAATTTTGTGAGCTGGTGGACTGTTGTGTCCCTTTAAGCCTGGTATGGATTTGTGGGAACCACAGTCCTGGAACTTTCCACTTCCTCCTTTTGCCCCTGCCCCTTCATGTCCTCCCTGAGATTGTTTAACCCAAAACTCACATCTGCTGCCTTCAGCTTCTGACATGGACTCATTTAACCTTCACAACCCATAAATGCATTTGTATTTTATTTTCATTTTATGAAAGAGGAGACCCCAAGAGTTTAAAAAACTTTCTCAGTTTTAGAGCTAAACGGTGTCAAAGAATTTGAATCTTGGTGTAAAATTCTGGAAGTTTCTATGACTATGTGTAGGGAAAAAAATGGGAGAGCAGGTCAATTCTCCTCCTTCCTCTTCTACCCACCACTTTCTTTTAGGGGCTGTGGTGGAAGATTACACAGTTATATCCCATGGCCCTGGAGCTCCACTCCTAACTCCAGTTCCCCACCAAACATCAGGAACTCAGTTGCTCTGGTCATCGGCTTCAAGTTTCAGCAGGAATCAGGATCCAGGTTTCACTCTGGGTGGAGTAGTATGCAGGGAATAGCCCAGTCACTATTAGTCCTTGACACCCTGCTGTAACTCCTTGTATCCTTTCTGACTGAATTTCAAGTAAACTTGGGGGTCTTTGTTTGGGTCACTATGTATTGCTAATAACTGTAGGCTTTCTAGGCTGGATAGTGTCATGTGGGTTTTTCATCTTCCACTGAAAGAAAACATGGTCATTTGCTTTGGGTCAAGGAGTCTCACATAAGTAAGTCTCAGCTCAACTCTGCTTTCTAAGTTTGGGTCTTGGGCAAGACCCGAAAATTTCTGGGACTCAATTTCCTTATTATAAAAGCAAAAGGCTAAACCAGGCGATTAACTGGAAACCAACCTCTGGTGCTCCCCCAGGAGACATCCCCTTTCACTCTCTCATGCAGTTCCCCCAGGCAATATGCTGCCCTTTTGCAATTTGTTTTCTTCTGAAGTTGGCTACAGGTGCATCAGGATTGATTTTCCTCGTGTAAAAATGTGGGGGAGTCACAGATAGACTTCCTTCCAGGCTCTGAACGCCTCTGGGATCACTTTGGGGGATAAATAGAAATGAGTCACTTGGCATGCCCAGATTCCTTTGTGGTGATGTTTATGTTTGATTTTGGTTTTATAGAATATGGGGGTTAATGATTCAGCAAGAGCGAGGTGTCTCACAAGAATCTCTGTCATAGTCATGGCATCACAATCACGACATCCCCATTTGAGTGCAGTTCTTAGTGGCACCATCCTCAGACCATGAAATGGAGAGAAACCAAGGCCTCTCAAAACTTGCAGTCTGAATCAACAAGGTGATTCTCATACACAAGGCAGACAGACATACAGACGAATAAGAAAACATCCAAAGGTTATCCCTTTCTGCTAGGAGGTGGCTATATCTTTGAATTTGTGAACAGATAGGTGAGCAAGGAATTAAGCATGGGAGTGACATGACTGTCCCAAATTCATAGCTCTCAATGGCTCAGGAATAGGTATAGGCCTATGGAAGCTCCTTGGTGGGTAACATTAACCTACTCCTCTCCCTGATGGATATGAATGGAGGAAGGAAGGAGAGCTTATTTAGTATGTAATAACTGGACATGAATTTGATATTTAGACTTCTTTCCGCAGCCTCATTTTATAGATGAGGAATCTGAGGCTCACATTTCTTAAGTGGCCTGATCAGGGTCATACACCTTGTACGCAGCAGAAACAGAGACAAAATCAGATTTTTTTGCTCTCTGTAGCCTATGTGCCACTGACAGTGAATTGCAAATGAACCTTATCTGTGGTGAATCATACCAATGTTCTGTTTCTGCCATGGGCACCAGTGGAGATAGGCTTCCTTCTTGACACTAATCTCAAAGGTTAAACTCTCTCCCCCAAACTCATTTCCATTAATAACATATTAAAGATCTGTCACGTCAATTCAAATGATCTTAACTCTATTTACATTTTGGTACTGCCTATTTATGTTATCATTTTTGTAAATTAAATATGCAGTATATAAAGCCAGTCTTAACTTATTGGTACATTGATTTCAGCCTAATTTCTCTGTCTGACATTCCAGCAATCCTGGGGCATGAAGAGTTCATAAGGCTTCTCTGGGACACTTCTTCAAGTAACTAACTTGCCTTAATCCACACCTTTAATGGCTGAGTTCCAAGTGGTCACTAATGGATAGATTTCAGATATCACAGTAGGCTGGTGGGGATGCAATTCTTTTTGTGGAGGAAATTTTGTGTGCATTAAATCCTATCATTTAAGTAGCTAATCTATGGGTAAGGTCAATCCTGACCTGAATGATGAATTCTGGAAAATTTCAAATTCAAATCATGCTGTTTTGATGTTAGAGAAAACCTTAAACGGGAACAGCAGTGTTGTCCCTCTGGCCTTTTCCTGTAACTACAGAGAAGCAACCTTCCCCTTGTCTCTAGCGAGTGGTTTTCATTTTCTGCTGCAGGCCTGTCTATGTGGATGTGAATGTGATTGCCATCAGAGCGCAAAACTACAAAGCAGAATCATCCCTTGTAAGAGGATTCCCTTCAGAGTAAGAAGTTCTTACAGAATCAGTCCTCAAAAACTTTTGGTGAACATTACCAGGTTTTCCCCTGGATACACCGGAGAGATGAAGGGCTGCCAATACATGAAGGTCCCCCTTGGTGACAATGCTTACTTCAGACCCTGTTGCTAAGTATGTTTCCATCCCTCCAGATCACAGTGGATCCTGGAAGGTAAGCATCCACACTGGGCCATTGACTGAGCAAGTGCCCTGGGTGGATTCCAAGAGGAACTAAATCACTTCTACTGGAGGTGAAGTGGAAGGAAGGGGCACTCATCACAGTTGGGCAGAACTAGGGAAGAGTCAGGTCATGAGTCACTTATTTATGTCTTACCCAGTGGAGGTCAGATGGAAGAATACATTTCTCATAGGGTCCCAGGCTAATGCTTTCCAAATTTATTTCCTTCTGAGATCCACTTTGGCTATGCAAATACCCCATGGGCCTCTACCTCTTTGGCTCTTTCTTACTAATGTGAAATAGGCTCATTGGAATGAATAAAAAGAATGGTATTACTTTGGCTCAAACACTAATGAGCACTTTCGCTTTGTCATAGTGTAAATATTAAAGTTCTAAGAGACAGCCCAGGGACCAACTAATTATTTTAAAGACCCAGTGCTTGCACAGTGTCTAAAATTCTATGCGAGGAACTATGTCTCATTTAGCACTGAGACTCCCAGGTTCTCTAAAACCAAAATCTCCACATGCCCAGGGACCACAGGCTCATGGGATGTTAGCATTGGAGACCAAAATTTGCTGGTGTGCCCTGTCATTGGATGAGTGGGAATGAGATCCATGGACTGCTCTGGTCTCATAATTAGCTAGAGCAGCCCATGATTAGAATGCAATTTAAAGCTACCTAGTTGGATCATCTTCTTTTGGATCTCTCTGGGGAAGGACAGTGATTTCTTGATGGCCAGAGTAGGAGGTATTTTCAGTGTTTAGGACGATTTTATTACATAAGGAGCAGCTTTGTTCTCTCTTCTTGTTTTTCTGCTCCTAGAGAGCACACGGTGTTTATTATCTGCAATTATTATTTTAGAAACATCCACAATTATTCCATTTTTGTTCTGGAATTATTGGCAAAGCAATTCTTTGGTTTATAGGTCTTTTTTTTTTTTTTTTTTAAAGCAAGGCAGGAAACCAAGATTGTTATGGCTAGATGTCATGCTCGTCTTTTGAACTTGCCTTCTGGTAATCCTCATGGCCTAGCAGGAGTGCCTGGCGTAGCAGGTGCTCGGAATTATTACATTCAGTTGAATTGTTTTGAGGACTATGGCCAAATATGATTCTGCAGTGAATTTAGATGACTTCCTTTGACCTCTAAAGTTAGCCATTCTCTTTCTTCTGCCCTTTGAAAGGATTTGGAAACAAAACTTTATTTTACTTTTGAATAAAAATGGTCCGCCAAACAGATTATGCTTGTAGCTTGTGATTTTGAACAGAAATAATGGAGAACTTTACTTGAAATTTGAAAGAATAAAATTCAGAAAAAAAAGTAGTTCTACTTTACCTAGAAGGTGGTAGATTTTAGGAACTTTTTATTAGAGGGGTAGAGTATATGACTGTGTGTTCTAGAGAGATTTATATAAATTTATTCATGTTAGACAATTCACTTAGAAAAATAGGAATGTTTTAAGGGTATATAACCTAGTATTTAAAAGTTTCTTTTATTAGATGATTTTTCTCATTATAAAAGTATGTGCTCATTGAAGGAAAAATTGTGATTTGCATATATTTATAAAATAAGAAAGAAGAAAATCATCCAAAATCTCACAATCCAGAGGTGACAACTGTTGTTTTGGGATATTTCCTTCTAGTTTTTGGTCTAGTCTTTGATATTTTCTTACATTGTTGAGAAAGTTAATATAGTGTATTCAGTTTTATGTTAAACTTTTTAGTTTGTATTAGAGCAAGATATTTTCTCCAAGTGATTTAAAACTCTTCAGAATATAATTTTTCATTTTAATTTTAATTATAATTTGATAAATTAGAGTTACATGTATTTATGGGATACAAAGTGATGTCATGATTTATAAATATGTGGAATAATTAAGTCAAGCTAATTAATGTATCCATCACCTCAAATGCTTATGTTTTGAAATTACTCTCTAGTGATTTTGAAAGGCACACTGTATTATTTATTGTATTCATCATGCTGTGTGATATGTCTCAAAGGGAAAAATGCCAGCCATCTTTCTCCCTGCCTGGATCTTTGCATTCTCTTACCATTGAATTCTATCCTCTGTCTCTGCCTCAGGTAACCACCATCAAACATTCTGCTTCCTCGAGTTTGATTGTTTTGTTTGTTTTGGTTGCGCATGTAAGTGAGAGCATGCTGTGTTTGTCTTTTTCTCTTTGCACAGTTTTTCTCAATCCCATCCATGTTGTTGCAAATGGCAGAATGGCTTTCATTTTTAAAGCTAAGTACTCCATTGTGAACCTGTACCGTGTTCTCTATCCCTTCCTCTGTCGATGGTCACTTAGGTTGATTTCACAACTAGGGTGCTGTCAACCGTGCTGTTGTGATCATGCAAGGGCAGACGTCTCTTTAGCACACTTATTTCAAATCTTTTAAAGAAGTACCCAGATATGGGGTTGCTGGATCATATAGTAATTACTACATTTTCTGCTTTTTTGTGTTTTTTCAATGCTGGGGATAGAATTTAGGGCCTCAAGTGTGCTAGGCAAGCACTCTGCCTCTGCCTCTGAGCCATACCTCCAGTTGTTCATTTTCAGTTTTTTTTTTTTTTTTTGGTATTGGGGATTGAACCCAGGGGCATTTAACCACTGAATCACATCCTCAGCCCATTTTTAATTTTTATTTTGAGGCAAGGTCTATGCTAAGTTGCTTGAGGCCTCACTAAGTTGCTGAGGCTTGGCTCCCAACTTGTGATCCTATTGCTTCAGCCTCCTGAGCCACTGGGATTTCAGCCATGTACCACCATGCTCAGCTCATTTTTAAGTTTTTGAAGAATCTTCATAAGTTTTTCATAATGTTGACATTCTCACCATCGTGTGCAATGGCCCCATTTACTCCACTTCTTCTCTAATATTTTTCTTTCCTCTTTTTGATAAAAGCCATTGTGACAGGTGTGAGTTGATATCCCACTGTGGTTTTAATTTGCATTTCCCTGATGATCGGTGATGTTGAGCATTTTTTGGAATATCTGTTGGCTATTTGTATGTCTCTTTTGGGAATGTATATTCAGGTCCCTTATCCATTTTAAAATTAGATGATGTGTTTTCTTTCTATAGGATCTTTTGAGTTCTTTATATATTTTGGATAGTAACCCCTTATTAGATGTATGGCTTGCAAATATCTTCTCCCAATTTTATAGGCTGTCTTTTTATTCTATTAATTGTTTCCTTTGTTGCACAAAAGGTTTTATTAGAGTAATTGTACTTGCCTGTTTTTGCTTTTGTTGCCTATGCTTTTGGAGCTAATAAGATCTAGTTTTTAATGGTGGCATGGTATTCTACTGGGCTATTTTGGTTATTTCCAATTATTTGAAAGTATAAGAAACATTTAATAGATATTTTGCTTATAAAAAATACTTCTCAGATGACTTTTTTATGGTTCTGGAGACCAAACTCAGGGACTCATGCATACCAGGGAAGTGTTCTTCCATTGAACCATGCCCCCAGTCACAGATGACTCTGTTAAAGATAGATTCCCAGTTACTGAGATAAGAAAATAACCATTTTAGAAGCTCTTGATACCTAATACCTAATAACCCACTTAGACTATATTATTTTTCAATCACATCAGTAGTAAATGTAAGTGTTCTTAATGTGCCGAATTTCACTAGATCAAGTTGTAATTGTTTCTTTTAATCTGTTGATTTGATAAGATTGATAGCTGTTTTCATTTGCATTTTAAATTTTTGGTGTAGTTGTTATTTTTTTCAAATATCATTAGCAATTGATGGATAATTTCTGTATCTCAACTATGTATCTCAATCCATCAGGCAACGTGGCAACTAGATCCATTTCTTCTGGAGTAGTCTGTTTACTAATTTCATTAGGATTAGTGAATTATGCTCAGTTTTTTCCCAGTCCATCAACATCTTTTCCTTGTTTAAAAAGCACCTTTTTTTTTTCTCTCAAATGGCCTTGGAGTGGTAGTGGGTTTGCTGTTGGCTACAGGAATATCCATGGCAGCACCTAGGATGGCTAACTGGCCTTCAGTCTTTGTGATTGAGAAGCTGAATATTTGTGGTAAACCAAGAGGGGATCAGTTCATTAGTGGCAAGTTTATGCTATTTAAGCTGAAATGAGGTTCAGGCTCAACTTCAAATGCCAGTGTATTTGCTCTTTTAGTTCCTGTCCAAGGTTGTCATGATGTTGTTTTGAAATTAACAAGGTAACAAATTATGGCTTACATGTACCAAAATTCAATGTAACATTATTTGAATTTCTGATTGAAGAATCTAGAAAGGAAAGAACTTTCACATTAAGTTTTTGTCTTTTTTTAAATAATATTTATATGGAGACACATTACCACCAGTTTTAAGGCATTCCAATGCCTGTATGGAAATTATAACAGTAACAGGATTATTTAAAAATTGGATTTAAAAGTTATTTCTGATATGGGCTGGTGGTGTAGCTCAGTGGTAGGGCACCTAGCAAGTATGAGATCTTGGGTTTAATCTTAGAACTGTAAAAAAGTTATTATGATATGTTTTATATTTGGAAAGTGTGCCTCTCTCTGGAATTTTCATGGGTCTCCATATTTTTATGAGAATTAAAAATGTCTTTTCAATAGAATAATAGTCCAATAAAACGTGCAGTTGTGGGACAGGGGTTGTGGCTCAGTGGTAGAGAACTCACCTACTCACCTTGCACACGTGAGGCACCAGGTTTGATCCCCAGCCCCACGTAAAAATAAATAAAGAAAAATAAAGTTATAAAAAACATGCAGTTGGGAAGAATAAATACGCAAAATTGAAGTAGTATGATACAGACATGTATAACATATGTTGTGAGCAAAATTAGCAATTTTGTGGTTCTTACCACACTTAAAACCAATTACAATTTGTATATCTCAGTTGGTGAACAATGAATTGTAAAATGTTATTCCTGCCTCATGCTGGAGTCACTTAAGCTGGTGATAGAAGTAAGTAGCCAGTTTTGGTTATAATGTGTTCTACTTTTGTGATAGGTTCTGTAAGAGAGCTTGGTTACTTCTGTTCTGTTATTTTTAACAATCACTCAAAAATAATAAATTACCAACAGTAGCCCCAGGCCCATCACCAGATGTTTGGCTATGGGACTCATAGAAGGGGTAACTCCTTAGAGGTAAAAGCTTTCCATGTACTTCTCCATGAACTTCCTGTTCCAGTCCTACTTTGGTGGCTGGAAATGTTTGCTTCTTAGCCTTTCCTTCAATTCCCAGCTTATCTTTCTGTGCTCCTGCTTCAGGTAAACAGGCTAATTACCTTTTTCTAGTCTGGGGTTCACGCTCCCAGACCTTTACTTCTCCTGCTCCTTCCCTATTTATCAGATCCAATTTGGCAATGAAGTGCTGGGGATATAGCTCAGCTGGTAGAGTTCTCGCATGCACAAGGCCCTGGGTTCAATCCCCTGCACCACACACACACACACACACACACACACAACAATTTCACAATGAATCTATTATTTCTTTATTCGGCATTTGTAGTGGTTCTGCTTCCCTAGGTGACTCATAACTGATGCAATTGTTGGCTTTGGAAGTGATTCTGGAAATAGAAATAGAGTGATAGGAAATTGGTGATGATTCTGTATTTGGACGAGGCATTCCTCACCATCCTATTCCATTTGTAAATAAGACACTAGTAGTCCCTGACCTTGAGTGCTTATATAAGGCAAGGTACTGGATTACCAGGTAGCTGATGGCATGGAACTGTAGTGGGAATAAGGAGTATTAGATTTGTGGGCTGCTTCAAAATACCATAGAAATTCTGGAGAACAAAGTAATGAACTCAGGGCACCACAGTTCAACATCTAGGCAAGAAACTGGAAATATTTTGTTACTATCTTGAAAGAAGCCCTTATCTCTCATAACTCCAAAATCTGATATTTCTGAAAAACAAACCAAAAGACTAATCCTGTGGTTAGTTGGATCCCATCACCAATTTAATTCAAGAGCTCTAATGCTTACAACTAGTCATTTGTTGGGATAGAGGTGGGACTCTAAATTCTGAGATGACAGCATGTGGGCAGATTCTAGTGAAACTGAGGACCTTGAGGCCCCTTGGTTTTCTTTTCTGATGGAAGCAGCTTTTTCTCCTCTGAGTTTAGTGCCCCTTTTCTTGAAAAACCTGTGATGATTTTTCCTGGGGAGAAATGTGGACACTCCTCAGAACTCACCTCCCCAGGTCTTTCATTGCTCTGTGCTTCTATCCAGATTCAAGTCCTGGCAGGCCTCATGGGGGCAAGTACAAAATGAAAAGTTCCCATAAGTACCAAATGAATCGTAAAATTTTTATAATTCATATTTGAATGTCCAAAAGTTTACTCTGGAACTTTTTCTTTTTCTCTTCTTCCAAAAGACCTAGCCACTATGACTTATCAAGGTCAATAGTGCATTGGGAAAAGGGAAACAACCAGATTTTTTGGGGGGATTTTGGGTACTGACTCTGAAATGATACCAGTTCTTGGAGGCCCATTTTTACATGGACCAGTTTCCCATTGTCTACTTACCAGAATTTATTAAGGAGATTTATTGAAGCTGAATGATTAATTGTATTTTGACCTGTGCATTCATTTGGGCTCTGGACTCACTTCATCGTTGTTTCCCAGGTTCAGGAATGCTTAATTGAATGAGATACACTCAGCAAATGGTTGAATAGTTATATCGATTATCTGATCTGTGAAGTGAGGAGTAGAAGACATTAGAACTGCTTCTGTATTTCAAAATAGTAAATCTAAAGGAATCCTGCATACTGGAGAAACTGAAGAGATTAGTGTTTCCACAAAGGACTTAAAAGATGCAGGGCTGATGATTTCCACTACATATCATTCAACTCATCTATTTGGCCTGTGCAGAAGATAGATAGATCTTGAAGAATGACAAAGGATTATTGTAAATTTAATCAAAACAAATGTAGTTACTATTCTAATGTAGTTTCATTGCTAGAGTAAAATCAGCATATTCTTTGACATCTAATATGTGAGTGTTGATATGAAAAGCCATTTTTTCCCTCTACTTACCTGATAGTAGAGACCATGAGAATCATTTTTCTTTTATCTGAAATGGCCATCAATGTCCCCTTGTTTTCTTGATCCAGGTAATATAAAATCTTCACCCCTGTCTTGTTTTCTTCTACCGGGAGCTGATTGTCTCTTCATTCCACAAACACCACATGGCTCCATTACATTGTTGGATCAGGAACATGAGATAGCAACTACTTTAGACACCTTGGTCAGACACATAATAGGCAAGAAGGTGGGAAAAATCTCAGAGAAATTTAGGGGCTTTCTTCTTCAATTAACCCTTGGGGTTCCATCATCTGCGGAGAGTCAAGATACCTTTTCCAAGATGAAGGTCAAGTTTGTACACCTGGCTCTTCCTACCAATGGGAAAGCCTCAATTTCTAGTGTGCCTTAATGGATTTTGGAGGCAACACAAATCTTATTTGGGTGTGATGTTATAGTCCAGACATATTTACTGAGTTACCCAAAAGGTTTCCAATTTTGAGTAGGGCCTAGAGAAAGAGAGAGACTGCAATGCAAGCTTTCCTGACACTTGGGTCACATGGCATGGGCAATGCAATGGTGATTAAAGTGTCTATTGAACCTCTGGCAAGCCTTTAGGTGAGTGATAGTGAATCTTTATAAACTGGGAGAAAAGTCATGCTATATTCTGCAGATAACTATCTTCTTTGTGAGAAAGAACTCCAAACTTTTTACAAGGTCCTAGTGGAGACTAAGTATTTGACCATTGATCACTAAGTTACCATATGACCTGAAATGCCCATCATGAAGTGGGTGTTGCTTGACCCACCAAACCATAATTTAGGGCATGCACAGGAGTGGGAATGGAAGTGATATATCTGAGATCAGGCTCAAGTGTGTTCTGGCAGCACATGGAAATAACATTAATAAGAGGTTCTGTTCATTATAGCTCCTAATTCTGCTACATTACCTCATCTCTTTCAGTTTGCACCTATGGCCTCATCAAGGTTTCTTATGACCAATTAATTAACAGAGGGAAAAAATATTAGGCCTGTTTATGCATGGTTCTGTGCAATCTGCTATCACCATCCCAAAGTGGACTTCTAAAATATTATCGTTCTTCTCAAGGGCTGGAGTGGGGCTGAAAGACAGTGGTGAAGAGAAATCTTTCCTCTGGGCAAAACTTCATGCATCTGGTAGTTCATTTGACATGATCATAATAAAGTGCCTAACAGTTTTGATTTAGACAATCAGGGACTTTTGTTGGGGTTTTGTTTGTTTGTTTTTGTCATTTCTTTTTGGAGCTGGGATTGAATCCAGGACTTCATGCATGTGAGGCAAGTGCTTACCACTGAGCTGCATCCCAGCTCCCTCATCGGAGACTTTGGAGGATAACTAGTGACATAAAAATCTGGGGAGGTATATGGATATTTCCCTCAGAATGGTTATAGAGTATAAAAATATTTGTGTTCCATGTGAATTCTAATGACAACAACAACAACAAAAACAACCTCAGCAGAAGATGATCTTAATATTTAGGTGAATCAGACGATCTATTCTATCGCTGTCAGTAACTGCTTTTATCAGACACCCCGTCTTTGGCCAAGAGTGAAAGGTTATGTGTGGACTTATCAATTGGACTTCTACTAACCAAGGCCTACCAGGCTGTAGCCACCGTTGAGTGTTCAACCTGCCAAAAGCAGAGACTGACTGAACCCCACTATGTGTGTTTGGTGACATCTAGTGAAATGTCCCAGTCAGATCTCCTTCAAGAGAACCTACATGGAAGAGCATAAGTGACTTACAGCTTCACTTACCATTCCTCTGGATCTGCCCATTCCATGTGCACTGGGGCCCCGCAGTCCCAGGCTGGTTCAAGCCAATGATTGAACATTGGGATTCTAGTGCCAGTGCATTCCTGTAGGATGCAAGACTCCGGTGATGGGAACGTTGGCGTGTGTCCTCCCATTGACCTGGTAGGAACTTTCTTGGAACTGTGTTACAGATTGAAACTCTGCCCAATCCTCCTTACTTGTTCCTTTTTGTTTAAAGCTGCTAGATGTGCATCAGTCTGAAGGTCCTCCCTGACTACTGCTGTTCCTTTGTTTATATTCTTCATAGGTATTTCCTCCAATAAATATCTAATCCTGTCTTCTATGTTTTATGTCTTAGCAACTGATGCAGGTGGTATCAGGAATTGTTTAAGAAAACATGTGGGGTTTGGCACTGACTTATCACCTACCTAACCAAGGGTAGTGGTATTTGGGGCATTGATAGTTCTTAGTGCAAGATAAAAATCCAATTGCTGAACATTTAACCTGTGGTTATGGTGGTAGGAAAGTCTCAGTGAATGAAAATTCCATAGCAGGTACAGAGATTCAGGCATTTGAAAGACAGGTAAAAAATATGTACAAAAAGAACAGAGTTCCTTGGTTATTGCTAAACTGTATTAAGGGAGAGTGATAAATGACAGCATTAACAAATAGTTAAAGGCCAAGTGTGACAGTCAGAGGGCATTTTTTTCTAACTAAGAGATCCTTATCTTCGACAGAGGAAGGGCAGACACTGTTGATGAACAGATAGGATTTGATTAAGTTGCAGAGCTCCAGATGCATTTAAATGCTCAGCCAGGGAAGTTTGGTTTTGCTATGTAACAAGAGCTCTAGTTAGGAAAAATTTAAACCCTGGCACAAGGGATGGGGATGTCTGTATAGTTGCCCTGGAGGATTTTTGCTCTGAACCCTCACAACTTGCAGAGAGATCCACAGTAAGACAAGCAATTTCCCCTGTGCAGGGAAGTGCCACACAATCCTCTCCTCTGCAAGGAACCAGAGGAGACCCCCCAGGAATGATCCCGCCACCTCTCCTGGTCTTCAGGCTGATAACTAGAGTTATCCTAGCATAACCCTTATGAGCTAGGTTATTCTGGACCAGCTAAACCATGAAGTTGAGTGGTCCCAGAGTACTCTGTTGTAAAATAAAAATAGTACATCAGGAATTGAGCCCAACCTGGACCAACTTTACAAGTAAATTGCATGAGTAGATAGCCCAGACTCCAGGACACTTCCATACGATTTTACCAATGCCTCTCCTGGCCCCATTGGCTGTGACATATTATGTAGCTGAAGAGGAAGAAAAAGCCTGAGATTGATTTATAGGTGGATTTTCTTGGTATATGTGTCCAAGCCAAAAACGTACAGCATCTGCCTTATAGCAATGTTCACGGGACTTAAAAGACAGTGGAGAGAGAAAATCTTCCCAGTATGTGGATCTGCAAGCAGTGCTCTGGCAATCCACATTTTAAATGGAAAGAAAAATGGTCTGAGGTAATAATATACACAGATTCCTGGCCAGTGGCCAATGGACTAGCTGCCTAGTCAAGGAGCTGGAAGAAAAGAGTTAGAAGGTTAAAGACAAGGACATCTTGGGTAGAGGAATGTGAATGGACATACAGGAGTAGACACAGAAGATTTCTGTATCAAATCTTAACACCTGTCAAAATCATTCACCATGGGCACAAAATAAGTGGATAAAATGTCTCCAGTACTGAATAACTGGATAGTCAAACTGAATCCACTAATGAATATAGCAATCTTTCATCACTAGCCACAATAAGCATATGAATAATGTGTCTATGTCACAAATGGCTATGGAGCCTAGGCAAGCACCCAACAGCGTGGACTCTCCCTTACTCAGTCTGAAATAGCTACAGACACGTCTGAATTTCCAATATCCTGGCAACAGAAATCATTGTTGAATCTTGATGTGACCCTATAACTCAAGTACATTACCTGTCACTTGGAGGCCAATTAACTGTATGGACCTCTTTTTATTCTGGAAGGGTCAACAATTTATTGTGGTGGGATGGATACCTGTTATAGGTATGGATTTGCCTTTCTTAACTGCAAAGTCTGAGCCTGCCATACTGCCTGTGGCCTTATGGGATGCCTAGTCCACAAACTTGAAATCACATAACATCCAACCAGGGAACTAATTTTATAACAATGATGAGCAGATGTGGGACTGTAACCATGGTTGAATCAGATAGCACACTTTCTGGAAGCAGCCAGATTCACCGGTGCTGAAATGGCATACTGAAGCTGAAATAACAGCCCAGAGGCAACACATTACAAAGTGGAGTGTTACATTTCTAGAAGCAGTGTACGTATTACACTGGAGACCTCTATGGCTCTGGGTCTCCGACAGGAAGAGTACATGATTCTGGGAAACAGGAGGTGGAAGCAGGAACTGTTCTACTCTCACTCCCGATGACCTATGAGGGCTTTCGTGCTTCCTGTTCCCATAACTTTGAAATTTACAGGGTTGGAGGTCTGGGTCACCCACATGATTCTTTTGCCTAGGGACATGGCAAGGGTCCCATAAAATAACACAATAACAATTTCTGTGTAACAACAAGCCAAACCCAAACTTTGGTACTTTAATACAGAGCTTTGTTGTCATCTGTTGAAGTTTTGTGAGTTGACTATGCTTAGTCAGGTAGCTCTTGCTTGGGATCTGTCATGTGTTTACAGTCAAAAGTTGGCTGGGGTGGAGTTGTCTGAAGACTCTATTGGGCATGACATCCTAGATGGCTTCCCCTCTCCCATGACTGGAGCTTGGGCTGAGATGGCTGAACAGCTGAGGGCCCATTAGACATCACTCTTTGCATTTGGCTCGCTGAGCTTATTGTCTGATGGGACAGCGGCTTACATGGCAGCTGTGTACCCCCAGAGTAAGTATTCCAAGAGATCAATACAGAAACTGCAAAGCTGCTTTTGACCAAGCCTCTGAAGTCACATAGCTTCACTTCCACAGCCTTCTTTTTTTTTTATTCAAGTATATGAACCAGTCCAGATTCAAGAGGAGGGACTACATGGAAGTGTGAATATTGAGGAACCTGGCTTACTGGAAGGTCATCTTTGGAGACTGACTTTACAATTGCCCTCACTACTTTCTGAATCGAGAGATTATTGTGTTAATAAGTATTCTTTCTACCCATAAATATTTATGAAGAACCCAGGGTGTACTGATCCTGAATGCAAGTAGAAGAAACAGAAAAGGTATTGTACCTATCCTCGAAGTATGTGCACCCTACCATGAAATATTCATATTAACACAGAAGCTAAGAGTGGGCTGAGAATCCCAGAAGTGAGAATTAATGTACTGGTACTGATGGACAATGTGTGTATTATAGCTCTCTGAGGTGAAATAAATAGATTGATAATGGGATTCTGTACATAGTTGTATCAACAATAAAACGATGGAACACATTCCTACCTCAAAATTTTCACAAGCCAATGATCCTTAATCTGGTAACTCATTCCTCATAAGACTCATTCCTCATAAGACCTGCTTACCTTAAAGAATTATTTATGAGAATACATTGAAGTAAGTGTCAGAAAGGAGCTTGTAAATTATAAATAATTCTACAAATAAAAGAGACAGTTACTATCTTTTCCTCTTGAAAAGATATGAATATTTGTTGAGTAAATGAAGTAGAAGATAAAACACATTCTTGAAACAAATTTATTATATGGATAGTTGGACTGTTGGTTTTTTTTTTCAGGTTATAAGATTATTGCCCACTCAACCTTGTTATGTTAGCCTCCTCTTGGAGTTTGTGTCTGTTTTCTTTTTTCTTTTTCTTGCAGTGCTGGGGATTGAACCAGGGCCTCATGTATGCTAGGCAAGTGCTCCACCTCTGAACTACATCCCCACCACCTTGGAACTTATGTCTTAATCATCCCCCTACCTTTTTTTAATGTCCCAGATTTATGGCTTACTAAGAAAAATATCGGATGAAGGGCAATTATATGTCAGAGAGACAGTCTCATGTTTGGTGATAAAGAATATCATTTATTCATTTATGCATATATCACAACAGATCTTTATTCAATAATTCAGACAAAGTCCTGTTTTGTTTTTGTTTTTTGGTATCAGGGATTGAACCGAGAGGCCATCAACCACTAAGCCACATCCCCAGCCCTTTTTTGTGTTTTATTTTGAGACAGGGTCTTGCTGAGTTGCTTAAGGCCTTGCTAATTTGCTGAGACAGGCTTTGAACTTGCCATCTTCCTTCCTCAGTCTCCCGAGCCATTGAGATTACAGGTATGCATCACCACACCTGGCTAATCCTGGGCTTCTTAATGCGTACACTTTGGTGGACAGACAGACAAGAAATACACAGACAGATATATAGCATAATGTCTGCTAGTGATGCTTGCCATAAAAAATTAAATCAGGCTAATGGGAAAAAGGGATGAATTGGGTGGGCACTTTCTGTGTAGGCTGGAAGGGGAGACCTCTTTGGTGAGCAGTGAATGGCATGATGGAGAAAGCCATCTGGGGATAAAGACCCTGAGGTGAAGCCTACTGGGGCATTGAAGGAACAGATATACTATTCTAGGCAGTAAGTATGGCCACAGTAGAGTGAGAAAGGTGAAGAAAAACAGGAAATGTTCAGTAAAATTGAGAAATTTCTATGTGTTATGTTCTGTGCAATGCTGGGAATAAATGAGACATGAAATGCTTTTGAGGAATAGAGTATCCTAGAGGAAGCAGGCACTATGCTATGTGGGGATAATTGCTGTGCTGGAGGTATGCAAAATTCAAAGGCAGTCACACACACACACACACACACACACACACACACAGGGAGAGAGAGAGAGAGAGAGAGAGAGAGAGAGAGAGAGGGAGAGAGAGAGAGAGAGAGACAGACACTAGGTATGCCTGAAAAAGCAAAAGCAAGGAAGACTTCAGAGAGATATCAGGGAACCATCAGGAGGAGGCAGTGAGGCAGTGGTGATTTCAGATGCTCTAAACAGAGGGAAGGGTTCAGGCAAGGGTGAGAGCAAGAGGGGAAATAACATACTATTTCCTGAGTTTGGTATTTTGGTATTTCTAGGGAGTCCATGCTGATGAAAGGTGTGCCAGGAGGTGAGGTTGGACTGGTGGTGATGTGGACTCATGCATTGCCAAGAATTTTGAGAATTGAAGAATAATAACCAAGTGTGATTTTAATACCAAGCCACAAGGCAACTGGTTCAATGATGGTATCATTAATTAAGAAAAGAAATACAGACTAGAGGAGCTTGGAGTAGAGAAGAGATGCTAAATTTTAGGTGTGTACAATTTAAGTTTCCTAAGGGTCATTTGACAGAAAGGCAGTTGGATGTATAAGTATGAAGCAAAATAAAAGTTAGTTAGAGGCATAGTCATTAGCACATAGGCCTTAGTTGAAATCATGGTGTGAGCAGAGAACCAGACTAAGATTAGAGCCAGAAAAATAGCATTTACAGCAGGAAGGGGAGGCCAGCTGACTCTGTAGGAATCCCAGTAGCATTAGTACCCACCATATTGTGTTCTTATATGCATTTATGAGCCCAGCTTCTCCAGTGGACTGTGAACTCCTTGAAGGAAATAGTTATAGCTCATTCTTTTTAGTATTCTGAGCAACTGTCCTAGTGCCTTGCACATGGGACACAATATGTGTATTTAAATGAGTGAATAAATAATTAATTGATGAAAGGACTCTGGCTTAACATTTCAGCTTGGAGCTTCTGTCAGCGCAACATTTTATTGCTGTGATTTATTTGTTTATTTTATAATTTTTTTGCGATGCTGGGGATTGAACCCAGAGCCTTGTGCTTGACAGGCAAGCACTCTACCAACTGAGCTGTGTCCCCAGCCCAGTGATTCATTTTTTATATCACTTTTTATTAAATAAGGAGTAAGCCTTTATTGAAGAAAAATTAGAAAAAATATAAACTAAACAAATAACTTTTAACACACCTGCTGGGAATAACCATTGTTACCATTTTCATGTCTATCCTTTTAGATCACTGCTATCAATAGAAATACAATGTGAACCATATGTATAATTGTAAAATTTTTAGTAACTACATTAAAAAAGTAAAAACACAAAATTAATTTTAATGACCTATTTTAACTCAATATATCCCAAGCCTTGTAATTTTAACATGTGGTCAATTTAAAAAAGTATTAGTGAGCTTGTTTACATTCCTTTCTTCATACTGTCCTTGAAATCTAGTGTGTATTTTATTCTTATATCATATCTCAGTTTGGACTAGCCACAACTGAGGTGTTCAGTGGCCACATCTAGGTCGGGGCTATGTCTTGGACATTGCAGTTTGAGACTCTCATATATGCATAACATGTACATAATGATGTACTTCTACATGAAATCATAATTCTCCTTGGACAAAAGTCAGGTAATATGAAACCTACAGTTTTGTAACTTTTTCAAGTAAACTTACTTTCAGAATGCTTTTGGATGGATAGACAGGTTGTAAAGATAGTCTACAGACTTCCCAAATACTTCCCACACAATGCCCCTTCTTACAACGGCACACACAGCACAGTTAATGAACCAATGTTGCTATGCCATCATCAGCTGAAGTTCACACTTCCTTAGGTTCACTTAGAATTTTACCTCATGCCCTTTTTGTGTTCCAGAATCCCATCCAGGATGCCAGATTACATTTAGTCCTTGTGTCTCCCTAGGTCCCTCTTGGCTATGGCAGTTTCCCAGACTTTTCTTGTTTTTGAAGACCTTGACAGTTATGAGGATCTACTGTCCATATATTTTGTAGAATTTCCCTCAGTTTGTTTGATGATTTACTCAGAATAGACTGGGGCTATGTGTTCTGTGGAGGAAGCTCACGTAGATAAAGTACCATTTTCTATCACATCATATCAAGGATACATATTATTGACAGACTTTATTCCTGTTGGTATTAACTCTGTTCACCTGGTTGGGAGAGTGTTTGTCAGATTCTGCCACTATAACATTACCCATTTTCACCCCTCTCCAAACTATACTCTTTAAAAAGATGTTTGTTGTACACCTAAAAAAAGAGGAGTTATCCTCCACCTGCTTGAGTGTGGGGTGTCTACAGAAATTATATGGAAATCTGCATAGAAGATTTATTGGTTCTCAATTTATTTATTTATTTATTTGTTTGTTTGTTTATTTATCTATCCTCTTTTCTTCACACCAGTATTGATTCATGGATATTTATTTTATACTTTGAATTACAACTCAATACTACTTTACTTTATTGCTCAAATTGTTCTGAGTTGGTCAAAGGGAGCTTTTTTCATTTTGACACACCCCCATCACTGAGGAATACTTTTAGTTTTGCTTGTTTGGCTTATTTTTTGGTCCTGCAAGGTTCTTCAGCTTATTTTGTGTGCTCCTGTGTCAGTCCTCACTAGAATCAGCAACTTCTCTAAGGAGCTCTAATTCCTTTGGCTGGAAAATGATATTAGAAATCAAGATCTGAAATCTAGTCATGCTCATTGCTATGGGAATGCTGTTGATTTTCAGCTGTCAGAGCAAGGAAATATGTGCTGTATATACACACGTTTCCATATGTATCCATTTATATCTATATTAACCCAAAGTTCATAATGATGGTTGAAACTTTTCCACTTTTTAATATATTGTAATTCATGAACTTTTTTTCACACCAACAAATAGACATAAATTGCTTCATGTGATAGCATTACATTTTGTGGTTATTCAAATTTTAATTTGCCAATTCACTGTTGTTGGGTATCTACATTGGTTAATATCTATGTTGTTATATATTACATTCTTACAGATGTTTTTGTGCGTCTACTTCTTACAAATAATATTATTTCCTAGGCATAGAACTAAAATGTCTGGGTCAAAAATATGATCATCTTAAATGCTTTGAGATGCTTATTTCTCAAATTTCTCCAAAAAATTTGTAGAAACTTGCATTACCAGTAATGAAGACCATTTTCATTTTGCCAACACATAGCATGAACTTTGCCATTCTGACGGGCATAAAATAGTCTGATTGCTTTCAAAATTACAGTACTTCAATTATATATATTTTGTGTGGTTAGCCTATTGGCTTCCACTATCATTTTGTTCTATTTGTGTTCTTTTCATTTTTACTGATTTGGAGATACTTTAATATATAAATTATATGTAGCTTTGTAAGTAGGTATATATATGCTACATAATTATAAATATTGCAGACTTTTTTTACTTTATCATTTGTTTTGTTAGTGTTTTAATATTCAAATGTTTAAAAATTAATTTGTCAAATTTGTCGTTTATCCTTCATAATTTCCTTGTTGTAATTTTTACAAAGTCCTTCTACTTTTTCAAGATTATATGAACAGTCATGTATATATTTTTCTAGTACTTTTATAATAAAAAAATTGTAAACCTATTCTACTTATAGACATTTGGGCTCTTTCTAATTTTGGCTATTATGAATAAAATTGCTATGAACATTTAAAAAAATTATAACACTTTCTATTTGATGTTTATTTTTTGGGGTAAGTATCTAATTTTATTAGTTTCTGGATGGTTACCTGGTGTCTTCCAACAATTTTTTGACAAGTAGTTTTGGTTTAGGAGGCTAACTTAGGAAAGTGCTCTACTACTGAGCTATCTCCCCAGCCCTGAAATTCTAACTGTAACAAATGCAAAATTCTTCCTTATAACTGAGTCTTTTACTTATAACTTTAGGCTTTATAGTTCTATCAATTTGAATATCTATCCTTGTATTGGTACCTCATTATTTTAATGAATGTAGCTTTAGAACACATTTTAATATCTAACGTGGCAACTATTTAAATTTTTATTGGATATATATCTCATTTATTCTTCCAGATAACCTTTAAAAACCATTCTTACAAGTTACAAAATAAAAAATTCTTTTCCCATTTTGACTGGAAATGTGTTCAAATTTATGGATTCATTTGGCAGAAAGTTGAATCTGTGGGCAGGTAGAACATTTATTTGAAGACCATGGACCATTGAAGTAATGGCATTAGATTATAAGGAGCACCAATGTGGCTTTACAAAAGGTTTTCCTAGATAGTAAGCTTGGCTCACCCTCCTCACTGCCCCAGGCAATCTGGGTGGAATGGGCTACACCAGCCATTTATTCTCTAACAGCAGGGGAATTCTCCTTCCTGCACTCTGGCAGTGACTAGAGGTCATTTTAAAGCCTTGTGTTCTGCTGGGATATTTTACCCATTGTGTTTATGTACAATGATGTCTCTCAACCCAGCTGTTCCACTATAGTGAAAGCAAAACAAAACAAACAACCCTTCTCTTAAATGTTCTATTAATATTATTAAACACCTATGGTGTAAAAGCTCCTTGCTGAGTAGTGTGAGGAACAGCAAAAAATCATGGTTCCATATAAATCAGACTTCCATATAGTCTCTGTACTCAATGTGCTTGCAGACCAAAGAGGAAGACAAGATCGGTATGCTAGAAGTGAGCTGCCAACGTGACACCACCGAGCATGGCTTGGGAAGAGCAGTGCACAATCTGTACCTTCACCCCAGTTACCAGCCCAGTACACCAGGAGAGGGGTAGGAAGCAGGCTATGAAAGATGAACTTCAAAGGGTAGAAATGGGGATGTATTATGGGAAAAGCAAGTAGCAGGAGCAGAATTTTGGAGTTGGAAAAAGCAGTCTTAGGTGGAATCTGGAAGTTTTGAGCAGGCAAAACATTGGAGGGGCAAATGAGAGATTAATCTGGCAGCACTAAGTAGGGTGCATCTGAGCAGGAAGGGTCTCAAAGAGGAGAGAATAATTAAATGTCTAGTGTAGTAATGCAGGTGTAGGTGTTAAATTCTCTGGTTCTTATCAAACTCAGTGATTTGAGAGGAAAAGGCTAGACAACCTATCAAACTGAACAGTTTGAAGTTTGTTTCTTTTTTCCTGAAGTGCAGTAAGCAATAAATAAATAAAAACACATACAATTCAAACATATTTTGTTAGCAATATTTGTTTTAGTTAGTAATTTTGTTAGTAACATATTTGGTTAGTTTATTTTACCCGTTTATTATTAGTATTTTTAGTTATGACTCCTTTGATTTCAAGTAACAGAAAAATCCAAGTCAAAGTTGCTTAAGGAAAAAAAAAAAAGGAATCAAGTGTGTCGCACTGTTGGCATCCCAGCTACGCTCCTGTGTGCAGGACTTCAGTGCATACCGCTCAGCCTGTTCATGTGGGAGAAGCCCCTGGCACTTGGCTGGCAGCAGTGAATGCCTCCAATGTGTAAAGGAGACCCTGATTCATGCATGCCTGACGGGAAAACCTGCAGGAAGGCGCTTTCCACTGCAGCAGGCCAGTGGAGCTGACCACTTCCCCATAATTAGCATACCTGTTGCCAGGGTAACCTTAGGGGGTCCAGATTGGACCCTGAGTAAAGACACAATTACACATTAGTGGAAATGTGATTGGACGTGGTACAATCCTTACTTTGCATACCTGGATGTTACCTGATTGGGCACAGTTCCAAACCCTGATTAGCATGAGTGTAAACAAGTAATAAACTGTAATTATCTACTTAAGGACGAAATATTCCCTAATTAAACGAACTAACAGAGAGTTCACAACTCGACTGTTTATTCACCGGTTCCGGTGCCTGGCACTGGCACTGCACCGTTACCCGCCTCGACTGAGTGAAGCTGAGGTGAACATACTTCATTATGTTCCTGTGAGCACCTGAGTGTCTGCCTGAGGACTTTCTTTTATTGCCATATCCCACTCGTAGAGAGACCTCAGTGCAGGGGACTTAATGTTCCCACCTCCAGGAGCTGCTCTCACCAATTGTGTACAGGATTTGGGGGTGTGAACACCATAGCTCCTTGACTCTGGTGTGTTCAACTGAGATGTGTTTTACACTGGTTCTGCATTTCTTTGGGAGGATGAAGCTCCAGTTGCCCACCATGGCAGCTGGCTTGCTAATACCCAGATTGGCTGATTGTTGTCCAATTTCTTCCTTATGCCCCTTCCTGTGCTTCCTGGGATCATGTTCCAACTAAACCTCTTGCACTCCTCTGTTTCTTGGGGAACCCAAACCAAGGAAGCTAGTATGTGCAGCAACATAATCCCAGGTGGCTACTAGTCACAGCTAGGTCAGGGTCCTCTAACCAGGTTATCAGGATTCAATTATGCTCTTTTCAAGGTTTTGCTCTTCCCTTGTGGTGGGAAGAAGGCTCTTGGCAGTTCTAGCTTTACATCCTAGCTTCTAACCTCTTCAGAAATCTTTTCCACATGAAATTTTGGAATGTGGGTTTAGATGTGCTCATCCTTGAACTGGTCACTGTTACTCTGTTAACTGGTTGGGGGCCAGCCTTATCCAAACTCAAACAGGAAGGAAGGCTTAGTTTATCTAGGCAGAATCAATCCAGGGGATATTGTCACCACATAAGAGGGTAAAGATATGGAGCCAGTGAAAACAATGCACATCTTGATTGGCTTCATTATCAGGTTCAGAGGTGAGACCTGGGTCTTGGATGCCTTTTTTTGATAAGAAATGTGGGAAGATTGTTCCAGATTCACCCATCAGCTTCCTCTCTAGTCTCACCAGTTCCACTCACTGTGCCTGGGGTTTACCCTCTTCCTGTCCTGTGGGTTCTCTCCTTGGCTTCTGGAGCTGGTGGCTGTCTATTGCTGAACCTGGGTTTTTTTGTAACTCTCTATTGTTTTCACTGTGGAATTTGCAACAGGGCAGAAATAGATAGCTGATCTCCAGGTGCCAAGGCTGAGATGGTGAGAGTGAGAATTTTGAGTGACTTCTGAAACACGATAGAATATTGTTCATCTTTTTTGTTTTCATTTTCAGAGTACAGATGAGTTGTGTAAATCATTTTGCCACGGGATGGCTGTTGATACCAGTACATATTATAATAAGAAAAACCGACTGTGAATTTGCAGTCTATAGTCAGAGACTCTCCTTGTTTGTGCATGTCTGTAGGTTGATCAGCATGTGGGGTATTGCTGGAAGCTATAGAAAAGAAAAAAAAACAACAACTTATTACTGATATCACTCACTAGGATGCTGTCATAAACAACCAGATTTTGATCCAGAAAATGAAGTGGAGAAAGGCACAGTCCAATTCTATTCCAACATTGTTCTTAAACCTTCACATGCCTCAGGCTCTCCATTGGTAGGTTCCCTACCAGAGCAGAGGAAGGCCAGGACTATGCACAAGAGAACGGGGAGTCCAGGATACATGGTTGGGGCTCTTTCCACTGGTGAAATGGCTTTTGTTCTGCTTGTTCCTTGTTGGCCTGGCAGTGTCACTGGAGCTGGTGACATATGACCTGCTGCTGCAGAGCTAGAAATGGGGTTTCTGCATATGCAAGCTTAGTCCTGTTGCACCTGTGGCTGGTGCTTGTTCCCTTCCTCCAGGCCTGTTCCTCATCTTTAATGAACATATGACATGACACATTTTGAATTACGAACAACAAGAAATTCCATCACCCAGGGATAAACACTGTTAATGCTTTGTGTGTTTTTCATTATTTTTACATGCAAATATGCACTTTAAAGAAATTGAAATCATACTGAAAATTCTTTTTTGTTTAATGTTATGTATATGAATATTTCATCACATTGTTCAATCGTATTTGAAGATGTGGGTTTTTTTTGTGTATTTCTCTAGTTAACAAATTTTTATTTGTTAAATAAAACATCATTGTTGACTCTAAGTACAATGCTGTACAACATTTCTCTAGAGCTTACTCATCTTGTGACTGAAGCTGTATGTCCATTGATTAGTAATTCCCTGCCCCCAGCCCCTGGTAACCACCATTCCACTCTTTGATTCTAAGAATCTGGCTATTCTACATATATTATATAAGTAGACTCATGTAGTATTTGTCTTTCTGTGACTGGCTTATTTTACTTAACCTGGTGTTCTTAAGGTACATCCATGATGTCACATTGTGTTTATTTTCTGTCACTATAGAAAAATATCTCAGATAATCCTGAAGAGAAAAAGTTGATTTTGGCTTATGGTTTTAGATGTTCCAGTCAACAATCAGGCAGATCCATTGCTTTGGTCCTCAGATAGGGGTGGGGGCGTGATGGCAATGGTGGGGAGCATGTTGTGAAGCAAAATGCTAACTTTACCTTCTGGCCAGGAAGCAAAAGAGGAGAGGAAGAGACTGGGGTCCCACAATTCCCTTGATGGACCCTACCTCAAAGACCTAAAAACTCCCACTGAGCCTCACTTCCTAAAGGTTCCATATTCTCCCAATAGCACCTCCCTGGTGAACAAGTCTTTAACATGTGGGTCTGTGGAGTATATTCAACATCCAAAATGCAGCACACAGATTGCAGAATTTCCTTCTTTCTCCAAGGTTGAACATTTTCATAATATACATATGTCACATTTTCTTGATTCATTCCTCTGTTGATTATATGTAGATTGTTTCCAATGTCGGCTATTGTGAATAGTGTTGCAATGTACATAGGAGTGCTAATAATTCTCCAAGATTTTGATTTCATTCTTTAGGATAAGTACCTAGAGTGGGATTACTGGATCACATGGGGGTTCTGTTTTTAATTTTTTTTAAAGGAAATTTGCTACTGATTGTCATAAGCTGCCCTTTTTTGCATTTCCAAGAATAGTGTACAAAGTTTCCAATATCTCAATATCTTGACATTCTTGATAATGTTTTTTTCTTTAATTTCTGGGGGGGAGGGGGAATGACAGTCATCCTGACAGGTGCAAGGTGTTATCTCTTTGTGGTTTTGATATGCATTTCCTGATGATTAGTGATATAGATCATTTTTCATATGCCTTTTGGTCATTTGTGCATCATCTTTGAAGAAATTATCTATTCGAGTCCTCAGTCCACTTTTTAATCAGTTTATTAATTTTTTAAAAACTAATGAATTCTATAAGTTCCTTATTTTGGAATATTTTGGAAATTAACTTGTAGCAGGAGGATAGGACCCTGGATGTTCTTGGATGACCCACCTCTTCCTGTTCCTGCTAGTAGCTCTTGGAATAACTACAAAAAGCAACATTCTAAGATGAGGAGGAAACATTCAGAACAATCCTGGCTGTGTCTTCATTCCTCCTCAAATAGGATGTCCTGCAATGCTTGAACTCAGTGAACTATGTGGTGCTTGGGTAGAAAACCCAAGCTCCTCTGCAGCTGCGGTGCACTGTCAGGTGTGTGCAGACAGGACTGCATGTGCCCTGGGCAGATTCCCTGAGCCTTAGGGAAGGTCCAGCTTGTCATGGACCTTAGACTTCTGTTTATTCTTGTTGCCCACCTGAGGGCAATAAATCTGTTTTGCCTACATTGTTGTACAAGTGCTCCATCTTCCTGGACCCAGCTGATAAAGAAACTTGCACCCCTTATCAGAGAAAGGGTTAGTAAATATTTTCCCTCCTCTAGGCGGCCTTTTCACTATGTTGTTTCCTGTGCTGTATGAAAGTCTTTAATTTGATGTGGTCCTACTTGTTTATTGTTTTGTTACTTGTACTTTAAGAATTATATTCATAAATTATATTCATAAAATCACTGCCCAGGCCAGCATCAAGAAAGATTTCCCTAGGTTTTCTTCCAGTAGTTTTATAGTTTTCTGTCTTAATGTTTTATTTTTAATCCACTTTGAATTGATTGTGTAATAAAAGTGTCTCATTCCATTCTTTTGTATAAGCATATCCAGTTTCCACAATACCATTTATTGAAGAGACTGTCCTCTCTCCATTATGTATTCTTGGCATCCTTGTAAAAGATCAGATGCTGTATATATGTGGTTTATTTTTGCACTCTGTGTTCTTTTCTGTGGTCATGCCTTGCTGGTTTGACCATCATAGTTTTATAAAATATTTTGAAATGAGGAAGTGTGGTGCCTTCCAGCATTGTTACTGTTTCTCAAGATTAATTTGAACATTCACAGTCTTTTGTAATTCCATATGCATTTTAGATTAATTATTCATATTTCTATAAAAATTTCACTAGGATTTTGATAAGAGGTTATGTAGAATTTTTAGAGTGCTTTGGGTAGAATGAACATTTGAGCAATATTAAAATTTTCAATTTATAAAGGGAAAGGGATATCTTTCCATTTACTTATATATATTTTTTAGTTTATATAGAACATAGAATCCATTTTGACATAATTATATAAGCATGGACTTAAACTTATTCTAATTCACTCTTCAGTACCTCCATTTCCCCTCCTTGCTCCTTGCTACCTATTCCTTTCCCTCTACTGATCTCTCTGCCATTTACCTGCATTTATTATTATTATTTTTAGTTAGTATCTTGTGGATATACATGATGGTGAGATTCACTGTGTTATCACTTGTATCTTTTTTTTAAAATTTATTTTGATCCACTGAACCCAAATGGAGTACAGCTGTTGTTTCTCTGGTTGTACACAAAGTAGTCACACCATCTGTGCATTCATACATGTACACAGGGCAATGATGTCCATCTTGTTCTGCTATTATTATCACCCCCCATCCCTCCCTTCCCTCTATGCAATCTATCCTTCCTCCATTCTTGTCTCCCTTCCACT